>CM076574.1:849377966-849850011 GCA_034641835.2 Pinus albicaulis | reverse complement strand
GACTATATGACTTGTTCATCTCTCGATTTGACTTGTTTATGTGAAGAAAATATTGATTATGTTGTTGATCATACAAAAACCCAAAGTGTAGAGAAGGATTGTAAATTTATGTAGATGTTCTATGCTTGATGCAACTTTACTTTTCACCACAGCAATCACATAAACAATCAAGTAAAATGCTGATAGAACATACTAGTGGATCTATAGAAGACAAACCAGAAACATAAAAATGTGGTGGTGCGTTACGGCAGTCAATAGGATGCTTCAACCATCAAAGTCTCCTTGGTCAGCCAACCCAGCATGTGTCACAACAACCCTCAAAATAGCCACACGGTCAACTCAAAGTCAACCCCAGAAAAGTCAATGCTGCCCCAACGGCAGCAACGACAGCAACACCAGTGACAGCGGCAACAACACCAGCAACGACGGTAGCAACGGTAGCAACGACAACAACAACGGTGGCAGCAACAACGACAACAACGGCAACAACAACGACAATAATAACGTCTTCGTCCTTCTTTCCCACATGTGAATTGAAACTGCCTCCAAGGAGCTCGAACCAATAAGAAGAGGAGAGATGATGTGTGAGGATGAGATGAGTGAAATGTCCTCCAACGTTGACTCTATTTATATCAATCACTGAGGTGTGTGACACATTTGCTGGGGGTGTAAAACCTTAAGGCCGACTTGCACATATTTGAAATTATTAAAAATAAATTCAAAATAAATGGTCTGCTCATCGAATTAAGATCAATTTTAGATCGATCTTACACCTCTCCGAAAGAGGAACCCAATAAAAATATTGGTATCTTCATCTGAGCATCACAACATGGAGTTTGGACCTAGTTGCCCAATTTTAACAAGGATGGTTGGGTAAACAAGAGAATGGATAAGTGAAATTATCTTAGAAAAAAATATTGAGTGGTGAAATGGGAAGATTTATAATGTTTTTAAAGATTACACAAAGAGAAAGAAGACTAAGATTCTTTAGAGAGACTTATAAAAAATTATAATATAATTGGGATCATGTTGAAATATTAGTAATGTTAAATGTGAACTTTCTAGAGAAAGGAGAATGTATTTTCAATATCTAAAAATTTAGCAGACCTAACTTGTTGGAGTGCTTCCAAACAATACTAGAGAGACCTAACTTGTTGGAGTGGTTCCAAACAATACATGAGATAACTTTTGTATAAATCAAGAAATTTGGATAATGCCATCTATCAACTAGATTGAAGATGAGTTCTCTATTGAGCTAGTTGTTTAGTTTTTCTTCTTTAAATGCTTTTTAATATTTTTTTAATAAATGATGTGAAGTTCAATGCTTTTGTAGCTAATGGAGAGTAGGTTGCACATTTTGTCACTTATGTAAGTTGAGTTGAGATAGGGGAGCAATGGACAAAGTTGAAAATGAAGAAATGTTGTAGAGTAGTAAGAACATGCCCGAATTGGGAGAGGTCTATAAAGAAGAGCATGCCAACAAGAGAAGAAATGTTGAGAAATGAAGTTTGGTTATGATGAGAAGTGTTAATTTTAGTTAACCATGGTATGTTTTATGCTTAGAGCAGTTTACTTCAATCTATCTTCTTATTAGCCTGATTCAATTTCAGATTAGCAATCACATAATCATTGAAAGTAAATGCTGATAGAACATAAAATAAATCGACAGAAGACAAGCCAATATAAGAGACAAGAATCTGTAATTCTTATTATTCAACATAGAGAGAGAAAAAGTCTTTTACATTAGTCAACAGGATGCCCTAGCCAGCAAAGACTTTGTTGGTCGATCAACCTTGAACGAGGTTCAGTCAAACATGGTCAAACTAAACCTTCCTTCAAGGCCAAACTCAGTCCGAAAACCACTCCACAAAACAGTCAACCCAACAGTCAAAATCTGTGGTCAAACCCGTCAATGCTTCGGCCAACGTTGCAATTAATGTTGCAGTGAAAGGTCAATGTTTGACCTCGTTTTCTGTGCTTACAAATGTGGCCTCTCCAAATCAGACTTCTTGCCTCAAAAACACAATCAAACAATGAGGTTTGACCCAAGGTCAATGCTCCAGAAAAAGCCCAAAAACCAGTCTGCAATTTTCAGCTTCCTGTTTTACACGTGTGGAGGAGAGAGAAGCCTCTAAGGTTGTACAAACCAATTAGATGAGAGAGAGAGATGTGTGAGATGAGTGAATGATGAAATGAGCATCATGTCTCTCTTGTTTATATCCATGACTGTGGGTGTGTGACACATCTTTTGGGGCTTGTGAGCCTACATTACAATTTTGGCTGACCTTGACAATTTGCACATGTGTGGAAAATAAATTTAAATTACAAGTTTTGCTCATCCAAACAAGATGATCTTTAGAACAATCTCGCACCTCTCCGAAAGAGGAATCCAACAAAAATATCATCTCCATCATAGAAGTAGTGCAACATGGAGTTTGCACCTAGTTGCCCAAATTTAACACTCCCTCTCAACTAGGGAGAACTCCATTTGTCCACTTGTGCAATCTTGTCATCCAATACCATAATGTACTATCATATATCATCATCATCATGCAATCCTGTGTCATTCTGCTATCTTTGCTTTGCTGGCTCTTCACTGCTATAGAAGAATCATAAGAAATATCATCGAGAGTGAGTCACAAAGACTTTGCCACTCTCCTCTGACCCGAAGTCAGTTTAGAGGTAAAAACCTCATCCAGACATGCTGACCTGAAGTCGGTTTAGAGGTAGGAACCTCATCAGACTTGATCCCAGATCAAGTTGTTGGACACATCCCATCCTAGACATTGAGAGTACGAAAACACTCGATGAGTCCATGGGTAATGCTATTGGTCTCTATCCTCATTTCCCAACTCATTGGCCAAATGAGAAATACTTCCCATGAGTCCTAGACTACATGGGTAGGATGTATGGGGGGCATAGATAAAAGAGAGGGTGAACCGACTCAATATCATAACGGTGGGGAAGAAGCACACCAACAAGGTAAGGCGAACCTAGCCCTGTGGTTGCTTATAGCTCCAAGTAGATATCCCCACGCCCCCTGGAGCTCCCAGAGCTCATAGTCCAACTCAAGCGAGATCCTCACAATAGGGTCTGTCCACGATACCAAGCTTCTCACGAAAGGTTAAGAATTTGACCTTCCCCAGGGGCTTTGTGAGAATATCCGTGACTTGCTTATCAGTCCCAATGTGATGGAGCCTTACAACGCCTCGTTGTACCATGTCCTGGACAAAGTGGTACCTAATATCAATATGCTTGAATCGGTCGTGGAACATGTGATTCTTAGAAAGACGAATCCCACTTTTGGTTATCACAAAGGATAACGATGGTATCCAACACATGCCCAAACAACTCACTAAAGAGCTTTCTCAACTAAACAACTTCACAACAGGCCATACTTGCTGCAATGTATTCGACCTCAACGGTGCTCAAAGCAACTGATTTATGCTTCCTGCCCATCCAAGAGATCGAAGCAGAACCTAGAGTGAAGCAACATCCAGATGTGCTCTTACAATCCACCGCAATGCCTGCCCAATCAGCATCGGTATATCCATGGAGCCTCATACTTTCGACAGTGTATCTCAGCCCATGGTTGATTGTGCCCCGGAGACATCTCAAGAGATTCTTGGCACCAATCCATTGAATGTGACGAGGCTCGACCATGTATTGACTTAATGTGTTCACTGCGAAACATATGTCTGGACGTGAGTTCACTAAGAACATGAAGGCCCCCACGAGTTGACGATACTCGGTGGGATTTCCCAACTCGGGCCCAACAACACTTCCACACAACTTCTTAAAGTTGAGTTCCATCGGAGTAGTCACAGACTTGTAGTCCACCATCCCAACTCTCTCCAACAACTTCACAATATATTTATCTTGAGAAAGGAAAATCTTGCCTGGCTTTAGCCAGACCTCCAAGCCTAGGAAATAGTGCATCAGTCCTAGGTCCTTCATCTCGAACTTGGAAGCTAGCTCCCTCTTACATTGATGAATGAGAGGGTCAACATGTGTCAGGAAGAGTTTGTCCACATAGAGAACCGGAATGAGAGGTTTGTCATTATCAACCTTAAAATAAAGATTTGGATCATCATCACTTCGAGTAGCTATTGATCCTCTCATACCAAGCCTCGAGGGCTTGCTTCAACCCATAGAGGGCTTTCTTCAGCCTGCATACATATGTGTCTCTATCTTAGACTTTGAACCCCAGAGGTTGTTCCACATAGACCTCTTCCTTGATTGAACCATGTAAGAAGGAAGTCTTCACATCTATCTGATGGAGACTTCATCCTTGCATTGCAACAAGGGCAATGATCGATCAGATGGTGGTGGCGAGCAACAGTTGCAAATATTTCATCATAATCTATGCCTTCCTTCTGCGAGAAGCCTCAGGCAACAAATCTTGCCTTGAACTTTCCAGCACTTCCAACGACTCCATGCTTGATCTTATAGAGCCATTTCGAGGTGACAACAAACTTGTCCTTCGGTCTAGGGACTACTCCCATACATCATTCTTCATGATGGACTCATATTCCTCGTGCATAGCATCCTTCCAAACTTGATGCTTCATGGCTTCTTCACATGTTCTAGGCTTAGATTGTACAATAGTGCTCATGGTTGCTAGGTACCCTTGGTACCTATTCAGATTTTTACTTTAACGGAATGTTCCCCTTGGAGCAATATGTCTCTTGACATCTTCGAGAGTGTCTCTAAGCCATGAGGGTCTTCTTTTATTTGAAGAAGGTGGATCTATAAGATCCATCAGACCTTCAACATCGGGCATCGGTTCATCCTTCGGTTCTTCTTGCCTTCCATCTTCTTCTTCTTTGTCTTCCTTTGAGATATGAAGATCCCTGACTTTCTCGAGGGCAACATCTTCGTCAAAGGTGACAACATGGCATATCTCCACTTCTCTTTGACCAGACACATAGATTCTATATGCCTTCGAGGTTTCACTATAGCCCACAAACGTTCCCTTCTTCCCAGAAACATTCAACTTGCTTCTCTTTTCTTTAGGCACATGAAAATAAACGAGACTTCCAAAAACTCTAAGATAAGAGACATCAGGCTTCTTACCAAAGAAGACTTCTTCGGGAGTTTTGGAGTCCAATGCAGAATGTGGGCACCTATTTTGAACATACATAGCGGTGTTGGCAGCTTCTCCCCATAGGAACTTCGGAAGACCTTGGTCATAAAGCATGGAACATGCAACTTCCAAAATTGTTCTATTCTTCCTTTCAGCCCCACCATTTTGTTCAGGGGTATACACAGTGGTGGTCTCCCTCTTAATGCTAGCTTCCCTATAATAGTTATTGAATTCATTCGACTCATACTCGGTTTCATTATCAGCCCTCAAAATTTTGATCTTCTTCCCTTTTTGATTTTCAACCAAGCCCTTGAAGGTACGGAACCACTTGAATGCTTCATTCTTCTTCTTCAAGAAGTATATCCAAGTCTCGCGAGAGAAGTCATCTATAAAAGTGATATAATATAAGCATCCTCCCAAGGATGTGACGAGCAACATACTAGATAGACCAGAATGTATCAATTGCAAAATATCAGATGTCTTCGTGACACTTGAGGGGAATGGTCCCCTTGTATGCTTTCCTTTGGCACAACCCTGACATACATCTTCATGATCATCTTTGAAATCGAGCATCCCTGTCACCACCTTCCTTGCTTCGGGAAGGGTTTTGTAATGAAGGTGTGCAAACCTCCGGTGCCATAGCTCGGATTGAAGAGATGTGTCACATGTAATGGCCCCTAGCAAACTTCTTCCAACTTGATAGAGTGTATCGCTTGTTCCTCTTCTAAATGCATACCTTTCCATCGATGAATGCCACCTTGAATCCTTTGTCTTCCATTGCCGAGATGGACACTAGATTCTTCTTCAAGCTAGGTATGTACAACACATCTTGCAAGCGGAGGACTTGACCTTGATTTAGATGAAGGTTCACAGTCCCTGTCCCTTTCACAAGACAGGTGTCATTGTCTCCAAGGTTAATCTCCAAATTAGTATCCTTTTCAATCAAATCAGAGAGGGCTTCCTTATATCCAGTGAAGTGCCTTGAGGCACCACTATAAATCAACCAATTGTCCAGGGTGTCAGAAGGAGATGTAGCAGAGATGGCAGATATAACAATATATTCAATTTTCTTATCAACAACATTAGATTCATCATACCTAGAGTTTCTTGACCTCTTGAAAGGTTGACCATTTCTATTTCGATCAGAGGGAGCCTTCCTCTTTCCTTTTGAACCTGTTGTTCCTTTGATTCCCATTCCCCCTGAAGTTGTCATCATCTCTAGGAGAGTCCCTTCTATTAGGGCACTCTCTTGCATAGTGACCAAACTCGTTACAAGTGTAACGTCTTCCTTTTCTTCCTTTGGCACCCGCTATTCCATGATTTTGATTTCTCACACCAACATTGTTCCTTTTCTTTGCATGAGCGGTGAAATCAGTAGGGTCACTTCCATTCCCATTAGAGGGATGGTCTCTCTCCATCATCCTTATCTCCTCTTGAGTGCATCTCGTCAGCAATTCATCAAAGTCATGAATTATGTTATTATTAAGAATAGTAGTATTGAATACATACCATGCTTGGGGAAGTCCTCCAAGAGCAATGAGAGTGAGCTCTCGGTCAGCTATAGCCTCTCCAATAGCTAAGAGATCATTGTTGATTTCGGTGATCCTCATGAAGTAGGATTGGATGGACTCTCCCTTGTCCATCTTGATGTTCTTCAACTTATTCTTCAAAAATAGAATTTGATTAGCATTGCTAGCCCTGAACATGCTAACCAACTTATCATACATCTCCTTAGATGTCCCCAACTCGGAGATATAATCAACCAAGTGCTTATGAATAGAATCCCTAATGATCTTCTTTGCCTTGACTTCCCCTTTCTTGTACTTTGTCTTAGTGGTAATAAATGCATTTGACAGAGGCTCATTGATCTTTCCCTGCACATAATCCATGACATATTGTTCTTCTACTGATAGATCCAAGGACATTTTCCAAGCATGATTGATCTGAAATTGCAGAATTAGATCGACACCTAACACTTGGCTAGTTTTAAAATGGTTTTTTGTTTCATAGTAGTTTAATTTTAGCTGAGAAAATTCACCATAAAGAATTCAACAACTATAAACATGCATTGTTGAAAAGAAAGACACTGGGGTTGTTGACAAAGTTCACCCCTCTTGGGCTATGTCTCTGGGCCCTGCTCTAATAGGCTAGGCCGTTCGTATTTCAGTTAAAAGAAAGAGGTACATCGATATAGCTGTTTCAATTGCGGCTATTTCCTTGAGACTAGAAATGTTCTCGTGTAGAGAACTCTTGCAAAATTACCTGACAATCTACCACTGACTTGTCAATTACAACATAATATAGTCTTATAACTTCGACTTCGACCTCTACTGAAAACGAGTATTCAATTTTCAACAATACAATGATTTTTACCTTGTTGCCACTTGAAAAATTGGGACACACTTCAGGATGCTCCCAGAAAGCCCAATCCTAGCTTTGCCAAAACCTCGAGCAACTTCACACATCCAGATGATGGAGTGTCTTTAACCTCCTGGCACCTCAAACTGCACTTCGAAAACACTTAGACTTGATGGACTTCCTCCAAAGAAGGCTTTGCTGACTTGCTTTTGCTTCTTTGGATTTGTCTTCCAACTCTGCCTCTTGATGGCTTGTGAAATCTCTGAATTACATTGCTTTTGAATGGTGTAAAAGTCCTCCTTTTATACACCTTACAATGTTATTTTTGGTTTTGAGTTGTTAAAACAACTTAACAAGATTTGACTATTCAAATACATTTGAGATAGTGCATTTATTTTGACAAACCATATGCATTTGTATTATTGGACCTTAGCATCAAACTAAATCCTAATTTTTCCAATGGTTATTAACAACCATGACTCCACTAAACTTAAGGTTGACTTTCAAACTTTGTTGAAGCCATGTACAAGTCTTTTAGTTGTAGCTTTTAATGCACCTTCATGCATCTCCATGAAACTACAAACTCCATGCCATGACCTTCATTGGTGGAGCCATGTAATAATAACATTGAGTTGGAGTTGTAGCCACATCTCCATAACTTTCGTAACCATCTCCATGCACTTCGTATTACATCTTGCCACGACCACGTAACAATCCACCTTTTGCTTGGAGTTTATAACCATAATCATGCACATACATGCATATATCTACGTTGGTGGATGGATCCACGTAACAATGCACATTTGTGTTGGAGTTGTAACCACATCTCCATAAATTTCGTGACACATCTCCCCACGTGATGCATTGGATTCACGTTATCAAAACTTTGCACTTTACCATATGTTTAATATATGGTTTAACATTATATGTCCACTCCATGGTTGGATCACATAACATTTAATATACCATGCTTTACACCATAGTTATATGGTTTTAAAAACCATAACCCTTTGCATTAATGCACCCACCTGTGACATTTCTGCGCCACAAGTTTATATCCATTCCAATGTTTTACATATGGTATTTGACTTTTGATAAACATTCCGCACCAACGTTTCGTAGCATGGGTTGATAATTATGCTCCATGGTTTATAACTATGCTCTCAACCTTAGGATATATCATGCGCCCATGTGAATATTTTTACCAAAGTCTTTTGGTTACAAAACATAGGTTTAGTATTATTTTGCACTATTAATGCACCATAATCAACTTTCACCTTACCTTGTCATGTTATTTAAACCCATGTGTGCGCTCTTTTGGATGTCTTTGCACTGCAGGTTTTCGACTAACACTGGATGCGCCCACCTAGAGATTCGCACTGATGATGACTTGTCGCGCTGGAGCTTTGTCACATGACGAAATACCTGGCATACCTTGATTGCGGTAAAAACTTCAATGGACGTTTTCTCCCTCGTTTGGAGTCCAAATGCGAATCCGAAGATACCATCGGAATCAGCGCGTCGAACCCTTCGACCTTACACTAGTTTCGCAATCAATTGGGACACTAAAACTCTGCACAAGTCGAGAACAACTTTGCCACCTAGGACCATCTTGGTCCTCAACATATAGCAATATTCTCGCTTGACTTACAAGATCCATTCTGGATCACACCTCCCAACAAAAAGAATTTTTGGTCCTCCAAAAGTTCTTTTTTTACAAACATGATTTGTATGACAACATGCATCAGTAAAAATAACCAACTTGACCCTAGTTTCAGACTTAGCTAAGGTCTATTGATGCGGCAACAATTTACAACACACAATCATACATATGGCATAAAGTCTGCCCAATTCCAAGACTGTTATGGAGACTTATGTTTCTCTGCTCCAGGTTCTTTTGTTGCCTTTAGTTCTGCTAGTGTTGGTATTGCCTCTTAGGGTAACATCAAACATTTGTTCTTTGAATGCCCTTTCAGATTGCATTGTCGAAAAACTCATTCTTCGGAGTTTGTGCTGATTGACCTCTTGTTGGATTTGTCTGAGCTTTGAATGAATGATGCTGAGTCTTCTTTAGAAGGAAACGAAGCCTTCCCTGGTCGTTTCTTCACCTGTAGAGTGACATCTTCTTTCTGTGGCTTATTCTTTGTAGCACCCACATTTTGGCTGAATGCCTTTTGCTTCCAACATTCTTCTACACAGTGCGTGTTACTACCGCAAAAGGTACATGGATAAATCCTTTTAACGACTTTCAACATAAAATTTTGGTCTAAGCACTGACCTTCTAAATCACTGTCTGAGTGATTCGTTTTTTTACCTTTGCGATCTTGTAGCTTCTTTGGCATCAGGTCGAGGTGTAGGGACCAACATTGATCTACAATGTGACTGCTCTTCCCACAGTTGTCACATATCGATTGGTCGAAGCCTATGCCTTCATATTTCAGCCTCTCCTGTACTGAGATTGACTGGAGTCTGCCCTGACCTTGCTTGCCAAGACCTTGTCCTTTCTGGCAGGCCATCTTGTGCATTAATTAGCTTCACACCCTTTCTTTTGGTATATCTTTCAAATGCTCCAATCTCCTGATCACTGGAAGACTCGTTCCTCTCCAAGTCTTTTCTTGGCGAGGTTAGTGCATAAGGAGTTTCCTCAGAAGGTGAGGAAAAGCTTCCAATAGCTTCTTCTACCGACTAGGCTTTTGGAGTCGTGGATAATGATGAACTGTGTTCATCATCTAGATGAAGAGTTGAGTCTTCATTTTTCCTTTCATTGGATGAACTGTGAACTGATGGGCTATTTATCCTTCGACTCTTTTGCAAAGCTTCAATCTTTGGATGGAGTCTTTGCTTATTCTCCTGCAAAGCTTGTACCATTCGTCGCAATGCATCATTCTCCTGTTGAAACTGTTGATTGAACTCTTCAAGTTATTTCAACCGAAGTTGCCTTGATTTTTTACACATTCTTGCACCTGGTAAGGTTCTTTCTTTGATACCAAATGATCTGAAATTGCGGAATTAGATCGACACCTAACACTCGACAAGTTTTAAAATGGGTTTTTGTTTCACAGTAATTTAATTTTAGCTGAGAAAATTCACCATAAAGAATTTAGTAACTATAAACATGCATTGTCGAAAAGAAAGACACCATGGTTGTTGATGGAGTTCACCCCTCCTGGGCTACGTCTCCGAACCTTGCTCCAATAGGCTAGGTCGCTCGTATTTCAGTTAAAAGAAAGAGGTACATCAATATAGCTGTTTCAATTGCGGCTATTTCCTTGAGTCTGGAAATGTTCTCGTGCAGAGAACTTGCAAAATTATTTGACAACCTACAAATGACTTGTCAATTACAATAAAATATAGTCATATAACTTTGACTTCGACCTCTACTGAAAACGAGTATTCAATTTACAACAATACAATGATTTTTACCTCATCGCCACTTGACAAAGTGGGACACACTTCAGGTACTAATTTCGGCAAAATCTGTTACTGTTGTTGACGAACAAAGGTTGCTGTTAATTTGGAATGTGCCAAAAACCCTGTTTTGTCTCTTTAAGTGCTCAAATCGGCTTCATGATGCTCCCAGAAATCCCAATCCTATCTTTGCCAAAACCTCGAGCAACTTCACACATCCAGATGACGCAGTGTCTTTACCCTTCTGGCACTTCAAACTGCACTTTGAAAACACTTAGACTTGATGGACTTCCTCCGAAGAAGGCTTTGCTGAATTGCTTATGCTTCTTTAGATTTGTCTTCCAACTCTGCCTCTTGATGGCTTGTGAAACCTCTGAATTCCATTGCTTTTGAATGATGTAAAAGTCCTCCTTTTATACACCTTACAATGTTATTTTTGGTTTTGAGTTGTTAAAACAACTTAACAAGATTTGGCTATTCGAATACACTTGAGACATCACATTTATTTTGACAAACCATATGCATTTGTCATATTGGACCTTAGCTTCAAACTAAATCCTATGTTTTTGAATGGTTATTAACAACCATGACTCCACTAAACTTAAGGTTGACTTTCGAACTTTGTTGAAGCCATGTGCATGTCTTTTAGTTGTAGCTTTTAATGCACCTTCATGCATCTCCATGAAACTACGAACTCCATGCCATGACGTTCGTTGGTGCAACCACGTAATAATAACATTGCGTTGGAGTTGTAACTACATCTCCATAACTTTCGTAACCATCTCCATGCACTTCGTATTACATCTTGCCACGACCACACAATAATCCACCTTTTTCTTGGAGTTTGTAACTATAATCATGCACATACATGCATATGGAGTAGTCTACGGGGGCCGCGTTTTGGCCCGGAAAAGCTGCCCGTCGGAAAACTTGGCTGCCCGATTCCATCGCCGAGTGCCTTGGGATCATGTTATGGGCTATTTCGCGATGCGACGCACTAACCAGCTAATAAACATGGTTACCCATGAACCATACATACATCCATCGTGGTGGATTTGACATCTGCCCCCATGGCGCTTAGAATTTCAAATTTCAAAATTTCCCGCTCAATTTTTGCAACAGGTTTTTGAATAGGGATGCGATGGAGCCATTTTTTTCATTTTCGTTTTTCAGGATTTTGAACAGGAATTTCCGTCTGTGCGATGCGTGGAAGATTTGCCGGTGCTCTCCAGGCGAGGAATAATTTCATGCGCAAGAGGCGGTCGCGAAGGAAAAAGAGAGCTCCGATCACGATTATGAAAGCAGATCCCACTGATTCCAAGCAATGGTTCAGCAGATGACGGGCTTTCCCGTCGAAAACAGCAGCGGGACTGCCCCGTCTCAGTTGCAGCCACACCGAAATCGGCCCAACCGAATCGGCGACGATAAGATGCCCTTCCGCCCTGCTCACGCTCGATGCCTCATCCGCTGCCATAAACGACTTATTTGGCACTCGCCCTAATCAACTAAATCCAGCAACCTTCTGCAACAATGTGGCAGCAGAGTCTGTGTATTTAGTGGGAAAGCGCAACGTCTAGTTCGCATTTCAATTCCATGGGAATTGACAAGGTTAACATTTCACTGGACCATATTAACGCTTTTGCTCGAATGGATTTCTGGAATTAATTATCAATTCTCTCTTTAACATTCGAAATTCATGAAGTTTTTAAGTTTTGATCAGAGAAATATTACGAGTAGCAGTGGATTTGCGTTTTGGATGGTGGAGTATGGGTAAAGGATGACCAACGATGCTGACCATGACGTGTATGCAGAGTCCGTCCATGGTCTTGAATTTGGCTAAAATACATTGTAGGCGAGAGATTTCATTTGGATGCAATCATTTAAATATGGAAATGTTGACTTCAAAATCATTTATGCGTGCATGAAATTAGTGCAAATGCCAGACTTCGACTTCTAAACCATTTTTGTCGCACATGCTGTAATTTTGCCTCATTATAATTTGGGTGATGATTTACATGTGCCAGAATTTAATAGAGTGATGTTTAGATGATTTCTTTTAAATGTTGGAGTTGTATTTTAAATCCTAAAAAATGTTAATGTTTTCTTATTTTTTTAATTGCTTAGATTGTAATAATTTAAAATTATAATTCCATCGATTTTTCTTTTCTCCAAAAAAATAAAAATACTTAAATATTATAAATGAAAATTATAAAATTTGTATATCGTTTGTTATTGGACTTGCTGGCATATTGTCACTGTTGTATGTTATGTTAATTTTTCACATAATTAATAATGAAGAAATAAGATAATAAGGTTTGGAGGTGTAGTTCGGAAAATATGAAAGAAAAAACTAAGTATGGGCGTTTAATTGGTGTCGTACGAGATTCTGTTGAGAGGAAATTGACTTGGGGGTGTGACAATATGGGTGAGGCCTTAGAATGTCAAAGATCTCCCGAGGGGAGATAATGTTCAAGGTCATTGTAACGTGAGTAGAGGATGTCTCTATGGCCTTCTGGCTCACTAGGTGTTTCACCAAATTTTTAAACGATGGAGCGACTCACCTGATATGATATGGACTCTGTTTTGGTGGCATAACTAAGTCCCTAATTGTCTTGTGGTGCTTGCTTGGGATTATGTAGCGGGTATCAGTAATAGAAGTGTCTTTTGTGACATCGTGAATACATCTTGGCTCAGGCTGGTGGTGGGGCTTTTGGACTGACCTAGTTGCATTCAACGTGACAGTGTACGGGATACGATGGTTCAGGGTACAAAAACGATGGGGGGCGGAGGCCATGGAAATGGCAGTAGGTACAGGAAAACGAGGGATAATGTAGTTCCCTCAAGCATTAAACTGAGAAAGAGTGTTTGACGTGTTGATGCTCAGATACTCAAGGAGGCGATGCAGGCCTACGATTCGGGCACGCCTGCGGACGTCAAACATTTTATTAAAACCTGGGAAATAGATCTTAACCGCCTAACAGCCGCAGAAGTCAAGGTGGAGGATTTGCAAGATCTTGTCCCGAATTCGGGTAACACCTGGGGATGCATCACTTAGTACAAGCACACAGTGCACCTTTACTGGATTAGGAAGACTCTGGTGGCCAGAGCCATAATGACTCCTTAGGGCATGCTAGGGAACCAAACTCGAGATTTCAGGAAATTCAAAGAGAGCTACAATTTATCCAAGTTCAAATTCAACATCAGAACAAGTGCCTTGGCTGAATTGAAGAGCACATTCCATGCCCTCCTCAATTAGAGTTGTCGGGTTCGAGCGCACGAGACCTAGCTCCAATGGAGTCTTCTGATTAGTTGATGTTTTCGTGTTTACTTGTGTTGGAATTTTGCTAGTTTTTTTACAGTTATATATGTCAGTGACTGTAAATTATATATGTATAAATTGTTGGTCAGACTTACATGCTTATAAAGCCTTGATGGACATTGATAAAACTTTCATATTTTGGTTGGCCTATAATGCATTTTGGTGGCTAGCAAATTCGGCTTCCCATAGGGTGGGTTGGTGTCGTTGAACGCCTTTTACATGACTGTAACCTCCTTTTAAATTGAATAAATGAAGAAAGACCTAACCGACTTACCAAAAAAAAATACCAACTAACCAAATGAACACAATGAGAATGCAATTATTAATGGTTTATAATGTTTTTAATTAAAACTAACCAAATATGTATAATCATTTATGTTTTTTGTTATAGCTTATAATGTTCTTTCATTTAAAGTAATTTTTTTAACAGACATATTAACTCCAAATTAAGTTCAACAAAATTACACATAGTCATTATATTGTAGAATAAGCCTCTCAGCGCAATCATTTCTCAAATCTAAAACTTTATAAAAATCTAAAACCTTATCAGACTTGATATGTTATATTTGGTATTCAGTTATATTCACCGGGATCAAATTTGGTAAATTCAGTTTTTTGACGAATAAATTCCGTCGAGGAACACTAATCTCTCTTAACATTAACTATGAAACTAAATATTAAATGAAAAGTGTCACAAGCGCCAATGTAACTTATTGATTTAGAAAATTTATTTATTGAAATGATTAATTTGATAATTCTTTAAAACCTCTCAATAAGAAAAAACCCTTTTAATTTATAGTGACATATTTTAATTTGTTTAGTTTAATTACTGTTGAAATCAAACTTTCAAAAAAAATATGTTTTATTAAATTAAAAAATAATAATTACAAAGTAAAATAGTGTATGTCACTGGATATTTAAACAAAGTTTTATGAGGATAACTTAAATAGATACTTATTTTAAAAGGAGTAGTCTAAAGGGGTCGCGTTTTAGCCCGGAAAAGCCGCCCGTCGGAAAACTTCGCTGCCCGATTCCGTCGCCGAGTGCCTCGGGATCATGTTATGGGGCATTCCGCGATGCGACGCGCTGACCAGCCAATAAACGTGGTTACCCATGAACCATACATACATCCATCGTGGTGGATTTGACATCTGCTCCCATGGCGCCTAGAATTTCAAATTTCAAAATTTCCCGCTCAATTTCTGCAACAGGTTTTTGAATAGGGATGCGAGGGAGCCATTTTTTTCATTTTCGTTTTCAGGATTTTGAACAGGAATTTCCGTCTGTGCGATGCGTGGAAGATTTGCTGGTGCTCTCCGTCGGAACAGGACATTTCGATCGGGCTTACGATTACGAGAAGGTGAAGAGATGGGGCGTCGACCAGTGGGCTAAGCCTGTGGTTAAAATCGTCGGAGATGGAATTTCCGACACGGTCGATCACGCCATGAGCATGGCATTCGGGAAAAGCCGGCAGAATTATGTCAAGATTCAGGTAACGTGAAAATCGATAGTCGTCTCGTGCTATTTTTCATTTATGCCGATTTTCTATTTACTGAACAAGATCGTGGTTATTTAATTTACAGGGGAACGGATTCACAAAAAAATGCATTGGCGACACAGACGATCCGAGCGAGGCAAACGTGAAGCTGCTGATGAATTTTGTCGACGGCATGTTGAAGCAGAAAAGCGTGGAGTCCCTCTCGTTCAGCGGAAAACGAAAGCTCCCCTTCAGTAATGCAGAGCGACTCGAGTGGTTTGCCGAACAGGTTGTTACCGAGAATCGATTAAGACATTCGAGGTCGATTCTGACTGTAGTAGTGAAGCAAGTGACCCCTCGAAACTCAGTAACGGACGCGGCATGCATAACGCCATAGCCATTTCCATCATTCTTGAAATTATTTATTTTAACATACAAAATACAGTAATGAAGAGAGGGGAATCGGATTCAGCCACCTTCTCTTTCGGTAATGTTTAAATCTTTTGCATTGGTGGGTTAAATAAATAATTAATAATAGCTTCTGCAAGCAGCAATGGCCGCAGGCTTGCGATACAGTGTGAGATCCGAGCGAAGCTGTGCTGTTTCCTACGTGTATATAAAAAGTAGAAACCTAATATGAATATCTCAAAATGTGTGGGCGTGAGTGTTTGAGTGTAACTATAATGAGCTGATTTGTTTATTAATGTTCGAAGATCTTTTGAACAGTAAAATGGTTTGGTAATGCTGGAGAACAGGAAGATATGTATTGATTTGAAAGATTTGATTCCTAATTAGCAAGTCTCGTGGAATGTAATGTTAGAAAAGTCAATTAGTCATCAGATTCTCGACATTACTTTTAATTTTTCGGAATTTTGAAGTTAATGTTAGCCTGAGTGTCAGAACCGGGAAGTAACCCGCATGAATCTAAGTGGAACGTGATGTTTTGTTCATAAAATCAATGCTTTTATTAACCTCACATTAAATTTGCAATTAACCTCTCAATCCTCAAGCACTTTCTTTATATTCTAAATTGGATCTTAGCACGACAAAACTAATATACCCATTCAGATTAAGTTGGTATCAGAGCACTAGGTTTGCTTGTGCAAGGAGAATTAATTTGTTTTGCAAGTGTTTAAATGCTTACAAGGTTGAAGCTCAAGAGAGGAGAAGGCAAGCTTGTGGGTGCAAGTTCTCAAATTGGAGCAAGCAGGAGGAGGGAAGATTTGCCACAATCTCCACCACAGTTTCACCTTTTGTTGTACCTAAGGCTTTAGTAAGCATGTCACATGGAGGAGAGCCTACAAGTATGCCAAAGGATGTGAAGGCTTTTAGGAAGGCTTTCTTTGACATGGCAGAAATGGTGAAAGTCCTCTATGAAGAGAGGAACACCAAACTGCAGGGTGAAGGCTCCAAACCTCCAAGAGGAGAGTGTTCTCCAGGAGGAGGAGGTAATGAGAATGGTGATAAACCACCATCATCATCCTTTTCCACAACAACTCTTATACAAGAGGCTAGTGCAGAAAGTCCCTCAGAGAAGGAATATGGCTAAGTTTGCACCTTTTGTCCACATGATGATGAGGATGAGGTTCTATCAGCATAAAAGTCAAAAGAGCTGAAAGAAGAAATACCAAGAGTCCAAGAGGACACCTCAAGAATAAAGAAAGAGTTTAATAGCATCTTTGTCCCTTAGTTGAAAGATGAGGAAAATGTTAAGCATTTACATGCAGTTTCTTTACATGAAAATGTTGATTTAAGCTCTTTTACAACCCTTGAAATGCATAGCAAAGGCATAGGAACAAAGCTCTTGTCCAAGATGGGTTTCAAGGGAGGAGGCCTTGGAGTGAACAATCAAGGCATTATCCATCCAATTGAGGCAAAGGAGAGACCTTGATATGAAGGTTTGGGCTATGTCAAAAAGGAAGAATGGTGTTCCAATGATAGCTCTTGGGTATCTTTTTCTTTTTGTCATAAGAGAGGACATGAGGTGGAAAAATGTTGGGATTTGCATTCGAAATTGGTACTAGCTTGGTTTCTAAAGAAAAAGGAGGACATGAAGTGAAAAACATCTGCAAAGAGAGATGAGCAAGTTGAAGAAGAGACTAAGACAAGTTCTTCTCGCCATTCAAGTTCCTCGTGTAAAAATCATAAGCCAAAGGACAACCATGAGAGGTATAAGCATCCTAATTATTCAAAGGCTTTTTATTATGACAAACCACATGATGATTTTAATAACATGTTGTGGTATCTTTTTCTGTGCACTTTATGTCATGCACCTAACCATTGTGTAGCTAAGTGCCACATAAGGAAAGCATTAGTCAAGAAGATGAATATGTCAATTGGAATTGAGACCGAGAAGGGAAATTCTCATCCAAGTTTAAAGATATTTGTGCCAAGAGATGCTCACAAAAACCTTTGCACTCATTGCAATATCAGTGGGCATTGGGTCGAGAAGTGTTGGAAATTGAATCCACAACTTCATCCTAACAAGGGAAATAAATTCATGCAAGCACCTGAAGAGGAATCGACAAAGGAAAAAGTGGCGCAAGTTGTGACCATCCATGAAGCGACTCAAGAAGGAAAACAAGTTCAAGTAGAGAGTTCATTCACCTAGTTGGGTAAGAAATGGATGAACTACTTGTCCTGTTGCATATCATAAATCTTTGTAAATCACTTGTTACATATCCCCACAGTTGGGCATTTTGAAAAAGTGATGTTTGTGAATAAATCACTTATATGCAACAATGATTTCTTTGGCATTGTCATGCTATTTTGGCTTGATGATGAGTCATTTTGTATGGGACTTTGGGAGTCAAATTTATTCCGTATTCTAAAATTAATTTCTATTTGTGGACATTTTAGTAAGCATCGTAAAATTTGGGATGAGTAGTTGCAACACATTCATTTTGTTACAAATGTGTCAAGCACTTATTTACACAAGTATTTACCATGTGAAGCCTGTTTGGGTTATTTTCCAAGGTCTTTTTTGATTTTATACTTGGTAAGGATTTTGCAGCAATAATGTTCTCTTGTGACATTGGCATACATCGGATGTCAAAAATGCAAAGTGCAGAAATACCAAAGCAAAGCCAAAAGTTGTTGAACAATGGAATCACTCGACCATATCTTTAGCCAAGCAGTGCACCTATGGTTTTGGTGCCCAAGAAGAATGGAAAACATTTTATTGTGAGGGACAAAAGGAGTGGCTTTCATCAAAGAAGAGTTGTTGAAGGAGGTATGTGGAAGACAACATTTAACATCAAACAAGGTTTGTTTGAATGACTTATTATGTTTTATGGTCTTTCCCATACTCCTACTACTTTCATGCATATGAAGAATGATGAATTGGAGCCATTTGTAGATGTGATAGTCCACTTGTATGACATTTCCATTTTTAGAAAATTTCATTATGAACATGTCATGTATGAGAGAAAAATACCTAATGTCGTAAGGTGTGAACATTTTTTTTGAAGATGTCAAAGTATGAGTTGGGTAAAACTACTTTGATGTTCTTGGGCAATAATGTTGGAGGAGGCAAGTTGAAGGTATACCTCTCCAAGTTTGACACCATTGTGGACTCGTCAACGCCTAAGATGGTCATCTCAATAAGAGGTTTTTTTGGGAGCAACCCAATGTTGGAGGAAAATTTTTGTTAATAGTTCTTCTATTGTAGCTCCTTGGCATGCATTGACATGTGTGAAAAAGGTCTTCCAGTGGGGAGGCAAACAACAAGAGGCATGTGATGCTTCGAAGCAAAATATCATTTCAGCTCTTTTATTTTCTCTTTTAAAATTGAAAAGGTCATTTTAGTTTCAGGTTGATGCAAGTGATTTTTCCATTTCATTTCATTCAAAGAATTTTAATGGTGCAATGGTTAAGTTGCAGCAATTAAGTCACTTTCATTTAATGGGTGTTCGTCAACAATTCCACTTGGTCAAAAGGTATAAGAGATGTATAAGCAACAAGTTTGTCGATATTCCTTCTAGGCATGTTATTTGTGTAACTATTGTACTCAAGCATAATTTTTTTTTACATGAAAGTCATGTTCAACAATATGCATACTTTTAAGATTTACATTCAAGCTTGAGTCAAGTAAACCAAGTACTGGAATTTGTTTACCATTTGCATCATAATTTGTTGTGTCATCTTGGTAATAAGGATGTTTCTTTTGATGGCGACATGGACAAAACCAATAATTTCAATGAACAAGATGATTTCATTGAAGTTGATAATGTTTTTCATAAGATGTTTAAGGGCTCTAACATGTTTCCTTTGAAAAGAGGTAAACAAGATGGGAAAAAATTGCATCAGTCCACATCAGTGTTGAACAATGATGGGAACAAGATGTCGGTGTTGAATGGTGCAAAAATCAAAGAACAAGTGCCAAGTCAAGATGAAAAATAAGGCATAGGTTGCACAAGTACTTATTTTGGGTTTCAAAATGGTACATGGCAATGGCGAAAACACTTGGTCAAAATTCAACACAAGTACAAGGCAAGACAAGCTAAAAATTGCCATGTCGATAGTGTTCGAGGTGAGAAACTTTTCAAGTTATTCAAGTTTCCTTTTATTGACGACCGAGGTGGGAAAAGGTTTGTTTCTTCAAGGAAAGCTTGTTGTTCTGAAAATTCTGGTAAATTGCAGCTTGATAGTGTCTACAACAACAAGACAGGGTCTCTAGAATCAAGGAAAAAGATCAGTTTTCATGAAAAGCTCAAATTGTTGAATTCAGGAAAATTCAAGTGGATTGAGACTGGAAGGGTGAGGGGGTTGTACTCTCATACACATGTGCAGTAATGAAAGATATTTTGGGGTCCAAAAGCTTCCAGTGGGGAGGCGTGATCAGGTGCTCAAAATTATGCTCAAAAATCAAATTTGTTGAATCGGTGTGGAACCTAAACAACCATGTAAATCTCATTGTTCTGAATCTAGTGCAACTCGTTTCGTGGAAAATCGACACTGTATGCTCCCAGAAACGTGTTCTGTCCACTTTGTCAAACAGGCAAATTAAAAAAAAAAATGCAGGACAACCTAGTCAGCAGTCTGTACAGATGACTGGGCATGCCTACGTGGCAGGGTGACTACACTGTTGACTTGGTCAAGGGGGTCTTCATGGTCGAGTGTTGTGATTCCAAGTGCCATTTTCTCATTGGTTCGTTGGTGTTCAAATTGTATTGGTTGGGCATGTGGCCAACCACATGCTCCCACGTGGCCCAACCAGAGTCTGCCATGTGGCAGCACGGAAGGCCACAAAATATTTGGCCAAGTCTGAATGGCACAAGTGGGGGTCGAACTCGCGACCAACTAACACCAAGTTCCAAGTTGAACCATTTCACTATGCATATGATACTTGACATATTAAGGTTGGCAGATATATTTATTTTAATGTTGTCTTGCATTGGGGGGAGGGGGTCGGGGTCTAGCCCCAACCCTGGTCATCGCTGGGGGTGGGAGGCTAGCCCTACACCCCATTCGTAACCGTTAACATAAACAACAAGTGCCAACGATGCTTGTGACCAGCCAGAGCTAGAAACCGTCAGCTTGAACCATAACCTCTAACCGCTAGGTGCCAAAACCGCCAACGATGATCATCACCATGCCACCATGTGCCCACATCCTGGGGTTAAGCTCGATGGTTAGCCTAACCGCTAACGAATTTAATTTTTTTTATTAAACTATATTGTATATGGTTACAAATCCATTTTTTAGGCGTCATTGGGAAAATTAACGTGCCAACAATTTTTCTTGATTTTCGGCAAAATCAACGCTTAGTTAGCTGGATTCTGGGTAGATTTGTAGGATTATGCTGAATTTTGAGGAATTTGTGGAATGAATAGTGGAGAAACTAGGGGAAGTCATAAATTCTCCATTTTTTGACCAAATTCGATGCATAAAGAGGCTAGACGGACATTTTTGGGAATTCTAGAGCTGATGGAACATGTTTCAGAGTTGTTTGAGCATTTTAAAATCATGTAATCACACTTTTGAGCATAATAGAAGAGGGCAAAGCCATTGGAAGCTGGACCAAGGAGACGTAGCCCAGGCAGAGTGAACTCCTTCATCATGTGTTTTTGTGTGACTGTTATGGTGATGTTCATGTATGTTAGATGTTGTTGCTGAGTGTTTTATTTATGTTAATTTCTTCATGAAATTCACATAAAAACTCATATTAAACTTGCAATTAACCTCTCAATCCTCAAGCACTTTATTTGTATTATGAATTGGATCTTAACACAACAAAACTAATATTCCCATTCAGATCAGGCGGTTTAGGACCCAAAATTTAAAGTCAAATCTAGGAAGCTAAAGAACTACATCTAGTATATGAAATACCACATGATCATTAGCAATTTCATAGGCATGTGACCTATGAAAAATGCCTTAATTGAGTGGATCCAAAATAAGTGGTCTTATATTACATAGGTTTATTAATTTGCATTTGGATGACCCTTCAATATATATGACTTTAAGGAAAGTTTAAAACTTATTAGCATACATCCCAAGGGAGCACAAATACATTTTTTACTATTTTGGAAACGTTTATGCTTCTTTTATAAATCCAAACATGGTATAGAGGGCCCAATTCATGTATTAATTGGTGAAGATGAAAGTGTCACAAAAAATACACTAGGTTGGTAGCAAAATGTGAAACTTTGGCATGGATTTGTGGTAAGAAAGAAGAACATAGTTGTCAATCACATTTTTTGGTGATAGTTGGTGAGGGTGTTTTAAGATGCTTATTACATACACTTTTAAGAATTGTGTTAATAGCCATTATGCAAATGCTATTGTTGCAAAATTTTTACATGACATGATTCCTTATTTGGATGTTGTTATTTATCCAACATGTAATGGTTTCAATGCAAAGTTTTTTCATTAACAATGGGAAAAAATAGAAGACATGTAAAAGAAACATGTTGAAATGTTTTTGGGATTTATTCTTGTTCATTTCTTGAATGGAGATGCTAAAAGAAGGCAATTGTATGGTAGTTCAGATTTAAAGATTCACCATCCTCAAATATTCTTTAAATATGGTGAATGGTTGTGATAACTCAACATGTAGTTATTAGACTTCAAATATTTCTTATTGCTTTCTATAAAGGTGGCCCTTGAAGCTTTTTTCATAGCTTCAAAATGGGCATTTTTACCCTTAGAATATAAAACTATAAGGATTTTAATAATGATATACTCAATCATATTTAAGTGTCTAACTTCTTTAGGTTTTGAATTTTTTTTTGGATATTATAGTCATGCGTTGTGATGGAGTGGAATTAAGGCATCAAACTTACTGATTTTTTCTAAAAGGGTGAAACAAATTTTGCATATCCATTTTGATGGCCATGCCTATATTTTAGTTTTAAGACTTTGACATTTTCTAGCTAAACATTTACATTGGATATTACTTGATCTGTGTTCTCAAAATGTGTTTTCTACATGTATTCTATGTAGTTTTCCTCATAAAATAATGTTTTTAAGTTTTACCTTTTCTTGCATTAGAAAGTTTGAAATTGAATTCTCCATACATACATACTCTATTTTGAATTGGAAGAATCTTGAAGCCATCTTGTAGTAGATAGCTGTGTTTGTGAACATTGCTTGCGCACTAATCAGTTTGAGTGAAAAACTTGGAGCACATGGAAGTGAACATGGAAGTAATGTCGAGAATCTGATGACTAATTGACTTTTCTAACATTACATTCCACGAGACTTGCTAATTAGGAATCAAATCTTTCAAATCAATACATATCTTCCTGTTCTCCAGCATTACCAAACCATTTTACTGTTCAAAAGATCTTCGAACATTAATAAACAAATCAGCTCATTATAGTTACACTCAAACACTCACGCCCACACATTTTGAGATATTCATATTAGGTTTCTACTTTTTATATACACGTAGGAAACAACACAGCTTCGCTCGGATCTCACACTGTATCGCAAGCCTGCGGCCATTGCTGCTTGCAGAAGCTATTATTAATTATTTATTTAACCCACCAATGCAAAAGATTTAAACATTACCGAAAGAGAAGGTGGCTGAATCCGATTCCCCTCTCTTCATTACTGTATTTTGTATGTTAAAATAAATAATTTCAAGAATGATGGAAATGGCTATGGCATTATGCATGCCGCGTCCGTTACTGAGTTCCGAGGGGTCACTTGCTTCACTACTACAGTCGGAATCGACCTCGAATGTCTTAATCGATTCTCGGTAACAACCTGTTCGGCAAACCACTCGAGTCGCTCTGCATTACTGAAGGGGAGCTTTCGTTTTCCGCCGAACGGGAGGGACTTCACGCTTTTCTGCTTCAACATGCCGTCGGCAAAATTCATCAGCAGCTTCACGTTTGCCTCGCTCGGATCGTCTGTGTCGCCAATGCATTTTTTCGTGAATCCGTTCCCCTGTAAATCAAATAACCACGATCTTGTTCAGTAAATGGAAAAATCGGCATAAATGAAAAATAGCACGAGACGACTATCGATTTTCACGTTACCTGAATCTTGACATAATTTCGCCGGCTTTGCCCGAATGCCATGCTCATGGCGTGATCGACCATGTCAGAAATTCCATCTCCGACGATTTTAACGACAGGCTTAGCCCACTGGCCGACACCCCATCTCTTCACCTTCTCGTAATCGTAAGCCCGATCAAAATGTCCCGTTCCGACGGAGAGCACCAGCGAATCTTCCACGCATCGCACAGACGGAAATTCCTATTCAAAATCCTGAAAAACGAAAATGAAAAAAATGGCTCCCTCGCATCCCTATTCAAAAACCTATTGCAGAAATTGAGCGGGAAATTTTGAAATTTGAAATTCTAGGCGCCATGGGGGCAGATGTCAAATCCACCACGATGGATGTATGTATGGTTCATGGGTAACCACGTTTATTGGCTGGTCAGCGCGTCGCATCGCGGAATGCCCCATAACATGATCCCGAGGCACCCGGCGACGGAATCGGGCAACGAAGTTTTCCGACAGGCGGCTTTTCCGGGCTAAAACGCGGCCCCTTTAAATACTCCTTTTAAAATAAGTATCTATTTAAGTTATCCTCATAAAACTTTGTTTAAATATCCAGTGACATATGCTATTTTACTTTGTAATTATTATTTTTTAATTTAATAAAACATTTTTTTTTGAAAGTTTGATTTCAACAGTAATTAAACTAAACAAATTAAAATATGTCACTATAAATTAAAAGGGTTTTTTCTTATTGAGAGGTTTTAAAGAATTATCAAATTAATCATTTCAATAAATAAATTTTCTAAATCAATAAGTTACATTGGCGCTTGTGACACTTTTCATTAATATTTAGTTTCATAGCTTGAATGTTAAGAGAGATTAGTGTTCCTCGACGGAATTTATCCGTCAAAAAACTGAATTTACCAAATTTGATCCCGGTGAATAGAACTGAATACCAAATATAACATATCAAGTCTGATAAGGTTTTAGATTTTTATAAAGTTTTAGATTTGAGAAATGATTGCGCTGAGAGGCTTACTCTACAATATAATGACTATGTGTAATTTTGTTGAACTTAATTTGGAGTTAATATGTCTGTTAAAAAAATTACTTTAAATGAAAGAACATTATAAGCTATAACAAAAAACATAAATGATTATACATATTTGGTTAGTTTTAATTAAAAACATTATAAACCATTAATAATTGCATTCTCATTGTGTTCATTTGGTTAGTTGGTATTTTTTTTTGGTAAGTTGGTTAGGTCTTTCTTCATTTATTCAATTTAAAAGGAGGTTACAGTCATGTAAAAGGCGTTCAGCGACACCAACCCACCCTATGGGAAGCCGAATTTGCTAGCCACCAAAATGCATTATAGGCCAACCAAAATATGAAAGTTTTATCAATGTCCATCAAGGCTTTATAAGCATGTAAGTCTGACCAGCAATTTATACATATATAATTTACAGTCACTGACATATATAACTGTAAAAAAACTAGCAAAATTCCAACACAAGTAAACACGAAAACATCAACTAATCAGAAGACTCCATTGGAGCTAGGTCTCGTGTGCTCGAACCCGACAACTCTAATTGAGGGAGGCATGGAATGTGCTCTTCAATTCAGCCAAGGCACTTGTTCTGATGTTGAATTTGAACTTGGATAAATTGTAGCTCTCTTTGAATTTCCTGAAATCTCGAGTTTGGTTCCCTAGCATGCCATGAGGAGTCATTATGGCTCTGGCCACCAGACTCTTCCTAATCCAGTAAAGGTGCACTGTGTGCTTGTACTAAGTGATGCATCCCCAGGTGTTACCCGGATTCGGGACAAGATCTTGCAAATCCTCCACCTTGACTTCTGCGGCTGTTAGGCGGTTAAGATCTATTTCCTAGGTTTTAATAAAATGTTTGACGTCCGCAGGCGTGCTCGAATCGTAGGCCTGCATCGCCTCCTTGAGTATCTAAGCATCAACACGTCAAACACTCTTTCTCAGTTTAATGCTTGAGGGAACTACATTATCCCTCGTTTTCCTGTACCTACTGCCATTTCCATGGCCTCCGCCCCCCATCGTTTTTGTACCCTAAACCATCATATCCCGTACACTGTCACGTTGAATGCAACTAGGTCAGTCCAAAAGCCCCACCACCAGCCTGAGCCAAGATGTATTCACGCTGTCACAAAAGACACTTCTATTACTGATACCCACTACATAATCACAAGCAAGCACCACAAGACAATTAGGGACTTAGTTATGCCACCAAAACAGAGTCCATATCATATCAGGTGAGTCGCTCCATCGTTTAAAAATTTGGTGAAACACCTAGTGAGCCAGAAGGCCATAGAGACATCCTCTACTCACGTTACAATGACCTTGAACATTATCTCCCCTCGGGAGATCTTTGACATTCTAAGGCCTCACCCATACTGTCACACCCCCAAGTCAATTTCCTCATCAGAATCTCGTACGACACCAATTAAACGCCCATACTTAGTTTTTTCTTTCATATTTTTCGAACTACACCTCCAAACCTTATTATCTTATTTCTTCATTATTAATTATGTGAAAAATTAACATAACATACAATAGTGACAATATGCCAGCAAGTCCAATAACAGAGGATATACAAATTTTATAATTTTCATTTATAATATTTAAGTATTTTTATTTTTTTGAGAAAAGAAAAATCGATGGAATTATAATTTTAAATTATTACAATCTAAGCAATTAAAAAAATAAGAAAACATTGACATTTTTTAGGATTTAAAATACAACTCCAACATTTAAAAGAAATCATTTAAACATCACTCTATTAAATTCTGGCACATGTAAATCATCACCCAAATTATAATGAGGCAAAATTACAGCATGTGCGACAAAAATGGTTTAGAATTTTTCTCTGAAAAAAAAAGACAAAAATGGTTTAGAAGTCGAAGTCTGGCATTTGCACTAACGTCATGCACGCATAAATGATTTTGAAGTCAACATTTCCATATTTAAATGCTTGCATCCAAATGAACTCTCTCGCCTACAATGTATTTTAGCCAAATTCAAGACCATGGACGGACTCTGCATACACGTCATGGTCAGCATCGTCTGTCATCCTTTACCCATACTCCACCATCCAAAACGCAAATCCACTGCTACTCGTAATATTTCTCTGATCAAAACTTAAAAACTTCATGAATTTCGAATGTTAAAGAGAGAATTGATAATTAATTCCAGAAATCCATTCGAGCAAAAGTGTTAATATGGTCCAGTGAAATGTTAACCTTGTCAATTCCCATGGAATTGAAATGCGAACTAGACGCTGCGCTTTTCCGCTAAATACACAGACTCTTCTGCCACATTGTTGCAGAAGGTTGCTGGATTTAGTTGATTAGGGCGAGTGCCAAATAAGTCGTTTATGGCAGCGGATGAGGCATCGAGCGCGAGCAGGGCGGAAGGGCATCTTATCGTCGCCGATTCGGTCGGGCTGATTTCGGTGTGGCTTCAACCGAGACGGGGCAGTCCCGCTGCTGTTTTCGACGGGAAAGCCCGTCATCTGCTGAACCATTGCTTGGAATCAGTGGGATCTGCTTTCATAATCGTGATCGGAGCTCTCTTTTTCCTTCGCGACCGCCTCTTGCACATGAAATTATTCCTCACCTGGAGAGCACCAGCAAATCTTCCACGCATCGCACAGACGGAAATTCCTGTTCAAAATCTGGAAAAACGAAAATGAAAAAAATGGCTCCATCGCATCCCTATTAAAAAACCTGTTGCAGAAATTGAGCGGGAAATTTTGAAATTTGAAATTCTAAGCGCCATGGCGGCAGATGTCAAATCCACCACGATGGATGTATGTATGGTTCATGGGTAACCATGTTTATTAGCTGGTCAGCGCGTCGCATCGCGAAATGGCCCATAACATGATCCCGAGGCACTCGGCGACGGAATCGGGCAGCCAAGTTTTCCGACGGGCAGCTTTTCCGGGCCAAAACGCGGCCCCCGTAGACTACACCCATGCATATACCTATGTTGGTGGATGGAGCCATGTAACAATGCACATTTGTGTTGGATTTGTAACCACATCTCCATAGTTTTCATGACACATCTCCCCACGTGATGCATTGGATTCACGTTATCAAAACTCTGCTACTTTACCATATGTTTAATATATGGTTTAACATTATATGTCCGCTCCATGGTTGGATCACATAACGTTTAATATACCATGATTTACACCATAGTTATATGGTTTTGAAAACCATAACCTTTTGCGTTAATGCAGCCACCTGTGACATTTCTGCTCCACAAGTTTATATCCATTCTAATGTTTTACATATGGTTTTTGACTTTTGATAAACATTCCGCACCAACGTTTCGTAGCATGGGTTGATAATCATGCTCCATGGTTTATAACTATGCTCTCAACCTTAGGATATATCATGCGCCCATGTGAATATTTGTACCAAAGTCTTTTGGTTACAAAATATAGGTTTAGTATTATTTTGCACTATTAATGCACCATAATCAACTTTCAACTTACCTTGTCATGTTATTTGAACCCATGTGTGTGCCCTTTTGGATGTCTTTGCATTGCAGGTTTTCTACTAAGACTGGATGCGCCCAGCTGTAGATTTGCACTGACGATGACATGTTGAGATGGAGCTTTGTCACATGATGAAATACCTTGCGTACCTCGATTGCGGTAAAAACTTCAACGTATGTTTTCTCCCTCGTCCGGATCCAAATGTGAATACGGAGATACAACCAGAATCAACATGTCGAACCCTTCAACTTGGCGCTATTTTCACAATCAATTGGGACAATAAAGCTCTGCACAAGTCGAGAACAACTTTGCCACCTAGGACCATCTTGGTCGTCAACATATAGCAATATTCTGACTTGACTTACAAGATCCATTATGGATCAATGATAATCAGAGTGATTAGTCAACTTATCATAAGATTTGAAACCCTTATATGATGAGGAGGCAATTGATCTCGATCCTTGATTGTTCAACTTCTTCGGTGATTTCTTTTCACTCTTGCTTGGGCTTTGTCTTCACCTTAGCTCTGATGCCATGTTAATTTTAGTTAACCATGGTATGTTCTATGCTTAGAGCAGTTTACCTCAATATATTTTCTTATTAGCCCGATTCAATTTCAGATAAGCAATCACATAATCATTTGAAAGTAAACGCTGATAGAACATAAAATAAATCGACAAAAGACAAGCCGATACAAGAGACAAGAGTTTGTAATCCTTCTTATTCCGTAGGGAGAGAAAATGTCTTTTACAACAGTCAACAGGATGCCCTAGCTAGCAAAGAATTCGCTGGTCAAACCAGCCCTTCGACCTTCAATGAGGTTCAGTCTAACACGGTCAAACTTGGCCCCCTTGAAGGTCAAGCTCAACCCAAACCAATCCACAAAACAATCAACCCAACAGTCAAAATCTGCGCTCAAACCAGTCAACATTGCGGTCGATGTTGCAGTCAATGTTGCAGTCCAAGGTCAACGTTTGACCTCGGTTTCTGTGTCTACAAATGCGGCTTCTCCAAATCAGACTTCTTGCCTAAAAAACATAGTCAAACAGTGGGCTTTGACCCAAGGTCAAAGCTCCAGAAAAGGCCCTAAAACTAGTTCGCAATTTTCAGCTTCCTATTTCATATGTGTGGAGGAGAGAGAAGCCTCTAATGCTGTATGAACCACTCAGATGAGAGAGATATGTGTGAGATGAGTGAATGATGAAATGAGCGTCATGGCTCTCCTTTTTATATCCATGACTGTTGGTGTGTGACACATCTTTTGGGGCTTGTGAGCCTACATTACAATTATGGCCGTTTGCATATGTGGAAAATAAATTCAAAATACAAGTTCTGCTCATCCAAACAAGATGATCTTTAGATCAATCTTGCACCTCTTCGAAAGAGGAATCCAACAAAAATATCATCTCCATCATATGAGCAATGCAACATGGAGTTTGGACCTAGTTACCCAAATTTAACAAGAAGACATTGAGATGAGAAGAGAAGTTGGTAAGAAGACCCATATTGACAAAACTAGGATGTTTGAGAAAAGAGAAGTAGGTATAGGACACCCAGAAGGAGTCATGGGAATGTGATGAAGAAGGAGAGATGGCCTAGAGATAGTTGCCAAGAAATGGTCAATCACAACAAATTTTTGGAAGAGGTTTTGAAAAGGGACGTAGTGGAGGATGTAGCCTTAGTATTGATAAGGCACTATGTAGAGAATATTGAAGTTGGCAAGAAGACTAAGGTTAGAAAAATTAGGATATTTGAGTAAAGTACATGTTGAGGAAAACTAAAAGGAGTTATGGGAGATTAATCAAGAAGAGAAGATGGCAAAGAAGAAATTGCCTGCTTTTGCACCACAAATTGTGGACGAGGTTTTGACATCAATAACATTAAAAAATAGTCTTAGTAAGAAAATATGGAAGATAGAAGAATCTTCATAATCTTAAGACAACTTAAAGAATGGATGTCCATAGACAAATAATTAACTAAAGACGCATGATTGCATGATTTTTTATTTTATTTTTTGAACTAGCTTTCTTTTTTCACAACAAGGGTAATGCATCCAAATCTAGCATTGCATGGGAACCATTATCTCTATTCAATTTAGTTGCTTTTAGCTAAGTAGTTTTGAGGAGGGAGTATCTATTCTGCCAATATCCCCTAGGATTTACACTTGGCCCCAAAATTGTTGCATTCATTAGCACATATCCACAAGCATGCACACACTCATTAGCATGTCACTTGGCAAGATTTGAACCTTGGTGGGGTTTATATTAGTCACTTGTTTCCATCACCCTGACAAGCCACCATTTATAAATCATTGAATGTTTTTCTGGTCAAGTCAAGACATAGGAAATATTCTAGACACATTCTTGGACTTTGTTGTCAATGGGAGTCGACGTAAGGTGCGAGTTTGATTCTAAAAGATTAGAGGTTTTCCTCTTTGAAGTTCCAACAGTTGTCATAAAATTGACTTTAAATCAACAATTCATAATCATTTAATAATATGGATGCTATAGTTACTCCACTTTATAAAGTTCAAGAATTTCTCTTGGTTGGATTGGGAAAGTGTAGAGTTCAAAATATGAGGAAGGATGTTGAACCAACGCTAATTGTAATGACATTGTTGGATGCTTTGAGGATAATACCCAATCAATTTTAACGAAGTTTTTGATAGCTATTGTAAAAGGATGTTTTGACAAATCTTGTTAGGTCGACTTTAAGGCAAAATTGGGGAAAAAGAACTTTGAACCAAACACTCCAATAAAGAAAGAACAAAAGTAAATTGAACATTTGAGCATAGAGATTTTAGAAAAATGAAGACCTCAAAATGCATTGTTTTGTTCATGAAACCATTTTGAATGTTAAAGAAGTTGACAATGCAAATTTGCAAATGGCCAAAAGTTTGGAATGAGAGGCTATGCCTTAGATTGTTTCATGAGCCTAAATTAGGGTGGATACCTATTATTAAAGAAAAAAATTGTAGTGTTTCCTTTCCACATTAATGTATAACAATGAGCATAGAAAAAATAAATAGAGATTGGAAACATGAAGGGAGTTTGATAATAGAATCATGAATCTTTGAATTTTTTTTTAAGAGAAACTTTAACAAGAATGGTTTGTTGTAAGATTGAACCAAGAGGCTAAGAGGGGATTTAGGGCTTTCAACACCTAGACATCAAGAAGCCCTCAATAGAGCACAACAATTACAAACAAATGATGAAAATTTCAATTAAATGTTGAAAGGTGATTTAAGGACACTATGCACAACTAGTTAAGAAAAATGATTTTGAGAATGCCTCAAGATGGATCATGGTGAATTGTTTGCAATGCAAATGGTCATAGAAAAGATGATTGCACATTTAAGAACAACCAAAACAATATTGTGGTTGAAGTCATCATTCCCTCGAAGGATGTTAGCCAAATGGCTTATAATGTGAGATTTATTAGTGTGCTATTTGCAAAGTAAATTTAAAATTCATACTTGAATGTGTATATAATGTATGTGAATAAATATGCATATAAGCTATTTATTATGGTAGACAAGATTCAAGTTCTTAGAGAAGAGTTATGCCTTTGAAAATATGATGATGAAGTTGATCTAGAAAATAATGTTTTGCAATAAAAGGGATCATTTAAGATGTCTTCACTTATACAAATAAAATTCATATGAAGTTCATAAACATTTGTGGAGTTGGTGACCTTATCACTAAAAATTTCCCAACAAAGAACTACCAATAATATTTCCTGACTATGACTTTAGTTGTGATGGAAAAATCAATGCTACCAACAACATTTTTAAAGATGAGACGCATGCCACAAAAGTGAAAAACAATACATACAATGATGTTATAGTGACACTAACATTGACACAAGATTTGATGAGTTGGCACCATTATAAAAGATGCAAAAATGAGGAAACAATGTTGCATCTAATTTTACTAGATGTTGCATATAATTTTGTTAGTGGTGACGCAAATAAGTGATATAAATTTTAATTCAATGACCTTTGTGGCTGTTGGTGTCATGATTTATATTGTCTTCAACAATGTAATATGAAGTGAAAGTCAAATACAACTTAGGAAAATAAAAGATGCTAATCCTGTATTTTGATGTAGTGAATCTTAGTCATGTAACCTTGCTTTTCTTTGTTCAAGGCTTTACCAATTATGTTTGTAAGACATATATTGTTGCTCTAAAATATATGTAATAGATATCATTTATAGTTCCTTTGCCATTCATGATGTTAGGGATACATCATATAGGTCTTTGTTATTATTTTAGAACTACATTATTTGACATTTATTCGTATCTACTTTAGACCAAACAATAACAAGAACATGCAGTGTTGGTTCAAAATCACAAGGAAAATTGTTTTTACTCTTTTATGGTTGAGGAAAATTGAGTCCCCTTATAAGTTTGAGGGACAATCAACCAAATAAGTTTTGCATCAAATTGAAATGAAAAATTAGAGTCTATAGATGTGTATATGAGAAGAGAATTGTCCATACATCGATAGCTTGCTCAAAGACCTTGAATATGCCATTAATTTTCTCAATAGAGCAAGCTTTGTATACCAAAATATTTGTTGCATAAGAGAATTGTTCATAATATACAAACTATTTTTAGTGAATTGGAGGAGGAAATGCACAAGCTTATGGAGAAATTTGTGCATGGAAAAGTGTGAAGATCAATTTGAAAAGTTCGTTGGGATGCTCAGAAATGGATAGAAGAGATCAATGTAGGAAGTACAAATTGAAGAACACAAGTTTGAGGAACCATCATCACGTAAACTCTCCAAGGCATTGATGGTACACTACAATAATATTTTCACTGGTGATAACATTAAAAGGACCATGATTTTCTAGAAGAAAACTCACACGCACACACACACACACACACACACCTATATATATATATATATATATATATATATATATATATATATATATATATATATATATATATATATGGTTTTTTTACAATTGATTTTCCTTTGTCCTGGCTTATCCTAGAAATTTGGTTCACATTTATAACTATTCAATGATTATTTTCCTAACGTTTATATTTTTAAGTTACATGGTAGCTAAGATCCACTAATATATTGAGGTTAAATAGTTTTTTGGTGTAATTTGGGGACACTTTGAATTTAAAATTATTATTTAGATTAGAGGGACTAGGGTTAAGTCAATGATGCAGGTGCATAGGCCGAGCACAAGATGTGAAGAATTTGGACAAGAGCTTACCAATGTGATGGGATGGTCACATGGTAATGCTGGGATATATTTTTTTGAATGTTTTGTTAAGCAATTGTAAATATTTAATTTAGGAGTGAGCTTTGATTTTTTTTGAAATAAGTTGGAAAAATGATTTTCTATTGTAAATATAATTTTCAGTGTTCCTTATTTTGTGGAGAAGGGGAAACGATTCACATTTTTCGTGAATCTTGGTTGACATAGTTTTTTATTTTTTGGGAATAAAGGAAAGAGTGTTGGGAAGCTCCTGGGAGAGGAGAAGAGAGGAACTTACTGTTTCCTTTTTGTAAATACAGTTCTGAAGTTTGCAAATATGCTTGTACCTTCAAATTTGTGTGAACTGAAGGTATTTTTATGCAAATGGCGTAAATGGAAAAAAAAAATGGACTATAAATTGTGTGATTGTTACATGGTTTGAGATTGAATCGAATCCCTATGTTTAAACCAAATTGGTTTTTGCTTATGAACTATTATTACTTGCAATTTTTATTCTTGTGCATTGATATGGTCATTTAAGAAAACTTGTAGCTTGTTGAACCGATTTATATTAATAATTTGAATCTTGTGGCTTCAGTCACTGTGTTATTTTTCCATTTGCCTTTTGGGGTTCTTGTTGTATCAACTTTAAAGCCTGCAAATGAAGGTGTTTCTGAATTTTGGAGTAGTGAATGTGTGATTTTCTGCGATGTGAGTACCATCAACAAAAATAGAGCACCTTTTTTTGAATACAATCAAAACTCCTTTGTGATTGGTTTTATGAATGTCAAATTTGAACCAACATTGCAAATTTGGTGAAGGCCCTACAAAGTAAATCGTTTATTGTGTTGAGAAGCAAGTCTGGGAAGTTGAGAGTTAGATAGGGAAAGAGCCGAGTCGATTCATCTTCCCTGAACTTGCAGTATAGAAATTTGATAGTGCACTGCGAAATTATCCTATAATGAACAACATTGCTAAATCATTCTCTAGTGTCTGCATAGTTCATTTGGAAACGAACATTACCAAATCATTTCATAGCGATTGAAAAAAAAATTAAAGGACTGCGTGTTCAGTTTAAATCTCCTTTTAGCTTGATCGTTGCACCAATTTGTGGTATCAGAGCAAACCTTTGTGTAAGGTAAGATGGCTATGTGAGAAAGAAGAGCACAAGGTCGAGGAGGAAGACCCGTGGGTAATGCAGACCTATGAGAAGAGATAAGGATATTTCAAGCTCGTTTAGAGGCTATGGAGGTAGGAAGACAACGAGATCTTGAGGCTGGAGATATCAGTGAACCTGAAGAAGAAGTTGATGAAGGAGCAACACCCGCCGAGGAAACTCCAAAATTCAAATTATTGAGATCATTGTTAGGCTTAAGTTCAAGACCAAAGCCTGAACTATCTACCTATGACGACAACCTCACAGTTGAAAATTTGTTTGATTGGATCAATGAGTTAGACAAGTATTTTGAATATGAAGAGATGGACGATGACAGACCAATGAAGTTTGCATTAACAAGGCTGAAGGGTCATGCTGCACTATGGTGGGACAATGTGCACGCTGAGAGGAGAAAGAAGAATAAGCCATTCATAAAAAAATAAGATAGGATGGTGGCGAATATGAAGAGTAAATTCTAACCAAAAGATTACAAGTTAACTCTCTACAAGCAAATGCTGAACCTCAAGCAAAGGTCACTGACAGTAAAAGAGTATACTGAAGAATTTTACAAAGTTAAATTGAGAGCATGTTATGTGGAAGATACTTTGTAAAAGACAACAAGGTATGTTAATGGCTTAGGAATGGATATTCAAGATGAAATCAACATGCTTTCTCCAAAGACCATGGAAGAAGCATACTAGTATGCCTTGAAGGTAGAAAAAATATAGCAAGAAAGCATAACTCAGGTAGAGGGCATGGTTTTTCTAGAGAAAAAGGACAGTCAACTGGGAGAGGAAAGCTTTTAGCTCAAAAGAATGACACATGCAACTCAAATCAACAAGGGCAAATAGAGAAAGAAGGTGGCACCAGAGGTGGAGGACTTTACCAGAGAGGTAGAGGAAGAGGCAGCGAGACTGTTTATTGGTGTTACAAATGTGGAAAAATGGGTCATAGATCTTTGGAGTGTCCAGAGAACGAGAAAACAAGACAATGTGGTGCACACAAAGTTCAACTAGAAGTAGTAGAAGTGCAAGCACCTGAGGCAGAAAACATGCTGGAAATTGGAGAGGCGTTGATGATGGATAAAGTCTTGTTGAATCCAGCCAAAGAAACTACTGAACCAACCCAAAGAAGGTCCTTGTTTAAGACTGTGTGTAAGGTGCGAGGTAAGCACTAATAATCTCGTTTCCTTAGAAATTGTGCAAAAACTGGGATTGAAGAGGATTAAACATCCAACATCGTACAAGGTATCATGGTTGTGAAAGGGACACCAATTGTTAATGAATGAGCAAAGTGAAGTTGAGTTTCAGATAGGTATACTAAAGGACAAGGTAATATGTGATATACTGCCAATGTATATCTAGCACATCCTTTTAGGTTGACCATGGCAGTTTGATAGGAAAGTGATACATGATGGAGAGAGAAATTGCTACAAGTTTGAAATGGCTGACACCAAACATGCTCTTGTACCGTTGAAAGAAGAGAGCACAACTGAAAAAAGAAACCCAAAAGCATTGTTGTTAAGTGGTAAAGAATTTTTGCAACAAATGGAGATAGATGAGGTCAATTATGCAATAATATGCAAACCAAAGGAAATACTTATGCACACTGAAATTGCAGATTTACTTATTGAAATTTAGGAAATGTTGCATGAATTTAATGATATTGTAGTTGATGAAACAGAGTTACCGATCAAATGGGAAAATTACCTAGTACCCATTTTTTGAGGTAGCAAAAAAAAAAAGCCGATTTTGAAAAGTGGTGGTGCACAATCACCCTTTTTTTGGAGCATAGTTTTGGCACTTAAAATTTCCTTATGATATATATATATATATATATATATATATATATTTTTTTTTTTTTTTGTTAAAGTCATGATTTTCATGTCGATTTTGAAAAGTGGTGATGTAGAATAACCTGCTTTTTTTTGGAGCATATTTTTGGAACTATAATTTTTTTTTTTTTTTTTTTTTTTTAAATGTCATGTCGATTTAAAAAAATGGTCAATTTTTTAGCACTTTAATTTTTTTTATTTATCAAGTTTGAACATTTGTTTTAAAATGTTAATGATTTTCATGCTAATTTTGAAAAGTGTTGATGCAACATCAATCCTTTTTGTTAAAAAAAAAAAAATAGAAAAACATGACAAAAAAAAAATAACCAATATAAAAAAATATGGAAAAAACCAATAAAAGTGTAAAAAAAAAACAAAAATAACTTGCAAAAAAAAAGAGAGGGAAAAAATTAAAAAAAACTCATAATTTAAAGACAAAAAAATAAGTGGGCTTGATTGTGGGGAAAACTCCACAGTTAAGTGCGCTTGAGCTAGAGGAGTTCTGGGATGTGTGACCTCTCGGGAAGTCCTGGTTATCGGGTACAAGCCCCAGAAGTGATGATTGATGCTATGTGATTCATTTCACTAGTTTCAATCCCACTTCCTCACCCCTGTGAGCATCAACCGATGCAATGAGTGCTAAGTGGACTATTCAAAAATAATGAGAAATTAGTCAGTTATGACTACCTCTCATGGAAATGGTCATAGATGAATGACTTACTTAACGCAGTTGAATCCCAAAAATGATATCTAATATAATGCACTACGGAAACAATATAATTAAAGAAAATGATAAAATAAAAAATTTAAAAATAATTAAAATTTAAAAAAATTCAAATAATCAAAATATTAAAATTAAAAAATAATTAAAATTCATAAATTTAAATTAAAAAAAAAGAGTTAAAGTTCAAAAACAACATTTAAATAAAGAATTTAAAACAATGAGACACCAATTTTTATTTTTTATTTTAAATTTATTTGTTGGACTGTCGCTGTCGCTCTGACCTACTATGTCGCTGCGCGCAGCTATGCTCAGAGGCCGTGGCCCCTGTCGTCGCAGGCCCTGCATGAGCTCACCTCGAGCTTCTTCAATGGAGCAGGATGGAGGTCCGCTGGCTCCATCCTATAGAGATCTCACCGTAGGAAATTCCTCCAAAAGCAATCTATCATTCTTCACCCGCCTTATCTCCAGCTCTCCATTCGCTCGATCGAACCCTAATCAGGCTTCTATAGATTCTCTGCAAAGCGTGGAAAGGATGCAATGCACACCTCAGCAACAACCACAAAGAATAACCATACTCCTCTTCCATCGGATGTGGCTGGAGAAGAAGCGAAAGAAGAGACAAACTCCAAAGAAAAAAAGAAGAAGCAAAACACATGCAACCCAAAAGCTAGAAAAACTCCAGAAATAATCAACCAGGACCATGATGTGGCAGTTTACAGAGAGTATATGCAGGAGCACGTGATTATCTGCAAATTTATGGGCATTTGGCCCACGAAACGAGCACTAAAGGGATGGATCCATGCGAAATGGAACCCAAAAGGAGAGATTGATCTACAACTCTGTTCCAAGGGCTTCTTCATGGTATTCTTCGCCCTCCTGGAGGATCGCGACAGAATATTTGAAGGAGGCTCTTACTTCTTCAACTCGGCAGGACTGTAAATGAGATTTTGGAAGGAAAATGTCACCCCAGAAAAAGAAGACTTTACTAGGGTTCTAGTTTGGATCCGACTGTATTCTTTGCCAACATATTACTGGGCACCATCTGTTCTGAAGGTCATAAGAGATGAGCTAGGAAGTATATAAAAATGTTAGAGGGCACAAAGAACAGACACTACATTTCCATTGCAGGATCCGTGCCTACATAGATGTTTCAGGGGATTTACTAGAAGCAATAAGATTAAACTATAGGGATGAAATCTGGTTTCAAAACATCGACTATGAGAACATACCTTTCAGATGTAGGGAATGCCATGAGCATGGACATCTCTTTTGAGATTGTCCCCAAAACAAAGCTCCAGCAAAAGAAGATCAAGCAGAGAAAAAATATGACCAAGGATACACCAAGGAAGGAAACAAAAAAAACAGAACAAAAGAGTATACATAAAGAAAGACCCTCCCACGTTCTCCCAACAAAATAAGTTCGAAGCTCTAAACACAATTCAGGAGGGGATAGGACAACAAAGCACAAGGAAAGAAGCACACACGCAACAAGAAATCTCCACAGAAAACAATAGCAGGGAAATGGAAGCTCAAAACAAATTCACACAAGAAATCACACAATACCAAGAGGATACATATATGGAGAAAATATAGGATGCATCCACCCCAAAGGAAAACGAGTTTGAAGAAGTACTAATGGGAATGGATCTCCAGAATATCACAAAGGAATGGAACACAAATGGAATAGAGGCCATTCCCAGGGAGCACATCAAAAAAATTGAAGAGGCTTTCCTGCTACAGGAGGAAATGTACCAGAACCAAGAGCACCAAAATAAGGGCAAAGACACATAAAGTGGAATAATGGTCAACTTAAATGCAGGGAAATTTTTTTCAAAAGGGCAGAACAGGAAAAGAGGCCGGAAGTCCACCAGCCAACTCCTCAAGGAGTTAGGAGCTCGCCTCATCAATGAAGGAAAGGTAAGAGCAATAAGTCAACCCCCCAAAATTTTTCAATGATTTGTACATCCTGGAATATTAGAGGATTGAACAGTGCCGGTAAGAAAAGAATTCTAAAATCTAGAATAACCCCTAATAAACTGGACATTGTGATGCTCAAAAGCGATATAAACTCAATGGAATTACTACAAAAATCCTGCTTCAAAAATCAATACAACCATGTAGCTATCTCAGCCTCGGGCACTGCGGGAAGAATTTCCACCTTTTGGAAGAACTCCAACTTTCACCTTTTTGAATCTGCTGCTTCCAAATACGCCCTCACCACTGTTCTTCAAATCACTGGCACCATGGATAAGATTTATGTCACCAATGTTTATGCTCCTCATTCAGTCACCAAAAGACTTGCTTGGTTAATCAACTTGAAAAAGCACCCTGGATCTTTCAACCATCCCCTTAGCATCATAGCAGGAGACTTTAACATGATAATCAATATTTGGGAGAAGAGAGGTGGAATAAGAAAAATGGAAAATGAAGCAGTTGCCTTCCAGGACCTTATTGATGCTCTCAGAGTTGTAGATACCCCCACCAAAAATGGTTCTTTTACCCTGAACAACAGAAGAGGCGGGGATAGGAAGATAACCTCCAGGCTGGATAGATTCCTCCTATATGAGGACCTGTACCTCAGCTCCTTGGAAACTGAGGCAAGCATCGTCCCCCAAGTGGGCTCAAATCACTGGGTTATTGTTCTAAAAATCCAGTTACCTGAAGGTCCCAAAAATAAACCCTTCAAGTTTGAAGCCTTTTGGATCAATCATCCTGAATTCATGGACAAAATGAAAGAGCGGTGGTCTACCCCCCAACCCACCCAAGGTAACAAATGTAAAACTTCCAGCAAAAATTGAAATTCATCAAATCTGAACTCAGACTATGGAATAAGAACACCTTTGGAGACATCATTGCAGAAAATAAATTGATAGAACTCAAAATGGAAGCCCTACGACAGAACATCATAAAAAATGGGATGACTGAACAAAGAAAGCAAGATGAATTAAAGCTACAAAAAAGTTGGGAGGAAAGGGATGCCCAGGAGGAAACCTTATGGCGCCAAAAATCCAGGGTTGGCTGGCTTAAAGAGGGATAGAAGAACACAACATTCTTCCACCGATCCATGATCCAACATCGGAAATACAACAAAATATTGAGCCTCAAAAATCAACAAGGCAATATCCTCAACACTCACAGAGAAATATAAGAGGAGATATCCTCATTGAACCCAACAATGCCAACATGGAAGCAATAGAAAAAATCACTAGAAACATCCCTACTATCTTAACGAAGCCGCACAACCAAATGATTATAAGGAAAGTTTCTCTGAGCGAGGTTGAAGAAGCGGTCCAGACCATGCCCAATGGCAAATCCCTAGGACAGGACGGTTTCACCATTGACTTATTCAAAGCTTGCTGGCCATTTCTTAAGACGGAGGTTCATGATCTAGTGGAAGAATCTCACATCCAAAAGTTTGTCTTAAAAGCTTCAATGCCACCTTCCTCACCCTCATCCCCAAATCAGAAAATGCTAACTCCCTTGATCAATTTCGGCCCATTACGCTATGTAATGTTATTTACAAAATCATCTCCAAGGTTTTGGCGAATCACATCAAAAATATTTTGCCCCTCCTTATCTACCCCCAGCAAACGGGATATGTGGAAGGCATCAAAATCTTGCACAACATTATCCTCTAAGTCATTCACTCTCTCAAGGAGCAAAAGAAACCAAACATGCTCATTCAACTGGACATGTCCAAGGCTTTCGACAAAATCAACTGGAACTATATCAGAAAAGTGCTGGAAGCTTTCGGTTTTAACAAGGACTGCATAAAATGGATTATGGCCATGGTTTCGAGAGCCTTCTTCTTCATTATTCTTAAATGGTTCCCCCTCCTCCATCATCAGTCCATCCCGAGGAATTAGGCAAGGCGATCCCCTCTCACCTTTCCTTTTTATCATCATGGCGGAAGGTCTCAGTCGTTCCATAATGGAAACCTCCTGAAATGGCAGAATCTCTAGAATAAAACTATACCCTTCCACTCCCCACTCTACTCACCAACAATTTGTTGATGACACTCTGCTCATGGGCTCTCCCACTGTCAAAGAGGCCCTGGATTTTCAGAACATTCTTGCTGATTTTTCCCAAGCCTCTGTCACTTCCACTAACGTGGCCAAATCTAAACTCTTCTTCCTAAATACCTCCCACCCCATTCAACTCAACATTGCAAGAATTTTGGGTTTCAAGCTTAGCTCCTTCCCTTCCAAGTACCTTGGATTTCCCTTAATAGACAGACCTCTTGCAAAGGCAAATTGGGAATCTATAGTAACCAAAATGAAGAAGATTTCCAATTGGATTTTTAGATCCCTAAATTTTGTTGGTCGACTAGTCCTAGTTAATGCAGTACTCCAAGCCATCCCACAATACTAGTATTCTGCTATTGCTGCTCTCAAATCTATCTCCAATCAACTTAATACCATCTAAAGAGATTTCTTATGGAAAGGAAAAGAAAATAAAGGAAAATGGGCCCTTGTGGCCTGGGAAAAAAATTGCTGACCAAAACTTGGTGGCGGTGGATCACCTGCCCTCAAACATCTTGGGCAGTGCTATGGAACGCAAAGTATGCCCCGTCTCACCACCAGAGGACTCTCATCAGGCTCAATGGCAACATCAAGGGCTCCACATTATGGAACCAAGCATGGGGGAACAAAGCAATTGTTCAAAAACATTGCTTCTGGGAAATAGGAAATGAAGGAACAACCTTGTTCTGGGATGATGAATGGCAGCAAAGCCCACGTCTCAATCAAGACCAATTCAAACAAATCAAAATTCACATGGACATCCAAAACAAAAGGCTTGTCAAAGATTTCTGGAAAAATGATGAAAACATAGGATGGAGAGAATGGCAAGAGGCCTCGGAATGGGTTCAACAAAATCACCCTCAGGAATGGAGGAATCTAGCTAAAGAGCTAGAAAAAGGAAAATAAAAGTGTAAGGGGAGGAGGACAAGCTAAGATGGGGCTCTAATGCTGCTGGCCACTTCAACATAAAAGAGGCCTATGGCTTCTTCATTCACCCCAACCCCACCCCCACTGAAAGCAAATGGCGCACTCTTTGGAATCGCAAACACTGGCCCAAAATCTCACTCTTTCTTTGGCTAGTGATGCACAAAAAAATTCTGACCTGGGAGAATCTAATCAAGAGAGGCATCATCGGCCCTTCCATCTATATGCTCTGCAAAAGGGATGGTGAAACTACAAATCATCTATTAAATGAATGCCACTTTTCTTCCAACATTTGGAATTGGACCTTCCTGGTCTTTAACTCCTCGGACAGGGACCCCTCCTCCATTCTCATCTCCTTTGATCATTGGCGCACCTCCTTCTCCAATCAACCTCTAATCAATATGGCTTGGAACCTTATGCCGGGAATTATCTATTGGGCCATTTGGAAAGAAAGAAATGCAAGAATATTAAAAAAATAGGAAAAAAAGGAGGAACATATAATCCATTCCATAAAATAGACTCTCTGAGAATCTGTTGCCATAGCCAGATTGCATGATCCTACTACCCCCCCACTTGAGAGGATCTCCGCATATTATCGCTGCTAGACCTATCCCTCCACAACTCTCCTATGCATCACAAAAATCCACTGGCTACATCGTCTGACCCCAAGTGGATGCCTCTTGAATCCAACTATATCAAGTTAAACTATGATGGGGCATCAAAAGATAACCCAGGAAAAGTGGGTTTTGGTGGTGTCTTTAGAGATCTCTTAGGCCAAATTCTCTGGATATATTATGCCAATTTGGGACACTCTACGAACGATGCAGTAGAGCTTTAGGCCCTAGCTCATGGTCTTGACATTGCCAAGGATCATAACTTCTGGCCTTTATTCATTGAAGGGGACTCCATGGTCACTACCCAAGACTGTAAAAAGATCTAGCAGGGCAGAAACGTCAACCGGGTCTCAGAAAACTGGAGACTAAACAAATTTCTTCAGAGAATTAAACTCCACATCAACCTTGCCAAAGGTGTCAACTTCCATGCGGTCAGATGCAAGGCCAACCAACTGGCCGACCTGCTGGCCAACATTGGTTTTAATGGTAATATACCCGTCTCCTGTCCAATTCGTGGGACGCCTTTGATCTGCCAGACGTCAGAAAAAAATTCTCTCGCATCAGGGACAACGAAATGCCGGCCGAAGTACAACCCATCCCCTTGGAATCACTGCTCCTCCCCCATGGCAATTATGATCTAAACCTCCTGCACGCTCACTACTCTCCATCCGTATGAGCGTGCCTACGGCTCTGTCTCTGTTAGAATTCTGAATGACCGCTCCAACTGTAGCATTTATTTCCCACAGACGAAATCCAGCCTAGGTGTCCTATCTACCCACCACACCTCCTCTCTCGCATTTCTCCCTTTAGCCTATATTAACTACACCCTCCCAAACTATGGCTCATTCCATTTTCAAGCTTCTGCATCCTTGTCTCCAATTTCCCTGATTGCCCTCTCATCCCTGTCTCTCCCCGCGCCCGGCCACCCCGGCCTCCCATTGCAGCCTGTGGCTCTGGCCCTGCTCTCACTGATCGGAAATGCTCTTATGGCCCCCCGTAGAGCCAATGCCCCTCTCCCTGCCCGTGGTGGACGAGGCCATGGTGCCCGCTGGACCACTCCCACTCGGCCCCCGGTAACGCGGATAGAAGCTGTTGCCGAAAATGCGACGTTGGATTTTTTTGCAGCCACCAGTCAGGATATGAAGAATCAGATCGAGGAAATTGAAGACAAAGTCAGGACAGTCCGTAGAAGAACTCCAACATAGATAGTTGACGACTCTTTCAGATGGATTCCCGACCTTGGCCTCACAAGAGCCAGGGAAAACTTATTGAGCCGGGTCATTGAACTCCACTGGAAAACTAAGACCATGCTTGCCATGGCGTTGCAAGAGAAACAAGACCACAACAACATCCTGGAAAGGAAAATTGACTCCCTTACTGAAAAATTTCTTATGTACGTTGGCAAGGTGCACCATCATCAATTCATTGATAAAATCTCCCCTCACTACGCTCTCCTCAAGTGTCAAACTGCTACATGCCCACTGAACCCTGTCACCAAAGCTGAGGGTGCTGGTCCTTATGCTCCACGAACTTTCTCTGTGTAGGTTAGCCCCGGCGGCACTGGTCCCTCTTCTAGCGGGAAGCATTAGTATGGCTTTGATGATGGCAGCACTGCAGAGTGTCCCATTAGTGTTGAAGACTTCCTGATGGATGACATGGCCTAACCCTGCTTCCCAGGCTCCTTGTTCTCCAAGTTTTGTGACTGAAATCTCAAAATGTTCAGTTTTACTGCATCAGCGAGCCCAAAAGGCATTTTTTCTTGGATTAACTACCCATGTTTTGTTCACTACAACCCCTCTGTATTTTTCCCTGTAATCCCTTTCCTAGAGGGAAAAAATACTGTCCAAAGTGACGAATGTAACAAATGTAGCAAGACAATAGTCTGTAATTTTGTCTGGTACTGATACCGATGTAACTCTCTGTTTTTATATGAATGTGAATAGATCTATCTTATTTACAAAAAAAATAAAAAAATTAAAACAATAAAATTTAAATTAAAAAAAAAATTAAAAATTTAAAAAAGAAAATTAAAAAAAATAGAGCATATATATATATGAAAAATAAATTTTCAATTTTCAATTTTCAATAATTTTTTTTTTTTTAATTTCAAAAAAATAAAAAACAAAATTTTAAAATTAAAATTAAAAATAAAAAATAAAATAAAAAATATTAAATTTAGAAATAAAAATAAATTTAAAAATATAAATTAAATAAAAAATAAAAAATGAATTAAAAAAATTACTAATAATAAAAAATTAATAAAACACAAAAATTAAAAAAAATTAAATAAAAACAATTTAAAAAATCTTGTCCTGATGATGAACCATAGTGGCTGGTTCTAAACGTGTCGACAAATTTTCTTACATTTGATTTTCACCAAAAATTCTTATACACAATTTATGGATCACAGAAGCCAAATTCCTAATAATTTAAAAATAATAAAAAAAAATTAAAAAAAATAAAATAAAAAAGAAATAAAAAAATAAAAAAATAAAAAAAAAAACAAAAAAGAAATTAATAAAAACAAAAATAATAATAAAAATAATTAATTAAAAAAAAACTGCACCGCCACCTTAGGAGCTGTGCCAGCTATCTCGCCACCCGTCAGCCAAGCCTCGCGGCCCCCAAGATGAAGACGACATGTGCAATACGTTTGTTTTATAAAAAGTTTTAATTAATTTGTTTATTAATTAATTTATTATTTATTTATTTTTTAATTTTTCTTTCTTTATTTATTTTTTTAAATTTAATTTTTTAATTATAATTATTTTTTAAATTAATTTTTAATTTTAGTTTTATTTTTTTAATATATATATATATATATATATATATATATATATATATATATATTTTAATTTATTTGTTTATTTTTTTTAAATTTTTTTTTTATTTTTTTATTTTTTTAAATTTAATTTGAAAAATGTTTTTTATTTTATTTTTAAATTTGTAATTTTTTTTTTTTAAATTAAAAAAGATGAATTTTGTTAAATTTTTTAATTTAAAAATGTATTTTTATATATTTATATAAAAATACATTTTTAAAACTTGGGTCTGCAGTGAAAATTCTGCGGTGAATTTTCTCCTTGGGTTTCTCGATTAATACTTGGGTCTGCGGTGAATTTTCTGGATTAATACTTGGGTTTGCGGTGAAAATTTTGGGGTGAATTTTTTGGATTAATATTTGGGTCTGTGGTAAAAATTCTGTGGTGAATTTTCTCCATTAATACTTGGATTTCTCGATTAATACTTGGGTCTGCGGTGAATTTTTTGGATTAATACTTGGGTATGCAGTGAAATTCTGCGGTGAAAATTTTGTAGTGAATTTTCTCCACTAATACTTGGGTTTATGGTGATTTTTTCTCGATAAATTTTTAGACCTGGGCACTTGAGGTCTGCTGTCCAGTTTGCTGATATTCAGGTGCACACATTCCTTATCTTTTTCTAATACATATCTGCTCATATATTCTCAAGTATGAATAATTCACCACAACTACCAAAGATTACCGAAGGTAGACCTAGCATAGTTACTCTACAGAGCCTTTATGAGTATATAGAGTCTTTAGAGAAACGTAGAAAAGAAAGAGAAGTCAAGCTACAAACCGAGTTAGAAGCCATGCTACAAAACAAATTCACATCTCTTGAAGACAAGATCAAAAAACAAATAGAAAATAAAATAGAACTACTGGAGAATAAAATGGAGGCAATGAAAACTAGGTTGCAGGTCATAGAAAAACAAAACCAAGATACGAACCAAACATCCTAGCAAGGAGATGCTGATGATATAGAGAGTCTTAAAATGAAGGACATGATTAAAGAACTAGAAGAAAAAGTTAACAACAATCTCACCCTAAATAGTGGGGTAGGTAAATTAGATATCAAACCAATTAAAGATGAAATGAAAAAATTGATCGAATTAGACCATGAGCTTAATAAAAGGGCCTTATCTCCGGTTTGAAAGAGGAGGTAGACGAGGATACTTTAGCCATAGCCTAGACAGGATTACATAATAGATTACAAATTGAAACCACGTGTCTCACAGAAGCAACAAGGTTCGGGAAATTAACTGAGAATAAAGGAAGGCTGATCCGAATAAAGGTGAGCTCTACTGACCATAAGTATGACATACTTAGTAAAACCTCAAGTCTAAAAGGAACGAGAATTTTTGTAAACGAAGATCTCATTCCAGAAGATCAAGCAGAATTAAGAAATGAGGTTCAAAAGGTAAAAGAAGCTAGGAAGGAAGGAAAATGGGCAATAATCAGAAATAAAAAATCCGTTATTCGAGATAGAAACCAAAAAGATAGTAATAAATAGAAATTCAACATGCTCCGAATTATTTCTTATAACTGTCGAGGCTTTCCATGGAACAAAGGCCCCAAGCTAAGTTGGATCTCAAATGATGTTGATATTATATTGCTTGTTGAAACTTGGGAGCACGAAGAATCTAAGGTCCCTAACATAGATGGCTTTGCACTATGGTCTACTTGGAACAAGTGATCCTCCAGTAGAGGCATTGCAGGCATAGCTTGCTACATTAAGAAGAACATTTCCCCCCATGCTAGGATTTATAAAAACAACCCTTACAACTAATATAGTTGGATTGAGATTACTGACATTAATGATAATAAGACCTACATAGCAATTTGTTATTTCCCCCCCATTAATTCTAAATTCTATAAGAAAAAGAATCTAGATAAAAATAGTCCTTACAATGGTTTAGAGAATGATATTTCTAGCATAAGGAATGAAGGTAATATCCTTATAATGGGTGACTTTAATGCTCGAAATTTAAGCAACCAAGATATTCTTCTAAGCAATCATTCCCACCCCAATCCTCTTTGGTTAGACGAAGACCTTACTCTGGCTAGCCGGTACAAAAGGGGCTCTGAAGACCTCGGGGATAATTTGTTTGGGTCAGAGCTAGTCAAGCTCTGTAGTGCTCAGGATCTCATAATTTGCAATGGTCTAAAGAAGTGGCCCAATTCTAGCAAGATGACCTGCATCCATGGGCTTGGCAGGAGCGTGGTAGACTATGTTATTTCCGATCTCCCTTTATACAATGAAATAATAAATTTTGACATCTTAGACGACCACGAGCCTGACTCTGATCATAGGCCTTTACTCATAACTCTCAATTTTGTCATGCATATAGATCTCATAGAAGATAATCCTTATAGTCAAAAGAACTTAATCTTTGATAGAAATAAAAACGATCTCTTTCTAAATGAATTAAAAACTAATTTGCTTCCTTTATCTAGTATAGAAAACATAAATGACCTCTATCATAATTTTACTACAACCCTCTCATATTCTATTAACAAGTTCTCAATTGAAGTCTCAAGTAATAAAAGAAATAGCAAAACCAACCCATGGTATGACAAAGATTGTAAAAGTGTGAGGAGAGCAATTAAGGAAGTTGTTGATGAATCTCTCAAAATTAACAAGATAAAAATCTACAAAGCCCTAACTAAAAGGAAAAAAAGGCAATATATTCGTAAAAGACAAGAGAATCTCTTACACCTCTCTAAGGTGGCTCTTAAGAAATTCTGGAGGCAGATTCTAACTAGGAAAACTAAAGATAATAATAAAATTGATTTACACAACTGTAATTCCTATCTTAAAAAGCTTTATGAATCTCCAAATGCTAAGTATTTTGAAACCGTGCTCACAACGAAAGAAGTTTTCTCATTAGAAGACATTGATTTTGGGGTTAAACGCCTGGCAAATGCGAAAGCTAAAGACATTGAAGGTTACCAGGCGGAAATCTTAAAAATTGGAGGTCCTATCCTCATCCCCCACATCCACAAGCTTTTCAACCAAGTGGCCAAGCAAGGGTTCCCTAAACCTTGGACTCAGAGCCTCATTATCCCTACTTTTAAAAGTGGGGATACAAATAACCCCTCTAATTATCGAACAATTATGATAAGCCCTCTCTTAGCCAAGTTATATGGTATTATTTTGGAAAAGAAGTTGCATTTGGCTTGAAAGTGAAGGTAAGCGGGCTAAAGGCCAAGCGGGTTTTAGAAGGCAGCACTCAACAACGGACCACCTCGTTATGCTTAGGATTATTGTGGAGGAATTCCACAATGATAAATCCAATCTCTTCTGTTTCTTTGTGGACTTTAGAAAGGCTTTCGATACGATTCCTAGAAATAACCTATGGAATAGATTAGAAGAGCTAAATGTTCCTTTCAAGCTAAGAGCAGCCGCTATAAGGTTATACGAGAATGTAATTGCCGAGTTAAAGAGCAATGAGGGGTGGTCGAAAGATATTAAGTGTAATATCGGAGTTAAACAAGGTTGCCCCCTCTCCCCTACCCTATTTGTCATTTACATCGACAAGCTAGAAGGTTGTTTAGAGGAAGCAGGATGTGCTAGCATGATCTTAGCTGGGATAGTCATCATCCTTCTTCTGTATGCTGATGATATTGTTCTTCTCGCAATGTGCCAATCTGATATTGATAAGAAAATTAGAATTCTTAAGGGTTTCTGCTCTACCATGGGTATGTCTGTTAACACTGACAAAAAAAAAGTTACGATTATCAAATCCAAGAAGGAAACTTACGCTAATTTTATGTATGACAATAGTAACTTGGAGGAAGTGTCTTCTTACAAGTACCTACGAATTGATATTCATCACAAGCTCAACTGGAACTATAGCATTCAGAAAAGGATTAATGGGGGGTGGAAAGCTTATTTTGGTCTTGAAAATAATTGTAAAACGACAAACCTTGTAATGTGGGATAGAAAGAAGTTCCTCTTTGAAACTTTAGTCACTCCTGTTATCTTATATGGATGTGAGATTTGGGGTTACAACATCTCTAGAGAATCCTGGAGAAAGATTGAGCAACTCCAGAAGTGTTTTATAACGTATAACCTTAAAATTAAAAGAAATACACCCTATCCTATTCTCCTTATAGAAGTGGGTCTTTCCCCTATCGAGAGCCTAGCTATGAATAGGCTTATGTTGTACAAGCATAAGCTCAATAGCATAGGAGACCATAGAATTCCTAAGCTAGATTTAAATTCCAGCCAAAACCACCTAAGGCTTAGACGAGGTTGGTATAAAGACACCAGGGCCTGGTTAAACCATTGGGAGATCGACGAGAATGTTGCATTGCAAAACATCAATAACATTAAAAAAATTGTTACTTCTAAGTTCAAAGAAAAAATGTGGTGTGAGAAAGATCTAACAGCTAAAAGAAAATTAAGGTATTATAAGGAGGTCATCAACCCCACCTTATAAGATCAAAAGTATCTCTCTGTTTTAACAAGCTCAAAGAAGAAAATTAATATAGCCAAAATTAGAACGAACTCTCATGAGCTCTGTTAGCCACCTATATTTTTCAATTATATCAGCTGGTGGCTAAATTTTCTTTGCAGCCTTCAAGAAACAAATTCAGGCCTAAAATTGTTGGTACTTGAAGTTTTTTGGTAAGATCCTAAACTACTGGTTGGTTCTACATACTTTTCCCCCTCTCTGCCTCTGATATTCCATGAAAATCCTAGTCAAGTATTGCTGCATCCTCCTCCTTTTTTCCTCTTCCCTTCTTCCATCTTTCCTTCATTTCTTCATCTTCCTTTCATTCCCAAAAACCCCACTAAACCATATGAGTTTCCTTATTCTTTCAATAAATCTCATTTCCCAAGGCTAAAAACCCACTTTTTAGCCTATCGGAACCTTCTTTCTTCTTCGAAAATCATTGAAAGACATATAAAAACGCTTATTTTTCTGAGCGCTGGCTTAAGCCCTTCAGGCTAAGCTCCTGCCTTCTCTCCATCCATATGCCCCGACGCCAGAACCGTGTGCTAAGTCCGCTGGGCGCTTAACACTTGGAATTGATTTATTACCCGAAAACATTGAAAAACCTTCATAAAAACACGAAAATCGGGTTTTATTTTATTTTTCTGCCAAAGAGATTACGTTAAAACTCAACCATCGATCTGTCCCGCAGATCAACGGTGCGGAGTGAGTCTCCACCTGGTGGACCCCCCCCCTTTTTTCCCCGCGTCCGTTTCTAAAAACCATGGTATGTATCCCGCACCGCTTTCCGCGATAAATGGTTTTATCCCGTCGGCTAGCGATTCCACACGCCGACCGACACGTGTCCTCCACCTCGATCCAAAACCGCCGTGCAAATCCCATCGCCCGTGCGTTAAATCTCGTCCCGTGGCCCCGCAGCGGGATTCACCCTCGCCGTCGGATCTGGGCCCTCCCATCCGACGACTGCTAATCGCCATTCCTGCCCGGCCTTTAACGAACTTGCCCGCTTGTAAAGGTTCCCCAGGCGCGTTCGAAAAGCCGATCCCCGCCGTCGATCTCTGTAGATCGACGGCTTACATTCACTCTCCCGATTCCATTGTACAATCCACCTTTTTCCCCGTTGACTGTTCAAAATGCTCCCAACCGTTGATCGCAATACGATCAACGGCTCTGATCGCTCCATTTTCCCGCACGTCCTCCGATGCAGTCTATCCATATAACGCAGGATTTCCTCATTTTTCTTGTATTTTGCAGGTTTTTAAGGTTTTTTCTTCGTGTTCTATGAAAATCTAAAGGATGAGGGTGACGACTCCAGTCCTTCCGATTAATCCAGAGAATCAACCACAGGGTGAAGAATAAAGATATCAACAAGGTTTCATGAGCCTTGGTTGCTACGTGTCCCTGTAAGGCCTGAAAAATGCAGTTAACATCGACGCAGGGAAGAGTATCAGATTTTGAAGACAGAATGAACCAGAGCAGCAGTTTTATGAATAGATTGGCGGGGATTTCGGCTAAGACGGTTATCAAAAAGCCTAATCCCCGGCTTCGAACACAGATTAAAGCAAGACCTAAAGGTGTTCATCAGACGTTGCCTCCACCGCCATACTCTGAGGCAAATTGATTCCTCAACCATCGCAGTGCCACCTATTGCCTCAGAATGCTCAATCAGAGGAGGAATTTATTGAACAAGATCAGATATTATGCCTCGGAACAACCAAAGAAGTTATTACTGCACCAGATTTAATGACAGAATGTTTGCAGAGTAACCCTAATAATACGTAGAGCCTCAAAGGTCAACAAAAGCTCCCTTCGAGCTTACTTCTTAAGTGTAAACACATTAATGCAATGTAACACCTGTAGAATTTCTTCATCGAGCCTCACGGGGTCAGGAAGACATTAATTCTGCATTAATTGTATTTGAGATCTTTTTATCAGATCTCACCTCCTCGTCCTTCTATAAATACTCCAGAAGAAGATGAGTGAGGGGTTGGATCATTTGGTTGTCAATGTAATTGCTGAAGCGCTGTAGCTATTTCTGAGTGGAAAACTCTTGACTGTAAATAGTGGTTTCATGGGCCCTTGAAGCTCTGCTTGTAACAGATAGGTTAGGTTGTGAAGAGAGGTGAATTAAAACATTGGATTTGAAGATTGTAACCGGTTTGAAGCAAACAATACAAGCTGATTTATGGGATCCTGGTCTATGCTGATGGTGATGTTATTCTCACTGTAACTTGTCATTTTATTTCTGTTTTCAATTTTTTTCCATTTTCCACTATAAAGAATAGTTTAAACAGTGTTAGAGTTTGCTGCATATCAGTGACCTTCTCTGGCTGAAAAATCTTTATCCCAATGTTTTCTTCTAATTGTGTTGTTTAGAAATGATTTAATTCAGTCTAAGCACAGAGATGCTTTGGCGTTCCCTCATCTTTTAGGCTCACTGCTGAATGTTATTTTTAAATGTTACTTTCATATGTTGTGTAAGGAATGAATTGAGGAAATCAAAGTTATTAGATCTGTGTCTTCCCTATTTGTACGATTTCCCTTGGGATGCTAAAACGGACAGTTTCAGTATCGAGATCTTGGGCCATTCTGTGTTATCTGAGTGATTGTCTTGGAAGTAACTAAGTATAAGAAAAATAAGATATATAATGTATTTGCATTGCTGAATTTCTGTCAAGTTATGAACTACTTTGTTTTTAATCGTGTTCTATTAGAAGTGTGTCAAAAGCTTGGATAGTTTCAAAGTACTTGAGATCCAAGTTTCCTTATATTTTCTGTGGTACCTGATAAGGCGGCTAGTTTCAAAGTACTTACCTTGGATCTGCATTCCTCACTGTTCTTGTCTTGTTATTTCCCTTTCTTTGTATCACCCCATTCCATAAATCAAACTTCAAAGAGATCCTTAGGCCTAGATGACTTGCCCCATAGATTACTCTTGAACCTGAATGTTTCAATTAAATTCTATTATGACTCCATAGCCCAATGGATTGAAAACTTGCCATCATCTTTCTTTAGAATCAAAGCTTATTCTGTCTGCTTGCAACTTCTCACCTTTGAACCTATTTGCATATAGATCTTTCCGCCTCAGACAACAACTATGTTCAACCATCCAAGAAAACCAAACAAAACCCTTGGCCTTCATAACTAGCCTAATACCATCACCCCAAACTTCAAAGACAATATCCATCTTTGTACATATTGGAGAGATCCCTCTCCGGATTCAGGAGGGCTAGATCCTAGAATCCCAAAGTTGGTTGAAATGATGTTAACTCTGTGATTGGACTTTGCCAATCCTGCTTGTTACAGAGACCTAACAAGCTCCATAGTGAAACAGGTCGTTGGACAGTTCCTAAAACACCATGGACGGAAAGGATCTGCCATCTCTGTGAGAATATGAACATCGAGGATGAAAATCACTTCCTCTTAGAGTGCCCCGTACAACCACATTAGAGCTCAATTTCATAATCTTTGTTGCAATACTGACCTTCCTAGCCTTTTAAGACGTCAAAATTATAGTGAGCTTGGGAGGCTTCTCTCCAAGCTTTTTGAGCATAGGAATAAAATCTTAAATCAAATTAAATAACTCTTTTCTTTAGGTCCGATAGACCAAATATTGGTCTTAGTGGACGTTAACCATCATCATCATCATCATCATCATCATCATCATACATTTTTAAAAAAAAATTAAATTATTATTTAAATTTTCTTTTCAATTTTTTATTTTTATTTTATTTTCTTATATATATATATATAATTCTAAAATTTAATAATTTTTTATTTTAATATTTTATTATTATTATTATTATTTTTTAATTTTAACTAAAATTATATTTTTTGTTCTAATTATTTTATTTTATCATTTTTTTAATTATGTGTTTTTTAATTTTATTATTATTTTTATAACTTATTATTTTTTTTGGGTTAATTTTTAATTTTTTCTTTAAATTGTGTGTTTTTTAAAATTTTTCTTTTTATTTTCTTTTGAATTTTTTTGTGTTTTTAATTTTTAATTTTTTTGTTTTTTGTTTTTTGTTTTTTAATTTTTACAAGTGATATTTTATCTTTAATACCATGTTTAAAAATCGTTGGAATTTTATTTTCATAAAGGTGATATTTTATCTTGAATGTCATCTTTGGATTTTCAAGGCTTTTCAGAGACACGATAATAGATTATCTTTAATACCATGCGTAAAAATTGTTGGAATTTTAAGACTTTAAATATTTTATCTTTAATGTGATGTTTATCGTTGAAATTTTAAGGTTTTTCATAGTCATGATATTTTATCTTTAATGTCATTATTAAAAACTATTGACAATTTACCTCGAAAAGAAAAAGGCGTTATTCCAACATTAACACTTTTCGTTTTCAAGGTGTTTTTTGCACACAAAAAATTGACGATGTTATCCTAGCAACAACACTTTTCGTTTTTACGCTGTTTTTTTCACACAAAAAATTGGCGACGTTATTCCAGCATCAACACTTTTTATTTTCAAGTTGTTTTTTGCACAAAAAAAATTGGCGACGTTATTCCACCATCAAAACTTTTTGTTTTGAAGGTGTTTTTCCAATCCTTTTTTCAAGAAAAAAATTCGTTTTAGCATAATTTAAATAAATGTTGAAATTTGACCCTTAAAAAAAAAATGCGTTTTGGAAGACGCACTTTTCGTTTTTGGACAATTTTTTCATGATTTTTGGGCTAGAGTTCTCGTTTCGAGGTAATAGTTCCTATTTGATCGGTAACTGTGTTATGATTTTCCAAGTGAGTTTCCACCCAAAAGAAACATCAATTATCACATAGACTTGATACTAGGATCCAACCTTTCAAATAAGGCAACATATCAAATGACACCCAAGAAAATGAAGAAATTAGCAAACAAGTTCAAGAGATGTTAGATAAAGGGTTGATAAGAGAGAGCTTAGGCCATGTGTTGTGCCTACCGTACTAAGTCCAAAGAAGGATGGAGAGTGGACGATGTGTACATATTTTAGAGAAATCAGCAAGATCACGATTAGATATAGATTTTCATTGCCACAGATGGACGATATAATGGATTGTTTAAGTAGAGAAACTTAATTTTCAAATATTGATCTGAAAAATGGTTACCATCAAATCCAGATTAGAGAAGGGGATGAGTGGAAGACAACTTTCAAGACCAATGATGGATTGTATGAATGAATAGTCATGCCATTTGCACTGACAAATACACCCAATACCTTCATGCAGTTGATGAACGAAGTCTTGAATGAGTTCATTGGTAATTTTGTTATTCTTTAATTAGATGATATCTTAATTTTCAGTCAAACTAAAGAAGAGCCCCTTAGACATGTGAGATATGTTTTGGAGAGATTGTAGCAAGACAAGTTGCTAATTAACCCGAACAAACGTACTTTTATGAAGCCCGAGTTAGTATACATATGTTTTCTCATTCCAAAAGATGGACTGAAAATGGATCTGAAGAAAATAGAGGCAATTGTGAATTGGCCTTCACCCAAGGGAATTTTCGAAGTTAGAAGATTTCATGGCTGAGCCAACTTCTATCAGAAGTTTATCAGGGAATTTAGTGGTATTTGCACACCTATCATAGATGCAATCAAGAAGGATAGACATCCATTTTGTTGGAAAATAATAGAGAAAAGGTTTTAGCTATTGAAGAGGAAGATATATGAGAGACCACTGTTGAAGTTGCCGACTTCAATCAACTTTTCCAAGTAATATGTGATTCTAGTGGGACAACTATTGGAGCCGTACTAAGCCAAGAAGATAAACCTATTGCATATTTCAACGAGAATTTAACTCCAAATTGGAATACTTCTCTTATGACAAAGAGTTGTATGCTGTGATTCAAGCTTTGAAGCATTGGAGGCACTATTTAATGCCTAAGGAGTTTTTTATCTTCTCTGATAATTTTTCATTACAATGTATAATGCAGTAACACAAGTTGACCATAAGCTTGCAAAGTGCGTTGAATTTCTGCAGAGTTTCACCTTTGTTATGAAGCATATAAGTAGACAAGCAAACAAGGTAGCTGATGCTTTAAGCATGAGAAGTTTGATCATGCAAGAGAGTTAAGTGCAGGTCTTAGGATTTGACTATTTGAAGGATTTGTATGAAGTTGATGATGTTTCTCAAGAAGCTTTTGATGCATGCAAGAATCTTGTAAACATATATAGTAGCCCATGGAAAGAGTTCATGTTGCAAGATGGTTTGTTATTCAAGAACAACTGATTATGTATTCCCAATTGCTTTATGAGGGATAATTTGATACAAGAAAAGCCCAATGGTGGGTTGAAAGAAAATTTTGGTGTGGATAAGACACTTCGGCAGCTGGACCATTTTTATTTCTGGCCAAAGATGAAAGTGGATGTGTAGAAATATGTGAGTATGTGCAGGGCGTGTCAACATGTGAAAGGAAGGAGTCAAAATGCTGGACTCTATAATCCTTTACCCATTCTTGGTAGACCATGGGACTCAGTAAGTACAAATTTTGTTTTTCATTTGCCAAAGACTCAATGAGGTAATGACTCAATACTTGTAGTTGTGGACAATTTTACAAATATGTTTCATTTCATTCCATGTTACAAAAATAGTGACACTACACATGTGGCTAATTCGTTTATCAATGAGATTGTACAATCACATGGTTTGTCGAAGAGTATAATTTATGACAGGGACACGAGGTTTACAGTGAATTTTTGGAGAACCTTGTGGAAGAAACTTGGAACCAAGTTAAACTTTAGCTCAACCTATCATCCATAGTCCGATGGATAGACTGAAGTGGTGAATAGAAGTCTTGGGAACATATTGAGAAGCCTTGTGGGCGATCATCGCAAGCAGTGGGATCGTGTGTTAGCTCAAGCTGAGTTCACATATATTCACCAAAAAAGAGCACAAGGAAAATTCATTTCAGATTTTGTGTGGAATACATCCTAGGGGAGTTTGTGAACTGCAAGATTTGGGCAGATTAGAAAAAATAAGTGTTGAAGGAGAAGATTTTGCAACAGCAATGAGTGAGTTACATGAGAAAGTTAAGCAGAGGTTAAAAGTTAACAACTCCAAATACACGCATAAAACATATTTAAAAATAAGAGAAGTAAACTTTTAGGTGGGAGACATGGTCTTAGCTCACCTGAGAAAGGAGGGATTTCCAAGAAAGGAGTATAATAAAATTAAGATGAATAAAATAGGTCCTTGCAAGATACTTCACAAATTTTCTGCAAATGCTTATGAATTGAAATTACCTACAAGTATAAGTATTTCACCAATTTTCAATGTGAGTGATTTCTATCCTTATCTATCTAGTGACAAAGACTCATCTACAACAAATGTAGATAGTTATGAAGTCAATGAGCAACAGTGGGTAAAACAAATACCTATGGAAAAAACATTGGAAGCTGAAATTATTTTGGACACAAAGGTTGCAAAGAAAACACGAGGAAGGAATACCTAGAGTACTTACTGAATTGGAAAGCTTGTCTAGCTGAGGATTCTAATTGGATGGATGTTGCAACTCTACAGAAAGTAGGTTATTTTGTAGAAGACCTTATGAGCATGAGCTCAATTTTTTTCTTCCCCTGAAGGCTGATCCAGGTCCATAGGTCGAGCACAAGATGTGAATAATTTGGACGAGAGCTTACCAATGTGATGGGATGGTCACGTGGTAATGTTGAGATTTTTTTTAAATGTTTTGTTAATAAATTGTAAATATTTAATTTAGGAGTGAACTTTGATTTTTTAAAAATAGATGGAGAAATTATTTTCTATTGTAAATTTAGTTTTCAATTTCCCTTATTTTGTGGAGAAGGGGAAATGATTCACATTTTCGTGACTCTTGGTTGTCATAGTCAAATTTTTATTTTTTGGGAATAAAAGAAAGAGTGCTAGGAAGTTCCTAGGAGAGGAGAAGAGAGGAACTCACTATTTCCTTTGTGTAAATACAGTTTTGAAGTTTGCAAATACACTTGAAATTTCAAATCTGTGTGAACTGGAAGGTATTTCTGTGTGAATGGCATAAATGGACAACAATTTGGACTGTAATTTGTGTGATTGTTTACATGGTTTGAGATTGAATCGAATCCCTGTGTTTAAACCAAATTGTTTTTTTCTTATGAACCTTTATTACTTGAAATTTTTATTCCTATGCATTGATGTTGGTCATTTTATGAAAACATGTAGCTTGTTGAACCAATTTATATTAAGAATTTGAATCTTGTGGCTTTAATCGCCGTGTTATTTGTCCATTTTATTTTTTGGGTTCTTGTTGTATCAACCTTAAAGTTCACAAAGGAAGGTGTTTCTGCGTTTTTGGGTAGTGAATGTGTGGTTTTCTATGATGTGAGTACCATAAACAAAAACATAACACCTTGTTTTGAATATGGTCAAAACTCATTTTTCATTGGTTTTATGGTTGTAAACTTTGAACCAACATTGAAAATTTGGTGAAGGGAGGAAAATTAAATCTTTTACTATGTTGAGAAGCAAGTCTGGATGTTGAGAGTTGGATTGGGAAAGAGCTGATTCGATTCATCTTCCCCGAAATTGCAGTACATAAATTTGACAGTGCGCTGCAAAATTATATTGTAGCGAATGACACTATAAATAATTTTTGTAGTGGCTGCACAATTCATTTGGAAACAAACGCTATCAAATCATTTCATAGCATCTGAAAAAATAAATTGGAGGACTGCGTGTTTGGTTTAAATCTCCTTTTAGCCTGATGGTTTCACTAGTCGAGATGGCCTATTATAAATAATCCTCTTTGGAAGGATGAAAGGTTTGTGTATTGAATACCTAATGCACTTGTAGGGTTTAAGTCTATCTTTGAGCTATATTATTCTCTTTCCTTTACCACATTATCAAGGATAATTAACAAATAGAGTTTTAATGCAACATTTGTGTGAGCTCTTATGGTGAGTCAAGTTATGATTTTATTCTTATTTTCATGACCCTATCATTAAATACATGTATAACACAAGGGTGAATTTTTTAGGGGGTTCTATAAGGTTTTTTATGTGTTATTTGTTCATATAAATCAATACAAAAGGCTAGGAATATTTCAATGTAAGAAGGTTGCAACATCCTTGATTTCCCAAGATTGGGGTTCAATTATTGCTCCAAAGTTTTCCTTTTCATGAACGTTTTGTCAAAATTCTTTCATTTATAATGTTTTAAATGAGCATATATACACTTGTTTTATGTATATCACAACAAAAAAGAAAGTATTCATGCTCATTTTCAAAGTTCTTTCTTTTATAAGAATTAAAATGAGCATATATGCACTTGTTTTATGTATATAACAACAAAAAGGAAAGAATTGTGAACTATAACCACTTGTTATTGATTCAATGATGGGAATATGAAAACACATTTCAAATACTCGGGTCTAAAGAGAAATGAAAAATTTAGATATAAGTTAATCTATTTGAATTATGTCACAACAAAGAATTTATATTCACACACACTTAATATTCTATAAATCCCATGAAGCAAGAATTATTTCCAAAAGTTAAGCGATCTCAAACAATGGACTATAACAGTTGGCATTGAAAAAGTTACTTATGTTACAATTATTAGGGAGTGTGGCCACTGTTTTCTTTTTCAATGAAAAAGAAACTGTTAATTTCATTCATAGCTAGAATCAAAATTACATAGTTAAGGTGCATAGAGCACTTTTAACCTCAAAAGTTACATGTTTTTTTTTTCTTGAGAAAACTAAAATAAAAATGTGGTAAATAACATTGTAGATATAAAGCAACTACATGACCATCAAATTTATACAATCCATTAAAGTATTAAGAACTTCAAATTTACAAAATGTTGTAATACTATCGAATATAAAAAATTACAACAAAAAATGGACATAAAACAAAAGAGAATAGCATTATGGAAACATATGTCATCCCTTGGTGGAATCAAATAGAAAAAGACTTTAAGATGTAATAAAAAATCAAATATGGAAAAAAAGGAGGATGGTGAACCATCCCTAAATTCTTCCACTACGTAAATTCCCATTTTCATTTTGCTGACCTTCTTGGGATAATTTATCAGCGTCCACATTTAACTTCTAAAACACATGAGAAGAATATAATAGTACAAGAATTTTCTAATATTTATCTAATCTCTTAAGGGTCTAAGATAGATATTATGTACCTATGGCTTTCCCAACATGCAATTTATTAGTGAAAAATCCTCAAAAACATATACTTGAGCCATATTCTTTTCTCTTGCTACCTTAAGTAGCAATTCCATGGCCATAAATTCAACAAATTTTTTTGAGCCTTGTTTTAAGATTGACTCGAACTTCTTCAAGTGGGATTTAGAGAAACAAGGAACCCCATTAGCACTGCTATATTCATTTGGGACCTACTTGGTGTTGATGGGCCTCCAAATTAGACATAAATTAAGGCCCATATGACCAGACATATTTTTAACTTTAATATGTTCTTTAATGTTGGGTGTGTGTTATATTATTTCCACAACTAGCCCCACGAGCAAGCGGGGGTGGGGTGGAGGAGAATCAACCCCCACCTCCCTACACAGGGTCTGGGGAAACACCCCAAGAATTTTTTGTTTGGACCCTATATTATGTGGGAAAACCTACCTATGTTTTTTTGCATGGGTTTAGCACATGGTTTTGGGCATGATGGTTTTCGGTCCATGGTATTTTGTATATTGGGTCAAGGGAACTGCGATTATGTTCTAATCTAGGGTTAATGGATTGGGGTTTATGAATGTTTCGACATGTATATATATGTATTGTAACATTGAAAGGAATATAATGAAAAATAAAGCTGGTAGTCCCGGTTTTGAGATCCACGGGAAAATCTTTGCGTATATCTGTTTTATGCTCTCGCTATTATTTATTTTCCGTTTTAAGAATTCATTTTCATATAATTTATATACAATGTTAAAACCTACATTTAAGAAGGTTTATAGATAATTGCATATTTGTGCCTAAAATTATTTATTTTTGTAGAATATTGTGAGAATATTGGGCAGATTATAAATATTTGGAGGATGAGATAATCTAGGGAATTTCTTCTAGTAGGACCAAGATTGGATAATAAATGAACAAGATATTATGAAATTATTGCACAAATTCCGGAGCTCCAGTGATTGAGAATATCTAGGAATGTGCTCCTTGATATTTAATGCAAATTCGTAGTGTTGGGAACCAGATCCACTGTTTAAGGGATTCTAGAGGGGAAAGCTTCCTCCTTGCAAGGAGAATGATTCCTCATCACTTTAAGTACCAATTCGAATTGGCCTCTAAGGCCATGCATTTCTTAGTCTTCTTGTGGAGAAAACTTGTTATTTAGTAGCTCCACTTTCATTTCTAGCAGGGATGTACTTAAATTGATTCAAATAATGAAGTTTGGTGCCATTTTTAGCTTCTAACGCTTGGTTTCCTTCATAGGAATCTGAGTTTCCTTGGGCTTGGCCATCCCAGGAGCCTCATATCCCTCTTGTACAATTAATTTATTTCCTTTGACTGTCTTTTTCACATGCATCTCTTATTTATGCATTTACTTTTCATGTTTATTTTGTTGTAGGTCATATTGGTTAAATGATTGAAGTGAATTGTTTTACACATTTTTTACAAAGTCACAAACATGATGCATCCTTAGAAAAACTTTGAAAAGTCATATTCATCACTAAACTACTTGGATTGGTTTACTAGTTCACAAATCTAGAATTTGTAGAAGTCCCTTGTAGCAAAATAGTAGAATTTCTCTGCTATTTTTTAGAACGTGTTAATGAAATTCATTTGAGTTTGTTCCACTTGTATTAGGTTGTAAAAACATTCAAGTTAATAACAAAATTTACCCCATAGAATTTTCACTTGATTAGGTTAAACATTTGGTAGGTTAACTAACTCACTAGTTCTTGAATTTCCGGTTTTTTCCGCTATTTTTTAGCACATGTTAACAGAGGTATTTTGGAGTGATTCCACTTGGAATGGAGTCCTAGTAAATCCTACTTAGTAAAAAAATTTTCCCATCTCATTTGAATTTTATTTACTTGGGCATTCGACAAGTTATCTCGCTCCTGTAGCACTCTTGAGCACATGTAAACTTGACTAGATCTACTCCAAAAGCTTGGTTTTTGTCCCTTAGGCTTGTACAATGATCCCTAGGCTCCAAAACCATGATTGAGTAAGACCAAAAACCTCTTAAGCCTTGTATCTTCTTTATTGCAATTCACTTTTTCAGTTTGGATTAGTGGACAAATTTATGACTTGAAGAACACAATGATGATTTTCATAATTACTTTATGAAGCTCCTTGTGAACTATATTGGAAAAATATATTTTGAATGTAGTGATTGAATAATTTTTTTTTTTTTTTCATATATATTATGCTATGGTTTCCATTTCCAACATTTCTATTACTATTGCATAGACTAGGCTTCCTTTTGATGTACCATAGGTTACTGTTTACATTTATACAAATATGATTAATATTTACATTCATGAAAAGTAGAACAACCTTTCCTTTCTGCAAAAGTAACTAGGATTTCTTCTCTGCAAAATTAATTAGATTTCCTTTATGCAAATAGAGTAACATTTCCATTTATGCAATTGGCTTAAGCTCGAATTTCATGGAATTCACCTCATTGCATCAAATCAATGAAAGAAGGACACATTTCATGCTGCACATATAGTGCCGACACCTCTTAAGTTTGTATGAACCCTGGGGTGATAATTTAATTTGGCAGCCTTGGGAGTTGCAACATTCTCATTGCAATACTGGGGCTCATCGTCAAAGAATGCATTGATTTCTTCCCTAGTTGATCCATTTATGCAAAAATAAATAAAAATGCATTTGGAATATTTCATTTCATAAAATTGCATTGTATTAGTGTTTCCATTCAAAAAAATCATAAAAACAAAAAAATTCTTCAATACCACACCCCCTACTTGATCACGTGGTGTAGTAAGAGACACGTCACCATCCACTTTTGCAGGTGGAAGAAGAGGGGGTGATGGAGAAGGTAGAAGAAATGGATGGATATGATGACAATGGGGAATATCCTCTTGTATTTCCCATTCAATATACTGATAACATTGTTCACATGAGGAACATCCCTCCCTATTTCCTTCCCAACTTCCATGGTATGAGGTCAAATGATCCAAAAAATTTTCTCTTTGAATTTGACATCATTTGTATATCTTATGGTCACTTACTAAACACTCAAAAAATGATATTGTTTCCAGAAACATTGAAGGATAAAGCTCTTAAATGGTTCATGAGTTTAGAGACTAATTCAATAAGATCATGGAATGAATGATATGCAAAAATTATTTATAGAAAAATATAAAGTTCATAATCTTAAAGAATACATATTTAGAATGACTCAAAAATAAGATGAGAGCCTTGAGGATCTAATAGAGAGATTCATGTATAATGTTAAGAGGGAAAAATTACACCATTTATGATTTGACACACTAAAAAACCTCTTACTTAGAACAATTAGGGATGAATGGATTGATATCCTTGATCTCATGAGTAGAGGTGATGTATACCAATTATCATTCAAAGAAACTTGTGTTGTTGGCAATATGATGCAATGTGTTGTCCTTGATGGCAACCTACTTGATGAAGTTGTCCTTGATGGAAACCTACTTGATGAGTTGTGTTTTGATAGCAACCTATTTGTTAATGATGTAAACCTGATGTATCTAAAGAGCAACTCAGAAGTAACAAAGAAAGAAATTCCAGTAAGTGCCAGAGTAATGATGAATAAGATATGTCACAAAGCATACGCGGGTTTATAACGGCAAAGTAGCGTATGTACGCGTAAAAGTACATACCAAGTAGCGTATGCCTATTTGCGCTCTAAAAACTATGATACCTAGGGGTATTACCATGGTATTGGCCCACAGTATTGAGTGCTGGATTATCTATTTGATCCTGTCCAGGAATACCATCAGTGGTTGAGTGGTTTTGACTCATGGTATTGACAAAGGCTAAATCTATATAAGGAGAAGAAGATCATAGTGCAAGAGTGTGCATAGGTCTGGGTTTTAATGAATACTTCACTCTGAAGTATATCTGCATGGAATTGGTAACAGTTTATTGATTGATCGGAATTAATAATGCACCTATGAAGAAAATGACGAAGAGGGATCTCTAGATCTCTAATGACTATGTATTTTCTAGATCTGTTTATGGAATGTTTAGATCTGTGATCTGGCGAATCTTTGCTGAAGTAAAGGGTGAGATTTGAGTTATCTGTTTTGAAGAGCTGCATAGTTTTGAAAAGTTACAGATATATACGCATGTTCATCTCAGCGAAAGCGCGTATATACGCAGGTTTGTTTCAGCAAAAGCACGTATGAAATCAAAGGTCAGTTCTGAAATGGTTGCAGATATATATGCAGGTTTGTCTTTGTGAAAGCGCGTATATACACAGGTTCAATGAAGTAAAAGCGCGTATGGAATCTAGGCTTTTGCTGAAGTGTGTGGAATGAAATGACTGATCTGTTTTGCTGTTTTACTGCTATGTGTCAATGATGTATTCATACAGATTTGGGTTGTTTGAATGTTGATTATGCTGCTGATTATGTTGATTAAAGATCAAGTTTTTGGTTGATTGGTTGGTGATTCAATGAATGAATTGATGGGGTTATAAGTTTCAGTTTGATGTATGTTGAGCTTAAATGTGAGGAGTGGGTCAAGTCTGAAAATATGATGAAAAGAGGCCTACAAGGTATGTTGTGTGGAAGCTGTTGGATCTAGTATGACAATTAATAAAATGTGGTCCATAGTGGTGCTGAGGGTCGAAGCCTTCAGTGAGGGGGTTGTAGCCCCCTTCCAGTGGTATTTGTGCGCTTTCAAAACAGAGGTAATGGCTCCTTTCCCGGGAGAGGCACGGTAGCCGAGCGGGGGGTAGTAGCTCCCCGCTCGGTGATAGCAGACCCGGGGTTGGGCTCCTTCGGTGATGGTGGAGGAAGCAGAGAAGATTTTAACCTGCAGGGTGGAGTGCACAACGTGCTGGTATGAGTCTGCACCAGTACATGGTTGTAAGAAGTTTTCTTTATAATAAATATTGAAGACAGAGATTACGACAGCGGTGGTTTTCTCCCAAATTGGGTTTCCACCTTAAATCCTGGTGTTCATGTGTGTTGCTTATGTGTGATGGTTTATTCTGTTATTACTGCACATGCTTACTGTTTACTAAACATCTGATGAATTAATGATGCAATGATCTAAGTAAATAATTCAATGCATAATAAGATCTATAGTCATACGCAAGTTTTCTTAAGGATATCCACGTGTATACACGAGTTGGGTTCAGTAAAGTAGTCTATGGGTTTAGGAGAAAGAAAAAGTAAAAGTTTTCAATCTGCACTAAATACTGATTCACCCCACTCTGATGTTTTCCCAACAATTGGTATACGACGGTGCCACTGTAAAAACAGTCGCTTATGAAAGGAGATCCGTCGCAATGAGAGTGTAAAGGTGGCACTAACAAGGCCACCTCTATTCCAATGGAAGTAATACGCTGTCAAAGAATGCAAACAAAAGCATTTTTACCATGATCTTACGATGCCGAAGTATGGGCAATGTGGAAAGAGGACATCTTTATCCGACGGTGTCCCTGCGTGCGGCGAGGAAAGGAAGAAATATGAAATCAATGCCAAAGCAATCAATGTTTTATTAGGAATCCTGTCTAAATCAGAATTTGTTAAAGTGATGTAGCTAAATTCAGCAAAAGAAATATGGGACAAAATCATTCTAAGCTATGAAGGAGATACAAAGGTAAAAAGTGCCAAACTCCAAACTCTCAGAATTGAATATGAAAATTTAAGGATGCATAGTGATGAGAGTATTGCCAGTTTCTTTTTACGTCTAGATGATGTTGTAAATCGTATGAGAAGTTTGGGTGAAACCATAACCGATACTACTCTGGTTGAAAAAGTCTTAAGATCTTTGACTTCAAAATTTGAGTCAAAAGTATCTGCTATTGAAGAAAGGCAAGATCTGCAAACTCTTACTATTGTTCAACTACATGGTATTCTAACTGATTTTGAAATGAGAAAAGAAGGTCCCTCTCAAATCAGAGAAGTTTCCTTTAAGGCATGTGCAAAAGGAAAAGAAAAGGAAGTTGTCAAGGAATCAAGTTATATATCAGAAGAAGAAGAAGAAAATTTTGTGAGAAGACTCCAACCAGGTACTGGAAGATTCAGAGGTAAGCTTCCCTTCAAGTGTTTTTCTTGTGGAAGAGTTGGTCATTATGCTGCTAAATGTCCTTATGAAGAAAATCATGATAAAGGGAAACAATTTGCAAAGGGAAAGAGTTATTATACAAATGAAGATAATGATGAAATGTCAAATGAGGATGAAGAATATTTCGACAAGATACGCAAATATGTGTGCATCTATGGATGATATGGCTAGAGAAGAAACAAAAAGAGGCTACTCAAGAAAAGATATCTACGTGTTAATAAACGTGGAAAACGAATGCAAAAACTAGTTGGGCGAATCTTCGATTAGAAACAAACGAGATTCTACAGATAGATTTCATGTTTAAAATGGACATGTAGAAAATGAATGCAGGATGAATAGATCTGAGAAATTGGATAATTTCTAGCACACAATAAGAAATTTCAAGCAAAGCTAGAAAAATAAGGAGGACCAGTAAAAAACGTAGGGGATAATAATCCTACTGCAGTCTTCCGCTTCTAAAGCTTACTTCTCATAATGAATGCAGGAGTGATGTGAGATACATTATAGGAATCAGTAATGTATCATCAAAAGGGGAGCAATATATGGTGATTTCCATGGTCAGTTTGGTAATTCTAGTTGTGTTTATTTCTAACAGTGCATCTAATGTGACATCAGAAGACAGGTACATAATGTATAAATCTAGGAGAAAATGGAGCTGTGAAATTTTCAGTATTTCACTTTTCATACGCGGGTTTCATGAACTAAAGCCGCGTATAGACGCGAGTTCCTTTGGAGACATAAGTGTATGTTTTTCTGATAATAAAAACAGTGAGTCAGCTCAAGGACAGGAGCACAGTTTCAGGGGGAGCATTAGCCTTGCTGAGAGTAATGCATTGTTGGAATTATGATGGTTCTGAAATATGATCTCTCTCTTAAGGTCATTTTGGTATTTGTTATAAAAAGTCATATTTGTAATTTGATGAAAAGTTTATGTTGATACCTATGATGTAAATTGCTATATTCAGTCATGTAAGGACTTCTTCAAATTTGTAAACCCACTTGGTTGGGTTGTTGAGTCAAAGTGTGTAAACCCACCCAGTTCTCTCATACATTCTGTAAATCATGTTTCAGATGTTATTAAGTATGAATTCACATGTAGTAGGAAGGTGTGAGTCAGCACTTCATTGAAAAATAATGTTTTGAAGATTCGGCTCATTCAGGGGGCATCGTGGCAGCAGGTGCATGTCAGGACATCCATCTTTGCTTACAGAAATAAAAACATCTTGTTTTTGGTGGCCTTTGCCCTTGATGTCAAGGGGAGAGTATTTTGTGTTTGAATAATGATTATAATCAATGTATCTATCTATTGTGATGATCAAACACCATCATGGTTGCCATCAAGTCCAAAGGGGGAGATTGTTGGCAATATGATGCAATGTGTTGTCCTTGATGGCAACCTACTTGATGAAGTTGTCCTTGATGGAAACTGACTTGATGAGTTGTCTTTGGATAGAAACCTATTTGTTAATGATGTAAATCTGATATATCTACAGAGCAGCTCAGAAGTAACAAAGAAAGAAATTCCAGTAAGTGCCATAGTAATGATGAATAAGATATGTCACAAAGCACCACCGGGTTTAAAAATGAGTGCCGTATGTACGCGTAAGTATATTTCGAAGTAACTGTACCTATTTTAGCTCTCCAACCTAAATCTGGGGCATTACCGTGGTGTTTCTGATGTTGAACGCTGATTCCTTTGTTGATCTGATCCAAGAATACCATCGTGGTTGGATGGTTTTGACTCATGGTATTGACAAAGGCTAAATCTATATAAGGAGAAGAAGATCATCGATTATAGTATACACTCGATGGATGCAATGAATACTTCTGCTCTGAAGTATATACGCATGGAATGGGTTATACAGTTGTCGGTTGATCTGAATTAATATGCTATGAAGAAAATGATGAAGAGGGATCTCTAGATCTCTAATGACTACATGTTTTCCGATCTGTTTATGGAGATATTTAGGTCCGTGATCTGGCGAATGCTATATTTGATAAAAATTAGAATTTATGATTATACATTACGAAGAAACATGGATTTTGAAAAGTTACAGATATATACACATGTTCATCTCAGCGAAAGCGTGTATATACGCAGGTTCATTTCAGCAAAAGTGCGTATGAAATCAAAGGTCAGTTGGTTGCAGATATATACGTAGGTTTGTCTCTGTGAAAGCGCGTATATACACAGGTTCAGTGAAGTAAAAGCGCGTATATACGCAGGTTCAGTGAAGTAAAAGCGCGTATGGAATTTAGGGTTTTGCTGAAGTGTGTGGAATGAAATGTATGATCTGTTTTTCTATTTTACTGCTATCTGTCAATGATGTATTCATACAGATCTGGGTTGTTTGAATGTTGATTATGCTACTGATTATGTTGATTGGTTGATGATTCAATGAATGAATTGATGGGGTTATAAGTTTCAGTTTGATGTATGTTGAGCTTAAATGTGTGGAGTGGGTCCAGTCTGAACATATGATGAAAAGAGGCCTACAAGGTATGTTGTGTGGAAGCTGTTGGATCCAGTATGAAAATTAATGAAACGTGGTCCGCAGTGGTGCTGAGGGTCGAAGCCTTTAGTGAGGGTGTTGTAGCTCCCTTCCAGTGGTAGCTGGTAAACGAGAGCAGGGGGTAGTAGCTCCCTTCTAGGAGAGGCTGGTAAACGAGAGCAAGGGGTAGTAGCTCCCTTCTAGGAGAGGCTGGTAAACGAGATCAGGGGGTTGGAGCTCCCTTCCAGTAGTGGCTGGAGAACGAGAGAAGGTTGCAACTTTTTGCAAGTGGGTGCCTGCATGTTGGTATGAGTCTGCGCCAGTACAAAATTGTAAGAAGTTTTCTTTATAATAAATATTGAAGACAGAGACGACAACAACGGTGGTTTTCTCCCTGTTGACGGGAAAATTTGTCCAGCCAACAGTAGGGGATCTCCCCGGTAGAAAGTCCCAATTAGACCTTAAACCGTTTGGAGTAGGGATCCCGTCCGGGGTGTGGGTCCGGCTACCACTTAAGATGACTTCCCTTCGGTCTCAAAAGAACCTGTTTGAACCTGCGGACATACACTTATTCACATGATACAGAATACGAGATTGATGTGTTAAACATGAATCAAACACTATGCGTAGCAAGATTATAGATAAAGCAGTTACACCTCAAGAGATGTCATTAGCAACACATCTTTTGTGGGGTAATGCTTGTACGGTAGTCTGATCACAAAAGAAATAGTTCTTTATGATAAGATACCTCTTCACTTCCTGAAAGATGAAACGAAATGCTAATAAAATAGTTCATTAACATTCATTAATAAAACAGATAATAAAATGAACATCATTGATACAACACGGATAGCCATGACGCATAAACGATGACATGAAAAGAGGAGCTTCATTAATCATAGGATATTCTGAAACTGTTCAAGGAAATACACAAAGTGTTTACACAGCAAAACACATCATAACCATAGGGTGTTTTAACAAGATTCTATATTCATATGCTCAAGTGTCAGATCTTTCAACACAATGCCTGTAGCTCCTGAGTTTCCAAAAAAGAAAATCCCCTTTACAATGTCCCGTAGGATTATTTATAATGCTAAAATTGTCCGTTGGGTTTCCTTGACTGTTCGCCTTCTTGACCTTTGGGTTACCCTACGACCCACTCCTTCTGCGACCTGGGCAGGTGATGCGACCTGCGACCTAGGCGGGAGATGCGACCTGCGACCTAGGCAGGAGATGCGACCTGCGACCTGTCCTGTTGGTGCGACTTGCGACCTAGTTCTAACTGCTGCTCAGGACTTGCTGCTGCCGGGACACGAAATATTAATGTCAGGGATGTCAACCTGTTGCTCTCTTAGGAAATCCTGCCATGCCTGGTGTTCTGCCGCTATGGGGGACACCAGAGGTACCTCCTCCTTCAACCTATGCACACATTCCAAAGCGTTTGGTACTAAGGTCTCCCTTTTCTTTCCGATCTGATTTGAAAGCGACGCAAGCTTGGTATAAATCCGCGCTGGAGTGGCGATGAATTGACTAAGATGCTCTTGAGATGCGGAGGGCTCTGGATCAGCTGCGGCCTGCTTGATAGGTTGCAAGAACGCTTGAATGTCCTGGTTTACTTGTTCCCAGGTTTTCTCCTCTTCTAATGCCCCAAGCGATGGGATGTGATGCAGCGTATGCATTGAGTCGATACCACTAATCAGGTGGTTGTACGAGGACATCACTTTGTCCAGGTCTTTAGACAATTTGTCTCCAGATTGCATCGCCATGCGGAGTTGAACTTTTGCATCCTGCGTCTGGATCCAGTTCCTCTTAGGCAAATTTTCGGGTGCCTGAGGGTACTGTATGGTCCAACCCATCATCCCGTCCAAAGCCTGTGAAGCCTCTTTGAGCTGATCTTGTCTTTGCCTGGTTTCCATTCGTGCTCTTGCCAGAGGAGCGACTGTTTGTTTGATGGTGAACATTTCACCATATACCTGTCTCATAGTCACTTCCAACACCTCACACTCCTTGAAAATGGCAAGCGAGACTTCATTTGCTGGTAGAGCTTGGTTTCGAAGTTGTTGGACTTCTGCTTGCAATTCTGCTTTCTCTTGCTCTGCTATCTTTTCGCGTTGCTCAGCTGCGTGCAGTCTGTTTTGTAGAGATACTATTTCTCTACTCATCCGGGTTACATTCTCTTCCGTAGCCGCAGCGAAGGCAGTACCTGCTGATGCTATCATTACCGGATTAGTCCTGGTATCCAAAACTATATCCTTGCCTGTTGACACTGCAGATGATGCAGAGGGACTTTGTGCCAACGATCTCCTCTTCTCTTGACGGATTTTGAACGAAAACTGATCAAATGTGAGTCTGGTCAGGTCGAACACATCTTCTTCCTGCCTCTGGGGTGATCTAACATCAGAGAGTTTTGTACGGCCCGGAGGTATGTCGAGAGGAGTTACCTCAAGATCGTCCAGCATGTCATCCTCCCTTTCCTCTGTGTTCTTCTCTTCTTCTTCCTTCCTCCGCCGTTCAGCTTCTGCTGCTGCTTCTATTTCGGCCCTCTTCTTCTGTTCAGCTGTAGCAGCCTGTTCGGCTTTCTTTTGGCGTTCAGCCTCTGCCTTGTCCAGCTCTGCCTTAAGTGCCCGTTCCGCTGCAGCTTGTGCCTCCTTGTCTTCTTTTTCTTTCCTGGCCTCTTTGGCCAGCTTCTTCTTTTGTGTTGCTGTTGCACTCTTTTGGCGCGCCTCCTCATCTTCTTTTAGCTTTTTCTCCCTTTCTTGCTGGGCTTTTGCCTTTGCTTCCTTTTGTTTGATGGATGGAGTTGGCCCTGTGTTGGTTCGAGATTTCTTGAGTACAGATGAAGAGGCACCTCCTAACTGACGTCTTCTGTCCTCTAAGTTCTGATCATCTGAGTCTTCCCGGACCACGTCAATTCCCGGAGCAAGTTGTCTTTCAGCATTATACCAGTTTCTTCTCTCATCTTCCGCTGGGCGTTCAAGATGCTGATAAGTCCACTTGAGGTTGGCTCTCCGGCAGTGTTCAGGGACTATTTTCTCTGGATCATATGTTCGGTGTTCAAGTGCCCCCAGCTGATAACTTCTCATTGCTTCTGCCTCTGCTATTACTTCCTTGAAGTCTTTAACTGTGAATGCACCAATGGTGAGGGGCAGAGTGGGCCACGGCTTCTTTTTTCCCTTAGACAGGATGTTGGAGAATCCGTGTGACATCTGAAAGCACACCTCCTGAATAAGCATTTTGTCCGTCACGAAGCGAGGCATAGCATGTGGCGCCTTGTAAGTTCCAAAGACTCGGATGAAGGTGTACCCAGGGGAAGGGAACCAGTGCGCCACTTTAACCAGAGTCTCCTTGGCCCGCCACGACATGCAAGGGGCGTCTTGGCCAAATAAATGTCTGTACAGAGCGGGAACAAATATTTGGGAGATCTGATCTATATCCTGTTTGTATTTGGACTCCCAGAATACCTTGAGTTGTAGATGAATTGCGTGCGTGTTCTCGGAGTCCCAGTTGTGCTCCCACCCATCAAAATCTACTCGGGCGCAAACCGCGTCTAGTAGGTACGAGGCCATGTAAAATTCGGCAGGCATTCCTTCTTCCGGGGCCAATGCCGAGTTCAAGTTGGTCTGCATCGACGTCATCATTATGCCGGCCCAGTTGAAACGGGTGCCACGTGTTGTCACATACTCCATGATAGTAGCCCAACTGCCGCTGAAGGTGGAGCAATCTGGGCGCCCGTAAAGTCTGCAGAGCATGGCGGCAACCAATTTGTAAACCTTCCTTAGGCTCGCCACTGGGTATTCCTGGTTCTTTTTTACCTTGAACTTCTCGGGCTCTTCCCACCATTGTTTAATAGTATCAACTATTGGAACGGCGTGAGCAGCAGCCCATTCTGGAGAGAAATGCTCGTTTGGGCGAGGCAGTGAATAATAAATGTGTGCATCCGAGCCTACCAGTGTAGTGAAAGCTCTGCCTTGGTGATCTCTGATCACAAACTTCTCGGGGTCTGTCTTTTGTATGATCCAGTCTATGATCTCCGGACATGGGAATATGGCTGGATGCGCCCCTGCCAGATGTAGTTTGGACCTCTTTACCGCCAAGTATACTTCCCGGTCTGGGAGATCTTCCGGAAATTCTTCTTCCAGTTTGGCGAACTCCTGATAAATCTGGTACCATCTCATGCTGTCGTCTTTTGAAAAAGTACATAGTGTATCTCGGTATATTGGGGGTGGGGACACCACCTCCAGCTCATCAATCTCTTCCACTATTTTCTTGTCCTTTCTCCGAGATAGCGGGGGCGCCATGTCACTAGAATATGAGAGCACAGGTATGCACTCTATGTCTTCTTGAGTTTCACCTGTCAAATTCAGAAAGGAGTCCCACGATAAGAATGACATGGTGATAAAAACCAGTTACAATTTAGTGATGAAATCTAGCTGCGTTAATGCAAAACTGGACTGCTGAGTCGCTGGGTCGCGGATCGCCGAATGTCGACGTCGTCGCCATCGCACAAACAGAGCCGGTGGCGTACCTGCGACCGATGCACTGTCGGGCTCAGGTCACAGTCGGTATCTCCGAAAATGGGTACCCATACCCAGCACCTTGCGACTAGGTCGCTGGGTCGCAGGGTCGCATATCCCAGAAAATGGAGAGAATGCGACTTTGCGACCTCGCGACTAGGTCGCTGGGTCGCAGGTCGCAAACTGGCTTGCCAGGGTTTTTCGCGCGCGCGGCCTTGAAACTCCTTTTCTCCTTTTTCTTGGGAATTTACAAGATGGCTGGGCCCAGGGGGAGCTGTGGCATGATTTCGTGCTGCAAAGGATGATGCTGTTGATTTGACAACAAACACCCAGGTTTTGCAATTCATGAAATATTTAATTTACAAAACCCTCGCAGCCATAAACATCAAAGCTCTACCTTACCGTACAATTTAAAGGCTACAGGGGTGATGGGTTTAGTAAGAAAATCATTAAAACGGAAACAGCAGGAAGAAATGGCAACTTACCCGGGAAAAACTCGTCAGTTGAGCTGTTAGAGGCGTTTTCCTTACAAATCGCTGAATGTGAAAAATGCGACCTGCGACCTCCCTTTTATAGAAATTCGCACGTGCGGGCAATTAATGCAGGTCGCTGGGTCGCAGTTTTTTCAAACTTTGAGTTTTGCGACCTGGCGACCTGGGGTCGCTGGGTCGCAAGGTCGCTAAGTCGCGTTTTTTCTGAAAATGACAAAATTGCGACCTGGCGACCTAGGGTCGCTAGGTCGCAAGGTCGCAATTTTCATCAGTTTCGGGGATATGTGACCTGGCGACCTTGCGACCTGAGGTCGCTAGGTCGCTAGGTCGCAGTTTTCATGAATTGTTTACTTTTGCGACTTAGTGACTTTAACAATTTCTCTTTAGTTCTAAGGGGCTCCAAAAATTTTGAAATGGTAGTCTTTTTTGGAGGGTGTTGTAAAGGCTACAACAAATGGCGATTCACTGGACGAACTCAGAGTCTCTGCTGATGGTTAGTTTTAGCGGGGGGAGGGAGGGGCTTATGCTAACTGTCCTCTTTTACCTTGTGGTTGCCATTTCCTAGCCTTCAGCATCTAGCTGGGTTGCCCAACCTGCTGGTCCAGTTGGGTGCCATTCAAACAAATCTTTCTTCAGGTCTCCGGACTGGAAGGGTTGGAGAACTCCAGGCGGCCACAGGGTCTGGTACGATTATTCTGTCCTCATCGTGTTGCTCCGCTGCCAGCGAACCTCTCGATCCCGGCGGAGTCACTGCCTAGGAATCGTGAACGTTGCTCCGCTGCCAGCGAGCCTGGTCAGTACCCCGGCGGAGTCGTTACATCACCTCTCTGCGCAGGAAGCCTTTCTCAATCCTTTACCCTTATTTGTGTGCTATCACACTTATTTTGAATGTGCATGAGGCACTTATTTAGATGTGCTTATGGCACTTATTTGAAATGGAAATTTAGCCTGGGCGGATGAGGGATCCCGACTTATTTTGCTTGCAGAGAGGTTGTTCCTGGTCTAGTATGAGGACTTTGGTTTTTCCCAGACACCCTGACATAGCATAGAGTATCTCTCTTCCCTTCTGGTCCGGTTACCATTTACACTGCATTTTCTTTTGTGGACACCCTCTCAGACTGGCGAGGTAAGCTTTCCTGCTTGATGACTTGAGCTCGGTAATGTGCTACCTTTAGGTGCGGAGAACAAGCAAGCTTTTGCCATCTTTGAGTTTATCGGGAAAAGCTTTCCATCAGCGGAGAACCTGCGGCAGTATGCCAATCTGCGTGACCCTAACAAATCCTTCCTTAGGCTTTTATTCTATTTATTTATTTATTATTATTATTATTATTATTATTTTTTTTTTTTTTTGACAAAAGAGACAAGAAAATATGGTACAAAACGAGACAGCCCTCCAAGGGCTGCTAAGTGAAATAGTGTTTGAGGTCGTGCCCATTTACCGGGAGGACCTCGACTCGTCCATCAAGGGTTTGCAATCTGAATGTGTGTGATCCTATCTTTTCCTTAATTTGGAACGGGCCTGTCCAAAGTGCTTGGAACTTGGCATGCTTCCCCTTTTCCTCATGGGCTTTATCCCACTTAAGGACCAGGTCTCCTACCTCAAAAGTTTTGTTTTCCGCGGACTTTTTATCAAACCATTTTTTGATTCGGCTCTGATGGATGGCAAACTTTTCCCGGGTCTTTTGCCTTTCTTCCTCCAATTTCAGCAAGGTGTCGATTCGGTTTTGCAAGGTGGGACACGGAGTACCATGACATTCTTGGGACAGTTGGAGGGCCGGGAGAGACAGATGAGAAGGGAGGACAGCTTCTTTTCCATACACGAGAAAAAATGGGGAGGTGCCTAAAGAGGACTTGGGAGTAATACGGTCAGCCCATAGTGCGTTGTGGAGAGCATTGTGCCAGTTGCGCTGGTGGGATAGGAGAGTCTTCTTAATAATACGGATAAGGTTCTTGTTAGTGGACTCAGCTAATCCATTTCCCTGGGGGTAGTAGTTTGCAGAATGTTTTAGAATAATTCCATTTTCCAGCGCAAAATCATATAACTTAAAAGATGAGAAATAAGTCGCGTTATCAAAAACTAAAGAAGTCGGAACGCCAAACCTGGTCATGATGTAATGCGTGAGGAATTCTATTACCTCTTGATCGTTGATTCGGCGTAACGGTGTTGCCTCAACCCACCTGGTGAAGTAATCAGTGGCCGTAAGGATATACCGATGTTGTTTAGAAGAGTGAGGTATGATTTCCCCAATTACATCCAAACCCCATTGTTGGAAAGGTTCCTCTACTGCTACTGAGAGTAGTGGTGCGGCTGGTCGTGCTTCTCGGTTGGCGAACTTCTGGCACTGAATGCATTTCCGAACATATGCATGCGCGTCTCTGAAAAGAGTAGGCCAATAGTATCCTGCACGCATTATCTTATGGGCAGTGGTATCTCCAGAAAAATGACCTCCAGCTGGTCCGTCATGCAACTCGGTTAAGATTTTCTGTGCTTCGTCAGTTTCCAAGCAGCGTAACAGGACCCCATCGTGGTGTTTCTTGAACAACTTACCTTGGATCAGTTGGTGAGATGCGGCTTTTAGTCTTATTGCGCGCTTCTGTCGGGCAGTAAGAGCAGGGTCCATCGTGCCTTGGGCCAGATATCTTGAAATGTCAGAATACCAAGAAGGACTATTCTGCTGAGGCACATGGTCGCTCTGATACATGTCAATCTCTTGTTCCCAACATTCTTCTTCCATCTCATGAGCACTTGCAGCCTCTGCGGCCATTTGACATAAGCCCTGTCCTTTAACGATATGTGCTGGTTTGAACTCTAAATCGTATTCTTGTAAAAATGCCATCCAGTTGCCCCGCCTTTCGCCTAGTTCTTGCTGTACGAAGAGTGAGCGGACTGCTGGGTGCGGTACAAAAACCGTGACGTGGTTTTTCAAGATGTAGGGCCTAAAATGTTTTACGGCCTTGTAAACCGCATAGGCTTGCTTGTCAATTTCCGGATAGTTTAATTCAACTCCCTGTAGACCGGTGCTCATAAAAGAAATGGGCCGTTCATCGTTGTTATTATCTTTCTGCGTGAGGACAGCCGCAAGCGAGGAATCTAAAGCGAAAGTGTATAGGATGAAACCTTTATCAAAATCTGGACTTTGGAGGGAAGGAGTTTCAGCTATAGCCTTTTTGATTTTATCGAAGGCCTCTTTCTCTGGGGGATTCCATTGGAATGCAGCATTATTTTTAATCATTCCCTGTAGTGGTCTGACTATCTGCGCGAAATCTGAAATGAATTTACGGACAAAATTAATCTTCCCCAGGAAGGATTGCATTGCTTTCTTGTTGTTTGGGGGCAGAATCTGAGCGATGGCTTTAGCCCGTTCCGGATCAACCACAATGCCCTGTTTAGTGATAATGTGGCCTAGCAAGTTTCCCTCTGCCACAGCAAAAACGCTCTTTTTAGGATTGAGCGATATTCCATACCTCCTGCACCTCTCGAAGATTTGCTTGAGGTGGCGTAAATGATCGCCCCTGCATTTTGAAAATACAGTAACATCGTCCAAATAAACCACCACGCTCTGCCCTATTAAACCACGGAAGGCTATGTCCATGGCTCGTTGGAAGGTTGCCCCTGCATTGATCAAGCCAAAGGGCATGCGTCTGAAAGCGAAGGTTCCCCATTTTGTCCGGAATGTGGTTTTCAGTCTGTCCGGTTCAGCTACCAGCACTTGGTTATAGCCGGAGAAACCGTCCAATAGGGAGAACATCTCAGATCCAGACACAGCTTGTAATATCTGCTCCATGGGGGGCACCGGGTAGTTGTCTTTGTTTGAGGACCGATTCAGATTGCGGAAATCTACACACAAGCGGATCTCACCAGACTTCTTTCGCACAGGTACCAGATTCGACACCCACGTGGAGTGACGAACTTTGAAAATAATGCGCGCATCTAAAAGCTTCTTAAGTTCTTTTAGAATCATTGGCTCCAAAGCTGGATGCACTTTTCTGAGTTTCTGTTGGAAGGGTTTAACGCCTTCCCTCATGGGTATTACATGTTGAATAATACGAGTATCGTATGTACGTAGATCTTCATATGTCCAGGCAAACACATCACGATACTTCCGGAATAACTGGGTGAAAGCCCGTGTCTCTTCATCACTGCAGTCTTTGCCAAGGTTAACGAACTTAGGGTTCTCATCTGACCCCAAGTTGACTTGCCGATGTGCCAATATGGAACTTTGCACTTTGGTGTTCGGAGGCCTGCGCAATCGGTTTTGCAGATCAAACATCTTTTCTAGTGATACCACCCCCTTGGGCATAATGTTCTCTTTGTGTTCATCATTCTTTTTCTGTAACGCATGCTCATGTTCTTCCTCATCGATCGTCGCGTCTTTGAATACTTCAGTATTGCACATAAAGTCCAAAATCTGTTGATCATCGTTAAAAACGCGTAAATTAGAAATATTGTCTGGCACAGAGGGCCTATATACAATTTCAATAGAAAAACCGTCCCTCAAAGGGGTGAATCTAGCAGCAGCATTGGCCAGAGTATCTGTTGCTGCGTTGTGCATCCTAAGGATAGATTTAATTCCAAATGCATCAAAACCAGAAATCAAACGCCATACCTCTTGTTGATACGCCTTTAAATGTGGAGATAAACAGTGAATAGTGTTGCGTACCTGGCGGGTGATAATCTCGGAATCTCCAATGACCTGAAAACATTTTACTTTCAAGTCCAGTGCCTTTTTAAGTCCGAGGATTAATGCCTCGTACTCAGCAGAGTTGTTGGTGCACTGGAACTCTAGCCGGCATGAGATTAAGTATTTATTCTTGTGCGGGTCAAGCAATATGCAACCAGCACCAGCTCCGTCATGAGTCTTGGAACCATCATAATACAAGGTCCATAGGTCACTTTCCGGCTCCTTCAGGGCACTAGGTTGTGGAGGGGTCCCTGCTGGTGGTAAGTCAGGAATCACTTGCTCTTCAGTGACAAAGGCGACTTCAGATTGAACCTTGGGGCCTATAGGAGACTGGGGGGGTTGGTAGCATCCAAATATTGACTCCAAAAAGCACATGCCGAGCTCTTCTTGTGCAAAGCTGATGGGTTCATTAACGGCGTCCAGATCAGTGACGGTGTGTTTCATATAAGGTTCACTTTCTACCCTGATTTGATTATTCTGCCCCTTGTAAGGAAGCCACAAGTGGGACCAGTCGGTGGCGAAGTAGCCTTGTAATTTTCTGGACCAATCTCTACTGAGCAATAGGCCGTATGCTTCCGGAATATCGACCACCACAATGTCGATGCACTGATGGACCCTAGAGTCTGATGACAAGCGGATAATGACATTTTTCAATTCTCCTACGGCGGGTACTTGTGATCTATCGAGCTGTATGATTTTTGCATCAGTCTTCTCCGGGCGGATGTTGAGTTTCTTACAGACGGATAAAGGCATGACGTTTGTAGAGGCACCGGAGTCGACTAGACAGTTGTGGACATTGAAGTTAAAAATCTCGAAAGACAAAAGGAAGGGAGGTGTGGATCCTCTTGAGTTTGTATTGATGGCGTTTACTATGGATTGTACCTCTGGTCCGGCTTGCGCAGACATGTTGCTTACAGTCTTCGTAGCTGAAGTGTTTGCGAAAGCCTTAAGAATGAGCTCCTTTTGGTTAGTAATACGGGCCAGCTCATAGAGAGAAATGTTTGCTCTTGTTTTCTTCATATCTTCAACAATGTTATAGCTGGGCTCTGGTTGAGGGCTAGGCTCGGCAGAAGTCTTAGAGGATTTTGACGGAAGTTTATTCTTTTGACTCACTCAAGTAGTGTTATTTGGGTGTTTCTCCGTGGCAGATTGTTTTCCGTTACCCGGGGGCAGGATTTTCCTTAGAAAGGCCCTTTTCTTGTCTTCATAAGACTGTTCAGGAACAGGTCCTTTGCTTCTGAGGCTATAATTCCGTACGGGCTGATCTTTGGGAACATCTGCCATGTAGATATCAATGGGGGTAAGGTTCTCTCCACCTCGGATTACGTCAAAAGCAAGGATAGAAGATCTTGGTTCTTCGTTAGAGGGTGGATCCTCATCATGATCTGAAACATCATCCTCCGTGACATCTCCTGGAGTTTGGTCATCTAAAAGTTGATTAACTACTGCTGTCATGCTGCCAATCCATTGAGGGCACGTTTTTTCAGAGTGGGCAGCTTGGTGGAATGAGCAGAAGTTGTCTTTCCCGATCTCCTCCACATTGAGAGCGGCATTTGTGTTTGACGGAGGTCTGTTAGTGTTGGGATTACTTTTTCTGAAGAAAGGCTTGGGTGGTTTAGTGCTAATTGTGGCTTCTGTGCCTTTTCTCCTTAGGTCAGTGACTTCGTTTGTTAAATGCTTAAGCGTTTTGGCCATGCTTTCAAAATCAAAAGCATCTCTGTCCCTATCAGTAGTCTTAGGAGTGGAGGACTGACCTCTTTTTGTGTTAGGCTTGTGATCATCTCTCCCTTCATGATCGATGGCTCCTATCGAAAGCATGTCTTTCTCCACGGCGAGAGCAGCCTCATAATTAGCCGTAAGAGTAGCGCGGGCTTCGCGTTTAACGAACACAGCAATGTCTCTAGGTAGGGCTTTGGTATAGTAGTCAATAGTGATTGAGTCATCCAATGCTAGGTTCGGAGGAAATTTCTGTAGTATGGTGGCGAAGCGTTGGTTGAAGTCCTTCACTTTTTCCTTTTTATGACACTTGATGGTGCTCAATTTAGTGAGAAGCATTGAAGGAGTTTTATCTTCTGAAAACTTATGCAGGAACGCGCGACGGAATTGTTCCCATGAAGCGATAGAGGCACTGGGGAGGGAGCGGTACCATGTGGCTGCTTTGTTTTCGAGGGTATGGGGAAACAGTCGACATGCGACATCATCGGACTGGACTCTCATGATTTGCAGAGACAAATAGAAGCTGCTAATATGATCTTCAGCCAGGGTACCTTTTTCAGGGTCGAACTTGGGTAGATGTTTCTCCGGATGCCTAGGCAAATCTTGGAGTGGGCCCAGAAGATTTAAAGGGGATTGAGCCATCCAAGCTAGGGGTTGCACTCTCCTAGCCCGTTGGTGTTGCCTAAACTCATGTTTAGATTCGTCTCCTGAACCTGAGACAGATGCTTCTGACTCATGACGGGAATTTTCGTCTTGGTGTCTCCCACGGTGCAGAAAATCTCTAAGATATCCCAAGTTGTGTACAGGTGGCCTTATTGGGTTTGGTTGACGATTGCGAGCTTGATTTCCTTGACCTCGGCCTCTATCCCCTCTGCCTCCGGCCCCTCGACCTCTATTCCTTTCTCCTTCATTCCTACGAGCCCTATTCCCCCTATCTACATTTCCTCGGCCTCTGCCACCCTCACCATCCCCTTCTGGGGGGTGTGCCTGGTTGTTGTTTTGTCGAGTCTGGTTAGGCTGGGAGTCGGGGAAAGGCTCGGTGTCAGCAAAATCTTCACCCTCTTGGAGAATAGGATCATTTTCTTCAACAGCATTTGCGAGGTCTTCCAACATGAGATTTACAAGCTCGGGTATAGTACTCGCAATGGCACCGTTACGGGTGATGTTCTCGGGCGGGGTCCTAGTATGGGAAAGGTATTCCATGATTGGAGTGAACCGTAACTGGTTGACAAGATCTCGGGCAGTTGGGCGTAAGGCTCTCAGCTGCTCCCTAGTGATTTCATAATATCGAAGCTCCCTCCCTAAAATATCTTCTGGAAGAGGAGGGTTAGTTTCATTGTTTATGACCTCCCCTTGGGGAGTTTGTGATGGGATGTTTGTTGTGTGCTGGGAGGCTGCCATTCAGGCCCTCCTTCTAGCGCCAATTCTGTTGACGGGAAAATTTGTCCAGCCAACAGTAGGGGATCTCCCCGGTAGAAAGTCCCAACCAGACTCCAAACCGTTTGGAGTAGGGATCCGTCCGGGGTTGGGTCCGGCCACTACTTAAGATGACTTCTTCCTGGGCCCCCGAAAAGAACCCGTTTGAACCCGCGCACATACACTTATTCACACATACGTAATACGAGAGATTGATGTGTTTAACAGAATCAAACACTATGCGTAGCAAGATTATAGATAAAAGCAGCTTACACCTCGAAGAGATGTCATTAGCAACACATCTTTTTATGGGTAATGCTTGTACGTAGTCCCATCACAAAAGAAATAGTTCTTTATGCTCACGGCCATCCTCACTTCGAAAGATGAAAACAAAATGCTAATAAAATAGTTCATTAACATTCATTAATAAAACAAGATAATAAAATGAACATCATCGATACAACACTGACAGTCATGACGTACAAACGATGACATAGTGAAGAGCACTTTCCATTAATCATGGGATATTCTCGAAACTCGTTGCTGAAAATATACTATGTTACACAGCAAAACACATCATAACCATAGGGTGTTTCAACAAGATTCTATATTCATATGCTCAAGTGTCAGATCTTTCAATACAATGCCTGTAGCTCCTGAGTTTCCAAAAAAGAAAAGCCCCTTTACAATGTCCCGTAGGAGTATTTATAATGCTAAAATTGTCCGTTGGGTTTCCTTGACTGTTCGCCTTCTTGACCTTTGGGTTACCTTGCGACCCACTCCTTCTGCGACCTGGGCAGGTGACGCGACCTGCGACCTAGGCAGGAGATGCGACCTGCGACCTATCCTGTTGGTGCGACTTGCGACCTGGTTCTAATTGCTGCTCAGGACTTGCTGCTGCCGGGACGCGAAATATTAATGTTAGGGATGTCAACCTGTTGCTCTCTTAGGAAATTCTGCCATGCCTGGTGTTCTACCGCTATGGGGGACACCAGAGGTACCTCCTCCTTCAACCTATGCACACATTCCAAAGCGTTTGGTACTAAGGTCTCCCTTTTCTGTCCGATCTGATTTGAAAGCGACGCAAGCTTGGTATAAATCCGCGCTGGAGTGGCGATGAATTGACTAAGATGCTCTTGAGATGCGGAGGGCTCTGGATCAGCTGCGGCTTGCTTGATAGGTTGCAAGAACGCTTGAATGTCCTGGTTTACTTGTTCCCAGGTTTTCTCCTCTTCTAATGCCCCAAGCGATGGGATGTGATGCAGCGTATGCATTGAGTCGATACCACTAATCAAGTGGTTGTACGAGGACATCACTTTGTCCAGGTATTTAGACAATTTGTCTCCAGATTGCATTGCCATGCGGAGTTGAACTTTTGCATCCTGCGTGTGAATCCAGTCCCTCTTAGGCAAATTTTCAGGTGCCTGAGGGTACTGTATTGTCCAACCCATCATCCTGTCCAAAGCCTGTGAAGCTTCTTGGAGCTGATCTTGTCTTTGCCTGGTTTCCATTCGTGCTCTTGCCAGAGGAGCGACTGTTTGTTTGATGGTGAACATTTCACCATATACCTGTCTCATAGTCACTTCCAACACCTCACACTCCTTGAAAATGGCAAGCGAGACTTCATTTGCTGGTAGAGCTTGGTTTCAAAGTTGCTGGACTTCTGCTTGCAATTCTGCTTTCTCCTGCTCTGCTATCTTTTCGCGTTGCTCAGCTGCGTGCAGTCTGTTTTGTAGAGATACTATTTCTCTACTCATCCGGGTTACATTCTCTTCTGTAGCCGCAGCGAAGGCAGTACCTACTGATGCTATCATTACCGGATTAGTCCTGGTATCCAAAACTATATCCTTGCCTGTTGACACTGCGGATGATGCAGAGGGACTTTGTGCCAACGACCTCCTCTTCTCTTGACGGATTTTGAACGAAAACTGATCAAATGTGAGTCTGGTCAGGTCGAACACATCTTCTTCCTGTCTCTGGGGTGATCTAACATTAGAGAGTTTTGTACGGCCCAGAGGTATGTCGAGAGGAGTTACCTCAAGATCGTCCAGCATGTCATCCTCCCTTTCCTCTGTGTTCTTCTCTTCTTCTTCCTTCCTCCGCCGTTCAGCTTCTGCTGCTGCTTCTATTTCGGCTCTCTTCTTCTGTTCAGCTGCAGTAGCCTGTTCGGCTTTCTTCTTCTGTTCAGCTGCAGCAGCCTGTTCGGCTTTCTTTTGGCGTTCAGCCTCTGCCTTGTCCAGCTCTCCCTTAAGTGCCCGTTCTGCTGCGGCTTGTGCCTCCTTGTCCTCTTTTTCTTTCCTGGCCTCTTTGGTCAGCTTCTTATTTTGTGTTGCTGTTGCACTCTTTTGGTGCGCCTCCTCATCTTCTTTTAGCTTTTTCCCCCTTTTTTGTTGGGCTTCTGCCTCTGCTTCCTTTTGTTTGATGGATGGAGTTGGCCCTGTGTCGGTTCGAGATTTCTTGAGTATAGATGAAGAGGCACCTCCTAACTGACGTCTTCTGTCCTCTAAGTTCTGATCATCTGGGTCTTCCTGGACCTCGTCAGTTCCCGGAGCAAGTTGTCTTTCAGCATTATACCAGTTTCTTCTCTCATCTTCCGCTGGGCGTTCAAGATGCTGATAGGTCCACTTGAGGTTGGCTCTCCGGCAGTGTTCAGGGACTATTTTCTCTGGGTCATATGTTCGGTGTTCAAGTGCCCCCAGCTGATAACTTCTCATTGCTTCTGCCTCTGCTATTACTTCCTTGAAGTCTTTAACTGTGAATGCACCAATGGTGAGGGGCAGAGTGGGCCACGGCTTCTTTTTGCCCTTAGACAGGATGTTGGAGAATCCGTGTGACATCTGAAAACACACCTCCTGAATAAGCATTTTGTCCGTCACGAAGCGAGGCATAGCATGTGGCGCTTTGTAAGTTCCAAAGACTCGGATGAAGGTGTACCCAGGGAAAGGGAACCAGTGCGCCACTTTAACCAGAGTCTCCTTGGCCCGCCATGACATGCAAGGGGCGTCTTGGCCAAATAAATGTCTGTACAGAGCGGGAACAAATATTTGGGAGATCTGATCTATATCCTGTTTGTATTTGGACTCCCAAAATACTTTGAGTTGTAGATGAATTGCGCGCGTGTTCTCGGAGTCCCAGTTGTGCTCCCATCCATCAGACTCTACTCGGGCGCAAACCGCGTCTAGTAGGTACGAGGCCATGTAAAATTCAACAGGCATTCCTTCGTCTGGGGCCAATGCCGAGTTCAAGTTGGTCTGCATCGACGTCATCAGTATGCTGGCCCAGTTGAAACGGGTGCCATGTGTTGTCACATACTCCATGATAGTAGCCCAACTGTCGCTGAAGGTGGAGCAATCTGGGCGCCCGTAAAGTCTGCAGAGCATGGCGGCAACCAATTTTTAAACCTTCCTTAGGCTCGCCACTGGGTATTCCTGGTTCTTTTTTACCTTGAACTTCTCGTGCTCCTCCCACCATTGTTTAATAGTATCAACTATTGGGACGGCATGAGCAGCAGCCCATTCTGGAGAGAAATGTTGGTTTGGGCGAGGCAGTGAATAATAAATGTGTGCATCCGAGCCTACCAGCGTAGTGAAAGCTCTGCCTTGGTGATCCCTGATCACAAACTTCTCAGGGTCTGTCTTTTGTATTATCCAATCTATGACCTCCGGACATGGGAATATGGCTGGATGCGCCCCTGCCAAATGTAGTTTAGACCTCTTTACCGCCAGGTATACTTCTCGGTCTGGGAGATCTTCTGGAAATTCTTCTTCCAGTTTGGCGAACTCTTGATAGATCTGGTACCATCTCATGCTATCGTCTTTTGAAAAAGTACATAGTGTATCTCGGTATATTGGGGGTGGGGACACCACCTCCAGCTCATCAATCTCTTCCACTATTTTCTTGTCCTTTCTCCGAGATAGCGGGGGCGCCATGTCACTAGAATCTGAGAGCACAGGTATGCACTCTATGTCTTCTTGAGTTTCACCTGTCAAATTCAGAAAGGAGTTCCACGATAAGAACGACATGGTGATAAAAACCAGTTACAATTTAGTGATGAAATCTAGCTGCGTTAATGCAAAACTGGACTGCTGAGTTGCTGGGTCGCGGATCGCACAAACAGGGCCCGGGCGCGACCTTGCGACCTTGCGACCTGGCGACCTGGGGTCGCTGGGTCGCTAGGTCGCTAGGTCGCAGATCTCCGAAAAATGGGAAAACGCGACCTAGCGACCTGGCGACTAGGTCGCTGGGTCGTAGGGTCGCAAATCCCGAAAAATGGAGAAAATGCGACTCTGCGACCTCGCGACTAGGTCGCTGGGTCGCAGGTCGCAGACTGACTTGCCGGGGGTTTTGCGCGCGCGGCCTTGAACTCTTTTGCCCCCTTTCTCTTGGGAATTTACAAGATTTCTGGGCCCAGGGGGAGCTGTGGCATGATTTCAAAGGCAAAGGGATGATGCCATGGGGTGAAACAACAAACAGCGAGGTTTTGGGCAATTTATGCAACATATAATTTACAAAACCCTCAGAAAACATCAAAGCTCGACCAATAGACAATTTAAAGGCTAAAGGGGAGATGGGTTTAGTAAGAAAATCACTAAAACGGAAACAGCAGGAAGAAATGGCAACTTACCCGGGAAAAACTCGTCAGTTGAGCTGTCAGAGGCATTTTCCTTACAAATCGCTGAATGTGAAAAATGCGACCTGCGACCTCCCTTTTATAGAAAGTCGCACGTGCGGGCAATTAATGCAGGTCGCTGGGTCGCAGTTTTTTCAAACTTTGAGTTTTGCGACCTGGCGACCTGGGGTCGCTGGGTCGCAAGGTCGCTAAGTCGCGTTTTTTCTGAAAATGACAAAATTGCGACCTGGCGACCTGGCGACCTGGCGACCTGGGGTCGCTAGGTCGCAATTTTCATCAGTTTCGGGGATATGCGACCTGGCGACCTTGCGACCTGAGGTCGCTAGGTCGCTAGGTCGCAGTTTTCATGAATTGTTTACTTTTGCGACTTAGTGACTTTAACAATTTCTCTTTAGTTCTAAGGGGCTCCAAAATTTTTGAAATGGTAGTCTTTTTTGGAGGGTGTTGTAAAGGCTACAACACTCCCGAATTGGGTTTCCACCTTAAATACTGGTGTTTATGTGTGTTTCTTATGTGTGATGGTTTATTCTGTTATTACTGCACATGCTTACTGCTTACTAAACATTTGATGAATGAATGATGCAATGATCTAAGTAAAGAATTAAATGCATAATAAGATCTCTGGACATACGCAAGTTTTCTTAAGGATATCTGCGTGTATACGCGAGTTGGGTTCAGTAAAGTAGCGTATGGTTTTAAGAGAAAGAAAAAGTAAAAAGTTTTCAGTTAGCTCTAAATACTGATTCACCCCCCCTATTGGTATCAGAGCAGGTCCTTCTGCAGAAGCTTGATCGCTTGAAGGAGATCCGTCGTAATGGGAAGTCATGAAGGAGTATTTTTTATAAGGCCACCTCTATTCAATGGAAGTAATCTGTTATTCTGGAAGATATGAACAAAAGCATATTTGCAAAGTCTTGGTGCAGAAGTATGGGCAATCGTGGAAGAAGGTTATCAGTATCCGACAATTATTCCTACTGATGCAGCAGAAAAGAAGAAATATGAAATCAATGCCAAAGCAATCAATGTTTTATTAGGAAGCATGTATGAATCAGAATTTGTTAAAGTGATGCAGCTAAATTCAGCAAAAGAAATATGGGACAAAATCATTCAAAGCTATGAAGGAGATACAAAGGTAAAAAGTGCAAAACTCCAAACTCTCAGAATTGAATATGAAAATTTAAGGATGCATAGTGATGAGAGTATTGCGAGTTTCTTTTTACGTCTAGATGATATTGTAAATCGTATGAGAAATTTGGGTGAAACCATAATTGATACTACTCTGGTGGAAAAGTCTTAAGATCTTTGACTTCAAAATTTGAGTCAAAAATATCAGCTATTGAAAAAAAGCAAGATCTGTAAACTCTTACTATTGTTCAACTACATGGTATCCTGACTGTTTTTGAAATGAGAAAAGGAGGTCCCTCTCAAATCAGAGAAGTTTCCTTTAAGGCATGTGCAAAAGGAAAAGAAAAGGAAGTTGTCAAGTAATCAAGTTATATATCAGAAGAAGAAGAAGCAAATTTTGTGAGAAGACTCCAACCAGGTACTGGAAGATTCAGAGGTAAGCTTCCCTTCAAGTGTTTTACTTGTGGAAGAGTTGGTCATTATGATGCTAAATGTCCTTATGAAGAAAATCATGATAAAGAGAAACAATTTGAAAAGGGAAAGAGTTATTATACAAATGAAGATAATGATGAAGTATCAAATGAGGATGAAGAAGATTTTGACCAAGATCTGCAAGTGCTCATGGCATCTACCATGGATGATGATAATTTCACAAAGGGAAGGAAGCAAAAGAAGATGGCTACTCAAGGAAAGAAGATATCTCAGAAATCGTGTACGGTAGAAAATGAAGATGATGCAAAAGCCAATTGCAGAAGCAGATTGTTTCAGTCATAAACAAATAGATTCTACACAGAAAGATTTTATGCTTGTAACAAGTATGGACATGTAGAAAAGGAATGCAGGATGAATATATATGAGAAATTGGATAATTTCCAGCACACAATAAGAAATTTCAAGCAAAGCTGGAAAAAGAAGGAGGACCGGTCAAAAACGTAGGGGATAATAATCCTACTGCAATCTTCCGCTTCTAAAGCTTACTTCTCATATTGACTGCAGGAGTGACGTGAGATACATTATAGGAATCAGTAATGTATCATCACAAGGGGAGAAATATATGGTGATTCCCATGGTTGGTTTGGTAATTCTGGTTGTGTTTATTTCTAACAGTGCATCTAATGTGACAACAGAAGACAGAAGAATTTATAACCAGAGAAAATGGAGTCATGGAATTTTCGCATTTTTCCTATACGCGGGTTTAATGAACTAAAGCCGTGTATATATGCAAGTTCAAATGGTTACAGAAGCGTATGTTTTTCAGTTAAGGAAAACAGTGAGATGGCTCAAGAACAAGAGCACAGGTTCAGGGGGAGCGTTAGCCTTGCTGAGAATAATGCATTGTTGACATTATGATGGTTCTGAAATATGATCTCTCTCTTGAGGTCTTTTTGGTATTGGTTATAAAATGTCATATTTGTAATTTGATGAAAAGGTTATGTTCCCACCTATGACAAATTGTTATATTCAGTATGTAAGACTTCTTAAAATTGTAAACCCACTTGCTTAGTAGTTATCAAATGTGTAAACCCACTTGGTTGGGTAATGGAGTCACATATAAATCCACTTGGTTGGATCATTGATGTAAGTATAAGTCCCTGGTGATAGGAAAGGTCATAGAGTCATGTACTTCATTGAAGAATATGCTTGAAAATTCAGCATGAACTCAGGGGGAGCATGGTACCTTCAGTACACATCAGATCTACAAGAGCTCTTCTTTCTACATGTGAAGAAAAACCTTGTTTTGGTTTTGATCCGCCCTTTGCCCTTGATGTCAAAGGGGGAGATTATCATGGTGTTTGAATAGGGGGAGAGTATCATGGTATTTGATGTATCTATTTGTTGTGGTGATCAAACACCATCATGGTTGCCATCAAGTCCAAAGGGGGAGATTGTTGGCAATATGATGCAATGTGTTGTCCTTGATGGAAACCTACTTGATGAAGTTGTCCTTGATGGAAACCTACTTGATGAGTTGCGTTTTGATAGCAACCTATTTGTTAATGATGTAAATTTGATGTATCTACAGAGCAACTCAGAAGTAACAAAGAAAGAAATTCCAGTAAGTGCCAGAGTAATGATGAATAAGATATGTCACAAAGCATACGCGGGTTTATAACGGAAAAGTAGCGTATGTACGCGTAAAAGTACGTACCAAGTAGCGTATGCCTATTTGCGCTCTAAAAAATATGATACCTAGGGGCATTACCATGGTATTGGCCCACAGTATTGAGCGCTGGATTATTTATTTGATCCCGTCCAGGAATACCATCAGCGGTTGAGTGGTTTTGACTCATGGTATTGACAAAGCTAAATCTATATAAGGAGAAGAAGATCATAGTGCAAGAGTGTGCATAGGTCTGGGTTTTAATGAATACTTCACTCTGAAGTATATCTGCATGGAATGGGTAACAATTTATTGATTGATCTGAATTAATAATGCACCTATGAAGAAAATGATGAAGAGGGATCTCTAGATCTGAAATGACTATGTATTTTCTAGATCTGTTTATGGAATGTTTAGATCTGTGATCTGGCGAATCTTTGCTAAAGTAAAGGGTGAGATCTGAGTTATCTTTTCTAAAGAGCTGCATAGTTCTGAAATGTTACATATCTATATGCATGTTCATCTCAGCGAAAGCGCGTATATACGCAGGTTCGTTTCAGCAAAAGCGCGTATGAAATCAAATGTCAGTTCTGAAATAGTTGCAGATCTATACGTGGGTTTGTCTCTGTGAGACGTGAAAGCGCGGCGGCGCGTAGGTTCGAAGAAGTAAAAGCGGCTACGTAACCATAGCCTTATCGAAGTGTGTGAAAGGTATGTCTCGATATCCATTTTAATGTTTTACTGCTATCTGTCAATGATGTATTCATACATTTCTGGGTTGTTTGAATGTTGAATATGCTATTGATTATGTTGATTGAATATCAAGTTGTTGGTTGATTGGTTGATGATTCAATGAATGAATTGATGGGGTTATAAGTTTCAGTTTGATGTATGTTGAGCTTAAATGTGTGGAGTGGGTCCAGTCTGAAAATCTGATGAAAAGTGGCCTACAAGGTATCTTATGTGGAAGCTGGTGGATCCAGTATGAAAATTAATGAAATGTGGTCCGCTATGGTGCTGAGGGTCGAAGCCTTCAGTGAGGGGGTTGTAGCTCCCTTCCAGGAGAGGCTGGTAAACGAGAGCAGGGGGTAGTAGCTCCCTTCCAGGAGAGGCTGGTAAACGAGAGCAGGGGGTAGTAGCTCCCTTCTAGGAGAGGCTGGTAAATGAGAGCAGGGGGTAGTAGCTCCCTTCCAGGAGAGGCTGGTAAACGAGATTAGGGGGTTGGAGCTCCCTTCCAGTAGTGGCTGGAGAATGAGAGAAGGTTGTAGCCTTCTGCAGGTGGGTGCCTGCGTGCTGGCATGAGTCTACGCTAGTACAAAATTGTAAGAAGTTTTCTTTATAATAAATATTGAAGACAGAGACGACAGCAGCGGTGGTTTTCTCCCGAATTGGGTTTCCACCTTATATACTGGTGTTCATGTGTGTTGCTTATGTGTGATGGTTTATTCTGTTATCACTGCACATGCTTATTTCTTACTAAACGTCCGATGAATGAATGATGCAATGATCTAAGTAAAGAATTAAATGCATAATAAGATCTCTGGACATATGCAAGTTTTATTAAGGATATCCGCGTGTATACGCGAGTTGGGTTCAGTAAAATAGCATATGGTTTTAAGAGAAAGAAAAAGTAAAAAGTTTTCAGTCAGCTCTAAATACTGATTCACCCCCCCCTCTCAGTATTTTTCCCAACATGTGTAACATGAAAACGGATATGAAGAGTAAGGACAAGGGTAAGTAAATCAACATCAAGATTGGTAAGTCAAGATGAACTTGGAAATTTTCTTGATAACTTTAAAACAAAAAATATTGGCAATTTAGGTGAACAAGAAAAAATGTTAAGAATGAAAAATGAGCAAAATGAGGATGATGATATTTGTGTGATCCATGAAGAATCACGTGCCACTAAATATTGTCCATCATTACCAAGGTTGAAGGAATTTTACCAAGAAGATAGTGAAGCAAGTCAATCACCAAAGTAGGTAAGTTATGTAGCTCTAAGAAGACCATGGCAACTTAGTCAACCTGATATGATGCAAGAAATTAATTCACAATTTCAAGCTTATGCACATTCATCTCAAAGTAATTAGAACCCACTCTTTCCTTGGAAAACTTTGCCATCTCAACCCAAAAACCAATCTTAGCAACAAGGTTGGAAAGGAAATTATGGGAGCAATTTAAAATATCCTCAATATTTTCCTCCGTATCCTCCATACCCAACTCCATCTTATCCCTACCATCCACCTCCACCACAAACACAACAAAAACCTCACCCACATCCATCTCAAAGTCCCACTCCCATTCAACTACATGTACCACTATTTCCAAACCCAAACAACGAGGTATCTCAGCCCACTTACAATGCTGAGGTACAACACTTCCAAACATATCCTCTTGATCTAAATGGTATTCATCTTAGCTTAGGAAATGTTTTGCAAAAAACAGGTTCTCTTGATGTCATTGAAGGACAACATCTATATGAATAATATTCAAATGAGGAGACCAAATAATCATGTGTTGCACTTGACAGAGAGAAGACAACAGAATCAGATATTGAGGAAGTTCCATCATGTTCACCATCAGATCCTCTACGTGTTCAAGAGAATAATCAACAAAAATAAGATCTGAATTTCATGGAAGAAGAAGACATAGAAGATGATATAAATCAACAAGTGGACCATGGGCATCACAACTATATTGAAATATGGTTCCAGACAATCATGAAGTTGCAACAACACACTTTTTTTCAACAACTCTTGATCTCATCTCAATCAAAGCAGTTGGTCTCTCATATTTAGGTACATGTCAAAGCATATCATCCGAGCCTACACATGATTTTATGTGTCATATTGATGTGCACATGGCTCCATTGGAATTATTCCTATACTTAAAATAGATTTTTTTTTTCAAGTAGAGTAGGATAGAAAAAAGAAAAAAAGAAAAAAAGAAAAAAATAATATGAAAATAATAAGATCTCAAGAAAAAAAATATTTTGAGGCACCTGAGATTGGCTCACTGATTTAAAATCTCCATGAGGTGGTAAATGGGTTGGAAAAAGAGAGAAAAAAAGAGAAAAATAAAATATCCTAGGTGAAAACCTCCTTTGAGACACCTAGGCAAATCAACTAGTTGAAAACCTCATTGAGGCAGTTAGTAGGCCTATGAAAAGAGAAAAAAAATGATTTTTTTTTTTTTCCATGTATCTCTCTCTAATGAATGAAAATTCTCTCCAACCTTTGCACACAACAAAAACAAGTTAGCACCAAAATAAAAATTTGGGCAAAAATCTAGTCAAAGGAAGTCAAACTTGGGCTTTCTCCTCCTTTTCCCAGATGCTCCAATAGGACCTAGACCATGTCAATCCATGATCCTCATCAATTTCCAACATCCAACCATCATTCCCAAGCCTTTCCCATTCATTTTCTTCGCTGTCCTAAAATGCTACAGGAAGGATCTATTTTTCTACCCGAGGCCAAAATACATAGGGAAAAAAATTGTTTTTACCATTTCTAAAAAAATATGGATATTTTTTCCGAGTTGTTTCATGGGGGGATGCATATGGATGATGTTAACATGATCAAGAAATTTCAATGAATTATGTTGAGATTCAACAAGATGATGAACTTAGTGAAAATTAAGCACCTTCACTAAGTGGGGCCCGCAGGCTATTTTTAGGTGTATGTCTATTTTTAGACATGGTGAGCATATTCTATAAATTGCAGGATGCTATTTGTAGATGGTTTATCAAGTTGGAAAAATAGATGAGATTCTATTTTTAGAAGATTGGGCGAAGTCTATTTATAGATCGCTAATCTAAAAATAGATGCATGTCGATTATTATTAGCCCTTAATAATAATCCGACAATAAATATCAACTTATTCTCTTGGAGCACTTTATTTCAGTGAATAGATTTGGAAAATCAGTGCGCTGAAGGAATTACGCAATTCCTAGGGTGGTTGGTGACTCATGCATGGAGGACTCAATTAGAACTGAAGTGGCAAAGTTGTGACAGAGTTGGAAGAGTAGTTATGAGAGTTGTTATTTAGTTTAACTCAGTTAAGTGAGTTAAAATCAGTTGTGCTAGTTGTATCTAGTTCTAACTGAAGATACACTTGTGAGAGTTTAGTAAAATAATTAGTTAATTAATTCACAACTAATAACTCACTTGCAACTGAACAAATACATCAGTTATTTACTTGCATGTCAGTTCCAGTGGAGACCCAGTGGAGAGATAAGTGAAAGGGTGAGATGGACTATCTATTGTGACTATAGTGATGCATTCAATGCATCTGACACACAATGGAGATGAAAATGAGAATTTCACAGTAAAGGCAAGGCCATTTCGAATTCATTCAGGGGTCTTCTTCAGCAGGGATTGCACAGTGGAGGCAGGCTGTGAGGATGCAAGAAATTGGTGCATAGATATGCAAATTTCTGCATGACAGTGTGTGACGATTCTATATTATACTGAGATCTTGATGTACTAAGCTTTGTATGAGATTGTTACATGATTCCATCTATATACATAATATATGATAGTTGGGGTTTTTAGCTTTAAGCTTTCCCTTTAAACAACTATGTTTATGTGCGACTGATTTTCTTCATGTGTTTGCAATTGGCGATTTAATTTCCGCAAAGAATTAAGTGGAAGGATTCTGTATTTAACATAATATTAATTTGTTAGATCAGGATCTCCGGTAATACTATCATTATTAATAAATTTCTACATGGTATTGGAGCATTTTTAATCATTGGAGATTGCAATAGTGAAGGGGTGCTGAGTTTTGTGCTGGTGGACAATTCGAATTTGCTGCAAAAATTTCTTGGTGCAACAGTTGAGTATTCATTGAAATGTCTTTCAATGGGTTCTGGTTGGAGTATGCCCTTGAGGTTAGCTCGAACTACATAGCCTGTAAGGACATGATGGAGGTGGTGCTTGAAGATAATGGACTGAAGGAGTTCATCGATAGCGCTGTTCCTAAGCCTACTTCTAGCGATGCTGCATTACTTGACGCATGGAAAAATAAGGTAGCGAAGACAAGAAGAATTCTGTTGGAAGGTGTGAAAGACCATATTGTGTCAAGCCTTCATGGGAAAGCCACTCCATTTTCAATATGGAAGGCTTTGACAGATATTTTCCAAAGCAGCAGCGACCATAGAAAGTTGGCGCTAAAAGATAAGCTCAGAAAAATAAAAATGTAGAAGGGTGACAATATTCCAAAATATCTTACGAAGTTTGTCCAATGTAGGGATGAGCTAGGGAGTGTTGGAATCATAGTTGCGGATGATGACTTGGTGAGCTTGGCTTTCCTTGGGCTTTCGAAGAGTTGGCACAACTACAAAGACTCTGTCAATGGATGGGAGAAACTGCTGGATTGGGAGCGACTTTGGTCAGATCTTGTGTAGGAGGAGATAAGGCGGAATACCAGGAATGGATCTTCATCGAAGAATGATGATGAGGAGAATTGCGCTTTGGCTTCCAAAGCAAGGAAAGGGAAGGGGAAGAAGTCCCATCCAAAATCCGAGGCTAAAGGCAAGAAGCTGCATTTGTCCAAGGTGAAGTGTTTTCACTGTCACGAACATGGGCATCTCGCCACTAACTTCCCACAGAAAAAGAAGAACAAGAAGGCTGCTGGAGCTGCAGCTGGTGAGGCCTTAGCCTCACAATTTAAACTTTATTTCTCCTTGATCGCATGCTTGGTTTCAAGCGCAATGGGATCGGTGTGGTATCTTGATAGTGGTGCTTCCTTCCATATGACGAGAGACAAGGAGTTGTTTAGTGACTTAGAGGAGAAGGATCTCCAAATGCATATAGAGATGGGCGACGATGGTAGATATAGTGCGACCAACATTGGAACCATTATATTTGAGAGGGAGTTAGGTAAACCATTTCTATTGAAAGATGTTATGCATGTTCCAGGTCTGAAGAAGAACTTGGTCTCAGTCGCTATGTTGGAGGACAGAAGTTATGATGTTGTTTTCAGCGAGGGAAAAACTTTCCTGTGACATAAAACAATAGTTCAAACCAAGAGGATAGGGATTTGAGTTAAGAATCTCTACAAGCTGGAGGTAGATGGCTACTTTGAAATGATGGGCAAAGCAGAAGAAGTGGTGAGCCGGGATGAGGGAAAATTATGGCACAGGAGATTGGGCCATCTTCACTATGGTGCCTTGAAGATTTTGCAGCAGATTTCTACTGGACTTCCCAAGGGTACTCTTGTGCAGTCAGATCAGTGCAAGGGATGTACTATGGTAAGTTTGTGAAGACCACCTTTCATGAGAAGGAGAACCGTGCTTCGGTGATCCTAGAGAGACTTCACACAGACGTGTGTGGACCTTTCTTGGTTGCTTCAACAACAAAACAAAGGTATTATGTTATATTTGTTGATGACTATTATCGTAGATGCTGGATCTTATTCATGCAGAAGAAGTGTGAAACATTCTCAAAGTTTTGTGAGTTTAAAGCATTGGTGGAGAAGGAGTCGGGGAAGCAAGTGAAGGCTTTGCAGAGCGATAATGGTGGTGAATATATCTCGAACAAATTCAAAGACTTCTGTAGCAAAGAAGGAATTCAAAGAGAAATCATAGCGCCTCATGACCCACAGCAAAATGGGGTCACGGAGAGGAAGAAAATAATGATCATGTGTGCTGCACGAGCTATGTTGCATGACCAGGGCCTACCGATGCACTTGTGGGCGGAAGCATGCAACACTGCGGTTTATGTGTAAAACCGTTGTCCTCATAGAGTACTTGGCATGAGTAAACCAGGAGAATCTTTTACTGGTAAGAAGCCTGATATTTCTCATTTGAAGATTTTTGGCTCATCTATTTACATTCATGTGACAAAGGATGCCAGGAAGAAGCTAGAGCCGACTGTAGAATTTGGGATATTTGTGGGGTACACAGAAACACCCCATAATTATCGTGTGTATTTTTGAAACAGTGGAATAATTGTGGTGCGACGAGATATAAAATTCAATGAGGTGAAGGCCATGAAGTTTTCTATTGAGAGGGAGCTACACTTGCATGCATAGGAGGAGTTACTTTCTCCCAAAGATGAGCCTCTAGATGTGGATCAGCCACAGGAGGAGATTCATGGAGTGGAGAAGTCCATTTATGCAGAACCAAACATCAGAATGGGCAGAAATCGTACCACAGAAGCTGAGAGACTGAAGCTTGATGCGACACAGAATGTAGGAGTCCCTACATCACAACATAGACAGAGATAGTCACCTGATCAATTTAATGGATACATGGCTCTTATGAGCAAGTGTATCGTGACAGAGCCATCTTCTTTTGAGAAGCAGCGCAAGAGCCCACATGGGTAGATGCCATGGTGGAGGAGTATGACTCCATTTTTAGAATCAATTCTTGGGAGATTGTTCCAAGGCTGGTGGGTAAATAAATGGTAGGTTCAAGATGGATCTACAAGGTAAAGCAAGCTGCTGATGGGAGCGTCGAGAAATATAAGGCAAGATTTTTTGCCCGGGGCTTCTCACAAATCGAGGGGATTGATTATGAAGAAACCTTTGCACCTATCGCACGATATTCTTCCATAAGGACCATCCTTGCTCTCTCAGCGCAGATGGGTTGGTACATTCATCAGATGGATGTGAAGATTGCGTTCCTTAATGGGATCATTGAGGAATAAGTGTACATTGAGCAACCTGAAGTATTTGAGATCTTCAACAACGAGTCACATGTGTGCAGACTCAAAAGAGCGCTGTATGGGTTGAAGCAAGCACCACGTGCTTGGTACACATGGATCGACAACTATTTCACCAGACTTGGCTTCACCAAGAGTGAAGTAGATGCAAAACTGTACCAAATTGTGGTGGAGGGTAAGCTTTTAATCATTTTTCTTTATGTTGATGATTTAATACTAACAGGTGATGAGAAATTGATACACTCATGCAAGGCAGATCTTGCAAAGGAGTTTGAGACGAAGGATTTGGGCCTCCTTCATTATTTCCTTGGATTGGAAATATGACAGCGAGAAGGTGACTGTTTGTGTCTCAAGGCAAGTATGCTCGGGAGATACTTGGTAAGTTTCACATGGAAGACTGCAAGCCCATGGATACTCCTCTTCCAGGAAATTGGAGGAAAGAGGATGCTACATTGACAGAGGTAGTGGATGCCACTGTTTATTTACAGTTGGTGGGTTCGCTCATATATTTAGTTAATACAAGACTGGACATATGCTATGCGGTGAACCATATTAGTCAAGTGATGGTTAAGCCTAACAAGTTATTTTGGAAGGCATGCAAGCATGTCTTGAGGTATCTCAGGGGCACATCTGAGTATGGCATATGGTACAGACAGACGGATGAGGTGAAGTTGCATGGTTTCACGGATGCAGATTGGGCAGGCGGCCCAACAGATAGAAAGAGCACATCAGGAGGGTTTTCGGCATCAGATCTACAACAATTTCTTGGTACAATAGGAAACAAAGATCCGTGGCACTCAGTTTAGCGGAAGCAGAATACATGGCAGCAAGTCAAGCTGCATGTGAGGCTATCTGGATGAGGAAGATCCTGGTCGATTTGTTCAGTTCTCATTTAGATCCTACAACGATACATTGTGATAACTAGAGTTGCATTAAACTCTCGATTAATCCCGTGTTTCATGATAGATCTAAGCATATAGATATTCAGTATCATCATATCAGATATTGTGTGCAGTGGAAGATCATGTTGCTTTAATACATTCCTACGGAAGATCATATTGCTTCAGTTCATTTCTACGGAAGATCGGGATGCAGATATTTTGACGAAGGCACTCAACAGGAGAAAATTCGAATACCATAGAGGCAAGATCGGGGTGAAGGATAATCCCTATGTTGTTGAGAGGGAGTGTTGAGATTCAACAACATGACGAACTTAGGTAAAATTAAGCACCTTCACTAAGTGGGGCCTGCAGGCTATTTTTAGGTGTATGTCTATTTTTAGACATGGTGAGCATATTCTTTAAGTTGCAGGATGCTATTTGTAGATGGTTGATCAAGTTAGAAAAACATACGAGATTCTATTTTTAGAATATTGGGAAAAGTATATTTATAGATCGCTAATCTAAAAATAGATGCATGTCGATTATTATTAGCCCTTAATAATAATTCGACAATAAATATCAACTTATTCTCTTGGAGCACTTTATTTATTGAATATATTTGGCAAATCAGTGGGCTGAAGGAATTACACGATTCCTAGGGTGGTTGGTGACCCATGCATGGAGGAATCAGTTATAACTGAAGTGGAAAAGTTGTGACAAAGTTGGAAGAGTAGTTATGGGAGTTGTTATTTAGTTTAACTCAGTTAAGTGAGTTAAACTCAATTGTGCTAGTTATATCTAGTTCTAATTGAAGATACACTAGTGAGAGTTTAGTGAATTAATTAGTTAATTAATTCAAAACTAATAACTCACTTGCAACTGAAAAAATACAACAGTTAACTACTTGCATGTCAGTTCCAGTGGAGACCCAGTGGAGAGATAGGTGAGAGGGTGAGATGGACTATCCATTGTGACTATAGTGATGCATTCAATGCATCTAACACACATTGGAGATGCCAATGAGGATTGTGCAGTCAAGGCAAGGCAAATTCGAATTCATTCAGGGGTTTTCTTCAGCAGGGATTGCGCAGTCAAGGCAAGGCCAATTCGAATTCATTCAGGGGTCTTCTTCAGCAGGGATTGCGCAGTGGAGGCATGTTGTCAGGAGGCAAGAAATTGGTGCATAGATATGCAAATTTCTGCATGACAGTGTGTGCCGATTCTATATTATACTGAGAGATTGATGTACTAAGCTTTGTATGAGATTTTTACATGATTCCATTGATATACATAATATATGATAGTTGGGGTTTTTAGCTTTAAGCTTTCCCGTTAAAAAACTGTGTTTATGTGTGATTGATTTTCTTCATGTGTTTGAAATTGGCGATTTAATTTCCACAAAGAATTAAGTGGAAGGATTCTGTATTTAACATAACATTAATTTGTTAGATCAGGAGAATCCAGTAATACTATCAGTATTAATAAATTTCTACAAATTATAGTGGACAATTTTCGATAAATTGGCCTCCATCACCTATAACCATTTAAATTTTTTCTGCAGATTCACCAAGATTTCTTGCAGGGAGATGCATAAGGATGATGTAAACATGCTCACAAAATTTTAGGTCAATCCAATCTACCATTTTAGATATATGGATAAAAAAATTCTGCTACATCAGTGTTCCAGAATTGCTACAGGAGTGTTCCAAAATTGCTACAGGAGTGTTCCAAAATTGCTACAGGAATTTGTTGAGCATGAGAAAGGGAGGAAGATTTGAATTTTTTCATGTAATTGAACAAGAGGAGGGGTCTACCATAGCCTCATAATTCATTTTCCATGCTACTTGACCTATTATCCACTCTCATTTCCACCTATGTCCATAAAAAACTCCACTCTTCACCCCTTCTTCCGTCTCTTCTACCACAAAAAATACCTTTGACCACTGTCCACTGGTTACTCATGAATTACTATAATTTCTAGAGGCAGAATGTGAAGGAAATTATGATCTTAGCAGGCTCTACGTGACTACTACAACGAGACATCGTCCTGTAGTAGTTTTCACATCCCTTGCCAGACCATAGCTAGAGCACTAAATCCAGAAGTCAGCCACCATGGAGCATTGGAAGATTGAAAACCATAATCTTGAGCATCTATAGGAAATCTTGTAGGATTCTACAAGGTCATCATTAGATCAGAAGAAGCATGCATGTAGCATATCAAACACAAATATTTCTGAAGCAGTAAAGCCTTGAAGCATAAGACCAAAAATACAAGCCCTAAAGTGTATTTGATTACCCAACAAAAAACAACATCTGATCCAAATAAGAACACCTGAATCGAGAAGGACTTGCATCATCAAAGTTTCATCTAAGATAAAGTATAAAAAAAATTCTTATATATTTTTTTTGAAATTGCAGGAAGCAAGGGAGATAAAGCAATGACCTCTCTAAAGATACTCAGAAACAACCTCATCTATGTATAGATCTGCAATGCAACCAAATGATCAACACATTAACAAGAAACCACTAGGTAGGCACATGTATGCACTATCCTTCACCTCTCCTCTTGAGCGTATTACAGTTAAAAATTTGTTTTCAACGTACAAGAGAGTTTTTTGTAGGCTAAAGTTGGCCAAAAATCTCAACTACCCTCAAAAAGTTAAGTGCAACTAACTCCCTCACTCATGCAACGTGGAAAATGAAAAAAAAAGGAGAGTGATAATTACGAGGAGTGGAACAACGAGGAATGCATAGGTGGTAGGTGGGGGCCAAATCACCCAACACACTAATACCACTACCATAAGAAGAATAAAAGGACAAATTCGAACTTCATTTGTACCAATATTTCATTCCCAAAATGGTAAGATAGGCCCACTACATAATTGAGAGTGGAGCCAGCCACCATCAAGGGTTCCCTAGGATGCTACAAAGGTGCTGCAAGGTTGAAAAAAAATTCTACAGGATCATAACTGACTGCTACATGAGATAGAGAAGCTGCTACAAGAGACAAAGAAGGTACTACAAGAGACAATTTTCTTGCTACACGAGAAAGTATGCCTACTATAGGAGACAATTTTCCTGCTGCAAGAGTCAGTCAGTCTGCTAAAGGACTATCCCAAGAGGAAAAAATGGGCCTTGTATTGAGAATTATTGGCCACAAAACCCTAGAATTTTGAAGGATCCTCAAAGGAAAGGGTAAGTAACCAATTATCCTCACCTTCTATGCACAAAAGCATGTGGAATTGTTCATATTTTTTCCACAAATGCATCTTGTAGCAAACTTTTAAAAGTACAAAGAAATTGAATGTCTATATTTTTCTTGGAAGATAATCCTGATAGTAGGAGAATGAGCTTGTTTTGAGTTGGGCGTGTAACTTTTCTTCCCCTAATCAACAAAGTAAAACGATTCCTCTTATCTCTACTATGCAACTCTATGTTGCTCTGAAACTGAGCCTACAACCAAGAAGGAGAAAAAAAAAGGCAATAAAGAAGAAGTAGAGGATGGAGAATAGGGAGATAAGAAAAAATAAAAAGAGTCGAGGAAGAAGGAGAAGAAGAGGAACAAATTGTGCTAAACATAAAACAATAGTGCCTAATAAATACCTAATCAAACTTGCTACGACACAAATACCATAATGGAGAACTCTAGAGGCCATTGGCAAAACATATAAGCAAAAAAGAGAAGAAGAAGACAACAAAAGGGAAAAATGAATTCACCATCAAAATAGAACTCAAACCATAGTGATGAAAATAGGTTTTTCAAGAGGTCTATGATCTCTTCTAGCTTGTGTCCAAGGCCTAGAAGAATGTATAGAAAGCTAAGAGAATAAAATAGCCATCAGGTGCAATTCTGGTCAAGGTCTAATAGATTTTGTGAGCTTCTATAAGAGAGACAAAGTTGCTACAATAACTGACAAATTTTATATAGGAGAAGACAAAGTGCTACAGGAAAGCTGCAACAAGGCTGATTTTGAGCAAATTTGTCACCCAAACCCTATATTTTAAGAGGGACATCTAAAGAGAATTGGGAGTATTGATTTTCCAAACTTTGGAAATTCACAGTGAAAATCATGGGGGGGTGGTTTCAATTGAAGGGAGTCCACATACTCGCCAAGGATGTCAATTATCATATATTTTGTGGAGAATGTTCAAAAACTTGTATCATGGGAAAACTTTATGGACATAGACAAGGAGAATTTTCTTTAAGGCACAAGAATACACCTAATTAGAACTTGGAGAAAAGGATGGGTCTACAAATGAAGAATCTAGAGAAGAAGAGGAAGAGGATGGAGCAAGAGAATGTGTGCAAAAATTCCTTTTGAGGTAGCTTTGGATGTTCAGGAGGCCACCAAGGCCATGAATGAGGAACAAATAGGTCACTAAGTTGCTAAGAGGAGGAACAACATTTTCAGTAGGGGATATGATGGGCCTCCAAATTAGACATAAATTAAGGCCCATATAACCATCCTTCAGTGCATTAAATATCTCTTTTTTCATTATATGACATATTTTTAGCTTTAATATGTTCACTAGGAAGGTTTATAGATAATTGCATATTTGTGCCTAATATTATTTATTTTTGTAGAATATTGTGAGAAAATTGGGCAGATTATGAAGATTTGGAGGATGAGATAATCTAGGGAATTGATCCCTACTATAGGGGGAACAAAATATTATGAAATTATTGCACAAATTCTGGATATCTAGTGATTAAGAAAATCTAGGAATGTGCTCCCTGTCATTTAATGCAAATTACTAGTGTTAGGAACCAGATCCACTATTTAAGGTATTTTGGAGGGAAAAACTACCTCCTTTCAAAGATAATACTTCCTCATCACTTTGTATAAGTACCAATTTTATTTTTCATCTAGGGGCATGTATTTATTAGTCTTCTTGTGGAGAAAACTTGTTATTTAGCAGCTCCACTTTCATTTCTAGCAGGGATGTACTTGGATTGATTCAAATAATGAAGTTGGGTTCCATTTTTAGCTTATAAAGATTGGTTTCCTTCGCAAGACTCTTATTTTCCTTGGGCTTGGCCATCCCAGGAGCCTTATATCCCTCTTGTACAATTTCTTTATATCCTTTGAATGTATTTTTCACTTGCATCTCTTATTTCCACATTTACTATTCATGCTTCTTTTGTTGTAGGTCATACTGGTTAAATGATTGAAATGATTTTTTTTATAGGTTATTTACAGAGTCAAAAGCATGATGCATCCTCAGAACAAATTTTAAAGGTCATATTCATCATTGAGCTACTTGGATTGGTTTCTTAGTTCACAAATCTAGAATTTTTGGAAGTCCCTTGTAAAAAAATAGAAGTATTTTTCTGTTATTTTTTAGAACGTGTTAATGAAATTCATTTGAGTTGATTCCACTTGTATTATGTCATAAAAACATTCAAGTTAATAGAAAAATTTACCCCATAGCATTTTCACTTGATGAGGATAGGAATTTGGTAGGTTTACTAGCTCACTAGTTCTTGAATTTATGGTTTTTAGAGTAGTAATTTTCTGCTATTTTTTTTTAGCACGTGTTAAAAAGGGTATTGTGGAGTGATTCCATTTGGAATGGAGTCCTAGGACATCCTAATTAATATTTTTTCCCCCTCATTTTCATTTTATTTACTTAGGCATTCGACAATTTATCTCTCTCCTATAGCAAAATAGGGCCTCCTGCAGCACCTATTGTAGCACTCTCGTAGCAAGTGTAAACTTGACCAGATCTGCTCCAAACGCCTGGTTTTTTTCCCCTGAGGCTTGAATAATTACCCCTAGGCTCAAAAAACATGACTGAGTAAGACCAAAAACCTCTTAATCCTTGCCTCTTCTCTATTGCAATTCACCTCTGTAGTTTGGATTAGTGGACAAATACATGACTTGAAGAACATAATGATGATTTCATGATTACTTTATGAAGTACCTTGTGAACTCTATTGATAAAATATATCTTGAATGCAGTGATTAAGGAATGATTTCATTTTGTTTCATACATCTTAAGCTATGGTTTCCATTTCCAACATTGCTATTTCTATTGCGTAGACTAGGCTTCCTTTTGATGTAACATAGGTTAATGTTTACATTTATACAAACAGGATTAAAATTTACATTCATGTAAAGTAGAATAGTCTTTCCTTTCTGCAAAATTAACTATGATTTCCTTTCTGAAAAAGTAATTAGGTTTCCCTTATGAAAATAAAGTAACATTTCCATTTCTACAATTAGTTTAGGCTTGGATTTCGGGGCATTCACCTCATTGCATTAGATCAACGAAAGAAAGACACATTGTTTGCTGCACTTATAGTGCCGACACCTCTTAAGTTTGTACGAAACTAGGTTGATAATTTAAGGTGGTAGACTTGGGAGTTGCAACATTCTTGTTACAGTACTGGGGCTCATCAGGTGCCATAAAAAAAACTCCTGGATGTTGTCTTCTCAATAGAAATTTCTTCCAAGTCTTTCAAGTAACCATGACTCGTGTTAAAATATAAACAGGGATAAAATTTTATTTAAAAAATTGAGGATTACTTGCAATTAATATACCCCATATAAGCAAACACGGTAATGCATTTAGTGCTTTAAGTTTGTTTTTAATGAACCATTTCCTTGGGCATTCATCTATGGATTCTTCCTTCCAAATATTATCCACCTTTGTGAGACTCATTCTACAACCCAATATGAACGTGATGTGTAATTCTATTCGCGATCAACGTGGAGTTGACACATGTCCCTTTAAAATAAAAATGTGCAAAGAGAATAAGAAGTAATTGAAAGTAAAAATATTCAATTCCTGAGATGTGTAATTAATTCAATTCTTAATATAAAATAAATATGTGACATTTAAAAATATTAATAGTAATTAAAAAATTAAATGTACATCATAAATAAAATATTTCAACATATAAAATTAAGTAATATTGAAATGTTATGGGAAGAGGAATTCAGAATCTCCATAGTATCCATTTTTTAAGTCTACGTTTCGAGTCTAACTAGGACTCATCATCAGGACAAATCCTGCCAAGAAGAGAGGAGGATTCCCATTTCAATCCTACTTGTATTTATTACGCCGATCCTCCTCTCTTCTTGGCAAGATTTTTCCTGATGATGAGTCTTGGATAGACCCAAAACATAGACTTAAAAAATGGATACTGTGGAGATTTTGAATTCCTCTTCCCAAAACTCACACCACAGAAACCTTCAAACTATCAATATTGAAATCTATTTAAAAATATATTAATAGAAAATGAATATATATATATATATATATACACAGAGAGAGAGAGAGAGAGAGAGAGAGAGATTCATATTAACCATCATCTATAAAGTTACTAGAGGGAGACAATCTTTGGAGGTGTAATTTTTTAAAGTTTTGCACTATTGAAAAGGGTTTGCACCTCAAGAGATTTGATCCCTCTCAACTCTTACTAGATCCATGGTTAAGATATAAAATTAAGTAATATTGAAATGTATTTAAAAATATATTAATAAAAAAATGAATATATATATATATATATATATATATATATATATATATATATATATATATATATATATATATATAGAGAGAGAGAGAGAGAGAGAGAGAGAGAGAGAGAGATTCATATTAACCATCATCTATAAAGTTCCTAGAGGGATGCATTCTTTGGAGGTGTAATTTTTTTAAGTTCTGCACTATTGAAAAGGGTTTGGACCTCAAGAGATTTGATCCCTCTTAACTCTTACTAGATCTGTGGTTAAGATGGATCTATACTAGTTTATAAACAAATACTTGCTAGTCTCATCCTCCAACTTACATAACAAGTAAAACCTGGAGCCCAAAACCTTGTCAATTTCCCTTTGAAGGAAATCACACATCAGGACCTTATCCTTTAATACCAACTAAAGAAAAGTTCTAGAGTTTTGAGCATCTATATATTTCCCCATCGCACACTTGATCCCAATGATTGGCCCAAAAAATTATTTGTGTCCAATTTGTGTTGTGTACACACCTCCATTTTTGTTTTTGGCCCAAGCTAGTGTATCCACTCCATTTTTGTTAGGATAATTAGACACTTAGGAGTTAGTTAAGATCAAATTGGTCCAATGTGTTATTAAATTAAGTTTATTTATTTAGTGTATTTCTTTAATATGTGTTAGTATGCATTTGTAGTTATGTAATCCAGTGATCATAATATGTACAAGACATAAAGTGATCTCATAGTTCATATTCTACCTGATACTAATGCTTATATTGATTTTTAGCTTGACACTCGATTAATATATGATATCTATTAAAAGTATGAAGGGTCATTGTTGATGATCAATTGTAAAAAGTGTACAGTTGTTTTTTTTTTCATGAGTATATTGTCTCGAATGATCTCATTGGTTGGTGTTGTTAGTTCCCAAATCCACCTTAGGCTGAAATAAGGCAGAAGAAGGACAACACCAAACCACGCTCAGCCTCATAGCTAGCCCTACGAGGACAGGAGAGGGCTCTCTTCGGGTCAATCTCAATGAAAATATTCAAAAGGTGCTTGAGATGATGATAACAACAACTGATATTAGGCTAGATAAACAAATAGGAGGGTTTGATTTTGATTTTTAGGGGTTTTTGTTGAAAAAAGGGAAAAACAATTTTTGGGCTTGGGGATGAGGCCAGATCTTGCAGAATTCAAGTTGGGGCAGGGTAGGCAATGGATTTGATGTCTAAGATCGAATGAATGGATGGAAAATACTGTTGAGGAGCTGAAGAGGGCAAGAGAGTACAAGGATCCTCTTCAAACTGATGAAAACATATAAAACTAAACAAAAGTCTAAGGCAGAGCACCAACAAATCAATGAATTCTACCTCGAATACTCATTTGTTTAATTCAGAAGCATAGAGAAAGATGGCATATAGATAACATTAATGAAATTAAAATAACATGAGAAGAAACATCATCAAAACTCAGAAGCCACAAGGATCCCAACAAGTGTTGCAAAACTCTGGTCTTTCCTTTGCCAAAAACTGAAATATGGATGTACAATGGAGTGCCAAACTTTTCCCAAGAGTCCAACCTTGAAAGTGTCTCAGAAAATATAATAAATAGACAAGTATAACTCATTCCCATGCCTCTAGGGGTCGAGCTCATGCTTCTAGGAGCAGTTTGAACCAATTCTAAAAAAGGAGCTAAAATCTAGGCAGCCAAACAACTTGCCTCTATAAGCTAGGAAACTGATCCATTCACTTGATTTTCACTTTTTGTGAATGAATCATCTAGAACAAGTAAATACATGCCAAAATTACATCATGGTTACCAAATTACATCAAGCTAGATCAAAAATTACATCAAGAGGTGAAAATAGTCAATACTGGCCGAATTTCTGAGCTGGAAGGTGAAAAATAGGTTGAATTCCTCTATGCGCCACGCTCCAAAGCTCTATGCACCGCGCTACTTTGGACCTGCTTTTGGAGCACTTCCTGAAGTCCAAATTGAGCTCCTGATAGCTAGTTGGAAAGCCCTAGATGTCTGCTATCCAACCCAAGTGGAATTTTTCAATTTGGAGCTCATTTGCCCCTCCAAAACTGCAATCTCCCAAAAGTACTTCCTGCTGGTGCAAAAGGTGGCAGAAAGGTGATTTTCATGGTGTTTTTGGCCCTTTAGGCAGCACAGAATGTGATGAAATGCTTCGGCCATTCCTGAACATACATAATATATTATAGAAAATCCAAAAATGCAAAGTTTTTCTCCAGAAGATGTCCCAATCATAAACGCGCGTCGGGTGGCGCGACGCGTCGGGCAGAAAAACTTGTTTTGCAACCAAAATTTTCAAAATCAAAAAATCTTCTCCAAATTTGCTGTAATTTGGAGTGAAGTTCTCCCATCATGTCTCATGCTTAGCCAAGGAAGCTTCGGCCAAGATTCGGAGTGGATCCATCCTCTTCCGACGTTTCAGTGCCTTGCTCAGCCTTGCCTTCAGGATCTTCATTTTTGCTTTGCAAACGTGCGTGCGGGCCCAATAGTGATTCTTCATATGTCTGAGCATGTCTTTGTCCCTGTTGGCCTTCGCCAAGAGCTTCTCCAAATGAATGTTAACATGCATGAGGCAGGTCTCTCGCTCGACCGGTGTCATGTCACCTGGTCTCTTCCGGGCCAATGCACGGTCTTCACGGATTCGCCGCAACTCTATAAGTGTGTGCTGATATATATATGGTGAGAACAATAGTTTGGTGTATGCTTTAATGCCAAATGTGTCACATATATGATAAGGTGCTATGAAGAGGTATCATAGTGAGAAAAGGACTGTCAAATGAGATATAAGTGTGAGGATAGTCACTGCTTGATTGTATGGGGATTTGGGGATTATGAGTAATGGGAATAGGTGATAGTAAGAGGGGGGTAGTTTAGGGACAGGAATCAATGAAATGGGAATATAAAAGTGAAAACAAGGACATAAGCTAGCCCTTGAATCTTGTGGAAACTTAAATTTTTTGTCAATGAAGGGAAGTTGTAACAAGTGATAGGGTTTGGGACTCCATTGACATGGGAACAAAGGGTAAAGGGATATGGGGACAATGAATATGGGACTGTGGTAAAACTAGCAGTGACAACAATGATATTAAATGGCAGTGATAAGAGCATACATAACAATGGAATGAGAATGTTTTGGCAAGTTCAAATCTTTGACACCCAATTTCAAAATACAACCACCTCTTCTTCAAACCCTATGGAGCAGATTTTGAAGTGGATATAGGGTTAAATCTTTCACCATTAAACACTTGATTTCTTCACTTCTAAACCATAGTACCATAGCCAAAAATTATTGAGCAGGCTTTAACACACTTACTTGGAGCGGAAAGATTGTTTGAATTTGAAAAAATCACAAAGCGTTGATGAATTTCAGGCTGGAAGGCTCAACGCACCGCGCGCAGACCCAATGCGCCGCGTTGGTTTGGTGTGCCGCACCCTTGGTAATTAGCACTGCCAATTTTCGCCCAATGCGCCGGGCCTCTTTTGTGTGCGCTGCACCCTACTTTGACACACAGTCACAGCCCTTCAACAATGCAGTTTTCTCTTCCACTTTGAAAACACGACTTTGCTATGAGATTTTATGAATGAAACTTGATACAAATGGTTTATATAGCCTTGGAAAATATCTCATAGACATGGTTTTAATTTTTTGCTTCTTCAAAAACCCAATTTGTAATGTTTTTTATTTTGGCACTTTGTCATTTAATGAAACCTCTGTCTTCTGCTTTTTTACTGAATTTCTGAGTTTGGACTGATGTAATTATTTGATTTTTGTAGGGATATTGGCGTTGATGTTTGGAAAAGGAAAACCAGAGCCTGCTTTGAAAACTTCAAGACGGAAAAATACATGATTATTACAAAAAATGAATTCGACAATTTCTTATTCAAAACAGAGTTTTGAACAAGAAATGTCTTCGAATATGTTTGATGATGAAATCTGGAATGAGAACTTCTTTGAAAACCATCCTCATGGCCTGCGGGCATTTATTAAACATGTCAAAATACTGACCCTAGAATAAAAAACTAAAAGACTCTTTTTGACCAAAATAATCATTTATGACTGTAAATGACATGAACTGAACTCTGATGGATTTTGAGGAGTGTTAACCAACCCAACAGGTACAAGCATGAGGGAAAAGAAGAGAACCAAACCCTTTCGTCAGTCAGTGGCATGCTCCTAACAGAATGCAGATGAAAAAATAGAATGAGACACCTAAACAATGAAATGCAAATAGAGAAATGATCTCTGACGGAGGGCTGCAAAGTCTGACTCTAACATTGGCTCCAATGGGGATGGTAGCTCCTTGGAGGTGCCAAGAACGACAGATCTTTGGGAGAGCAGACCAGTGCCTTATCCATTGGGCTATGGAGTCCATTATTTTGACAAAAGACTAATGACTGAAACTAAAATTACTGAAAGAATTGACTCAACAGACCAAACACAAATGACTCATGACTGACTTAAGACAAGAATTTACAAAGCTTTTTGAAAAAGGCAGCAGTCCATCAAGATTTGGAATCATGATGACAACCACCTGCAGACTAATGAAATATATACAATCATGTATAATGATCTTTCCAATGTAACCAATCAAGCAGATGCCTTCTTGATTGATTCTCCTGATCAGATTCCCTGGTCAACAATAAATACTGGTAACTGGGCATCAAAAAACATAATTGACCATGATCTCCTTCATCACTGAATACTGCAATAATCACCTTCACTGCTGAATGCAAAAAAAATTCCACTGGATCCTGAAAAACATGAAGATTTACCTCCTGCTAAAAGAACAAGGTGTTTTTCTCTCCTGCTTCTGATCTTTCTTCAAAATGCACCTCAGCAGAAGTATGTTCCTGGTTCTCAAAAAATTCTGAACAAGTAGAAGAGCAGATCTCCTCTTGGAAAAATATTTCAAAACATGAGACATATGAAGAAGAATCTGAAAGGCAGTCCTGAATGTTCTGATCTTCTGTAGTCTGAATATATTGTAGGTCATATTCATATGATATGACAGCCAGATTCTCATTACAGTCATCAATCATAAGAAAAGAAACTTCAGCTGATTCTTGATGCTCAAACATGACATTCCTATCATCTACCAATGATTCATCCAAGGAAACCTTTTCACTTACTTGAACAAAGATCTCATCTTGTTGTTCATGAACTGACTGGATTACCTCTTTATGAAGGCTTTGTTCTAATGAAATGAGAACATTGGGATTCACAACTCTGTCTTCTGCATTCCAGATGATTTCAACAGCAGAGTTCTCCTTCATGGGATTCAGCACAAGGTATCCTTGGTCATCACAATCTGAATCTAGATCTGAAACAACTGACTTGACATTATTACATTCTGAAATTGAAACTTGAATTACCTGCATGCTGTCTTCTTCTATGGACAGATCTGAAATAAAACTTTCTCTTTCATCATTTTCAGCTATATGGCAATCTTCAACTTGCTGATCTAGATAAGTATCTTTCAAGATTTCTGTGTGCTGCTGAAACAAATTTTCACACAATGCTTCCATGATTTCTCCGTCCATCAATTCATTATCTCCATAAAAATTCTCAAGATCTTCAATGAAACTACTAATGTGTTCACAACAATTCTGCACTAATTTTAAGGATGGACAAGATTCTTTAAACCTTTCAAATAATATTGTATGAAAATCTTTTAGACAATAAATAGAAGAAGGTGGCAAAGTTTCATACCAAGATCGGGCTTCATCTTCCAGAGTAGCCATAAACATTTTCATCAAACAGTCTTCAGGAAAATTGATCTTTAATTTATGCACATGAATGTGAAATTTCACCAGATGAAGAGCAGCATCATTACCTTCCACATTTCTGAACATAGGAAAATTCTGAAGCCAATCTACCTTGGGCATCTTATTTGGAAAACCTGGGATGTGATCTCGGCTCATGGGAGCGTATCTTCTTGCAACTCGATCCATCTTGAAAATCTGCAGTGGAGTCACCATGAAGCATTGATTACTGGATTTTTCAGTGAAATCGCCAGGTGAATGATTTCAGCCTTCTGATGTCTGATCGTTGTCCACCATCAACAATCAGATCTAAACTTGATTACAGGTACTGGGGCAAGACAATCTACAAGTCGAGTGTCATGTTTACAAGAAAACCATCTCCCCAGTATGTTCGCCACTATGTTAGTTCCCAAATCCACCTTAGGCTGAAATAAGGCAGAAGAAGGACAACACCAAACCACGCTAAGCCTCGTAGCTAGCCCTACGAGGACAGGAGAGGGCTCTCTCTGGGTCAATCTCAATGAAAATATTCAAAGGGGCTTGAGATGACGATAACAACAACTGATCTTAGGCTAGATAAAAAAATAGGAGGGTTTGATTTTGATTTTTAGGGGTTTTTTGTTGGAAAAGGGAAAAACAATTTTGGGCTTGGGGATGAGGCCAGATTCTTGCAGAGTTCAAGTTGGGGCAGGGTAGGCAATGGATTTGATGTATAAGATCGAATGAATGGATATAAAATACTGCTGAGGAGCTGAAGAGGGCAAGAGAGTGCAAGGATCCTCTTCAAACTGACGAAAACATATAAAATTAAACAAAATTCTAAGGCAAAGCTCCAACAAATCAATGAATTCTACCTCGAATACTCATTTGTTTAATTCAGAAGCATAAATAAGGATGTCATACATATAATATTAATGAAATTACAATAACATGAGAAGAAACATCATCAAAACTCAGAAGCCACAAGGATCCCAACAAGTGCTGCAAAACTCTGGTCTTTCCTTTGCCAAAACTGAAATATGGATGTACAATGGAGTGCCAAACTTTTCCTAAGAGTCCAACCTGTCCCCCCTGAAAATGTCTCAGAAAATACAATAAATAGACAAGTCTAACCCCTTCCCATGCCTCTAGGGGTCGAGCTCATTCTTCTAGGAGCAATTTGAACCAATTCTAAACAAAGAGCTAAAATCTAGGCAGCCAAACAACTTGCCTCTATAAGCTAGGAAACTGATCCATTCACTTGATTTTCACTTTTTTGTGAATGAATCATCTATAACAAGTAAATACATGCCAAAATTACATCATGGTTACCAAATTACATCAAGCTAGATCAAAAATTACATCAAGAGGTGAAACTAGTCAATACTGGCCGAATTTCTGAGCTGGAAGGTGAAAAATAGGCTGAATTCCTCTATGCGCCGCGCTCAAAAGCTCTATGCGCCGTGCTACTTTGTACCTGCTTTTGGAGCACTTCCCGAAGTCTAAATTGAGCTTATGATAGCTCGTTGGAAATCCCTGGATGTCTGCTATCCAACCTAAGTGGAATTTTTCAATTTGGAGCTCATTTGCCCCTCCAAAACTGCAATCTCCCAAAAGTACTTCCTGCTGGTGCAAAAGGTGGCAGAAAGGTGATTTTCATGGTGTTTTTGGCCCTTTAGGCAGCCCAGAATGTGATGAAATGCTTCGGACATTCCTAAACATACATAATATATTATAGAAAATCCAAAAATGCAAATTTTTCCTCCAGAAGATGTCCCAATCATAAGCGCGCGTCGGGTGGCGCAACGCATCGGGCAGAAAAACCTGTTTTGCAACCAAAATTTTCAAAATGACAAAATCTTCTCCAAATTTGCTGTAATTTGGAGTGAAGGTCTCCCATCATGTCTCATGCTCAGCCAAGGAAGCTTCGGCCAAGATTCAGAGTGGATCCGTCCTCTTCCGACGTTTCAGTGCCTTGCTCAGCCTTGCCTTCAGGATCTTCATTTTTGCTCTGCAAACGTGCGTGCGGGCCCAATAGTGATTCTTCATATGTTTGAGCATGTCTTTGTCCCTGTTGGCCTTCGCCAAGAGCTTCTCCAAATGAATGTTAACATGCGTGAGGCAGGTCTCTCGCTCGACCGGTGTCATGTCACCTGGTCTCTTCCGGGCCAATGCACGGTCTTCACGGATTCGCCGCAACTCTATAAGTGTGTGCTGATATATATATGGTGAGAACAATAGTTTGGTGTATTCTTTAATGCCAAATGTGTCACATATATGATAAGGTGCTATGAAGAGGTATCATAGTGAGAAAAGGACTGTCAAATGAGATATAAGTGTGAGGATAGTCACTGCTTGACTGTATGGGGATTTGGGGATTATGAGTAATGGGAATAGGTGATAGTAAGAGGGGGGTAGTTTAGGGACATGAATCAATGAAATGGGAATATAAAAGTGAAAACAAGGACATAAGCCAGCCCTTGAATCTTGTGGAAACTTAAATTTTTTGTCAATGAAGGGAAGTTGTAACAAGTGATAGGGTTTGGGACTCCATTGACATGGGAACAAAGGGTAAAGGGATATGGGGACAATGAATATGGGACTGTGGTAAAACTAGAAGTGACAACAATGATATTAAATGGCAGTGATAAGAGCATACATAACAATGGAATGAGAATGTTTTGGCAAGTTCAAATCTTTGACACCCAATTTCAAAATACAACCACCTCTTCTTCAAACCCTATGGAGCAGATTTTGAAGTGGATATAGGGTTAAATATTTCACCATTAAACACTTGATTTCTTCACTTCTAAACCATAGTAACATAGCCAAAAATCATTGAGCAGGCTTTAACACACTTACTTGGAGCGGAAAGATTGTTTGAATTTGAAAAAATCACAAAGCGTTGATGAATTTCGGGCTAGAAGGCTCAACGCGCCGCGCGCAGACCCAATGCGCCGCGCCCTTGGTAATTAGCACTGCCAATTTTCGCCCAATGCGCCGCGCCTCTTTTGTGTGCGCCACGCCCTACTTTGACACACAGTCACGACCCTTCAACAATGCAATTTGCTCTTCCACTTTGAAAACACGACTTTGCTATGAGATTGTATGAATGCAACTTGATACAAATGGTTTATATAGCCTTGGAAAATATCTCATAGACATGGTTTTAATTTTTTGCTTCTTCAAAAACCGAATTTGTAATGTTTTTTATTTTGGCACTTTGTCATTTAATGAAACCTTTGTCTTCTGCTTTTTTACTGAATTTCTGAGTTTGGACTGATGTAATTATTTGATTTTTGCAGGGATATTGGCGTTGATGTTTGGAAAAGGAAAACCAGAGCCTGCTTTGAAAAATTCAAGACGAAAATATACATGATTATTACAAAAAATGAATTCGACAATTTCTTATTCAAAACAGAGTTTTGAACAAGAAATGTCTTCGAATATGTTTGATGATGAAATCTGGAATGAGAACTTCTTTGAAAACCATCCTCATGGCCTGCAGGCGTTTATTAAACATGTCAAAATACTGACCCCTAGACTCAAAAACTAAAAGACTCTTTTTGACCAAAATAATCATTTATGACTGTAAATGACATGAACTGAACTTTGATGGATTTTGAGGAGTGTTAACCAACCCAGCAGGTACAAGCATGAGGGAAAACAAGAGAACCAAACCCTTCCGTCAGTCAGTGGCATGCTCCTAACGGAATGCAGATGAAAAAACAGAATGAGACACCTAAACAATGAAATGCAAATAGAGAAATGATCTCTGACGGAGGGCTGCAAAGTTCGACTCTAACAGGTGTCATGCACTTTTTCCCTCTTTGAGGGTTTTAACCATGTAATACATCAATGCATTGATCTTTTATTTGTTTGTGTGAGTGGTTGCTTAATTTTTTTGGCGTGTGTGGAAATGCCATATTTATTGAATATGGTTTAGAGCTTGTATGATATCTTGCTCATTGTTGAGCCAAATTCTAGAACTTTGTTATTTTTTTTTCAAAGAAAAAAACGAACTTTTTATTGAGGAAATAAAGAGTTACATTGCACATGCATTGAATCATTCACTTTATCTATGACTCATAAGAGAATCACCTGTGAGAGACCGACCGAAAGAGGTTCTACCATGCCAAAATAGATACTATCTGATATACAACTATACCCATACAAAACCATGTATGACCCGTGTTTGTTCCCGGGCCTCCTCTTATGAGGAAAACCAACCGAAACAGGAACAAAACGACAATCATTCTCAAAACCCAGCAAAAAAGTATAATATTTTAGTAGGAACAAGTTTTCCAGAGTAATGTTTATGTAACCTCTCGCTTGAGTAACAATAAAGTTTCATATATACATAAAAGAAAAAATGATCAAATTAAAAACCATGGATGAGATTTTAGATAAAAGGAGGCTGATCCGTCTCCATTGACCCTTCTGGTACATTTCTCTAATTTTCCACTTGGCCATATCCTGCTGTACACCTTCCTGAGAAAGGATGTCTGCCTTTGCATTGCGTTCCTTGTAAATATGTCACACAAAGATGTAAGTAGATTTATCTTTCAAAATAGGAAGTTCCTCAAGAATAGGATTCATCAAATAATTTTGAGAAATGAATTCCTTGTTGAACCATTTTATGATGTTCTGTGAATCTCCAAAAATATGGACAGAGAGATGTCCCAGGTGGATAAGCCAGCATAATAGATGGTGTAGAGATTTGATCTCAACAAAATTGTTTGTACCACTACCTAGGCCTACTAAAGCTTCCAACCTTTTGCATGAAATGACATGTACAACCAATCTTGCCCCACAAAGATTTTCTGGATTGGATGCTCCATCGAAGTATGCCCACGGGATGTCACCTCTAATCTATTCTGATTTGATCACTCTAGAATTTGATTTGGATTTTTGAACCGGGATTAGATCGTAAATGGCTGTGCTCTCAGCTGCTACTTGATGATGAGAGGACCTATGATATCTGAAGATACTTTGGTTCATGGTTAACCAAATCCCCCAAGAAATTAGGAGCGGAAACCCTTTCTAGTTTTCATCTTGACATCCATTCCACCAACCCTACCAAGCTTCCTTTGCTCTAGAACTTTGTTATTACATGCATTAAAATATTTCTAGATTTTTCTATTTATGTGCACTTTTGGAAAGAAAGGGATGTTCCATTATGTCATGAGCATTGTTTTCAGGAGGAATCACTCTTGTTTTCCACTTGAAGAGACTTTCATTTCCCTAAGGCAATGACCATTTTTTTAGATATAAAGGTATACAGTTTCATTATTGTTTTTAATTTCTTTTTCAAATTATATATATTTATTCTTTTTCTCTATTTTCTATCCTATTTATTCTACATATGCTCTTTGTCATGGATTTTGAGCAATCTCGACAAACTAAAAACATAATGGGAAGTGTTTCCTTTTTTTTGCATATACTCTTTGCTCTATGTTGTCTCAACAAATTAGAAAGAGATAAAAATTACATTTTTTAAAAGTAGATTAATTGAGATGTAACTTTTATCTTGTAAAGTTTCAGATTTTTTTTTTTGAAAATTTACTTGTTTTTGTGTGCAAATGTTTTGATTTTTTTTTAGGTAAAAACATGCACTTCGAAGCAAAGAGTTCCTTAATAACACTTGGGTAGATATATTTTGCATGCTATCGTAGTTAAAAATTACTTTAATAAACAAGAGGTTTGAGTTCAAGTCCTTCTTTTCATTAAGTTACTTAAAAAAAAATCCATGCAACTTTAAGTTGTCATATAACTTTATTTTATAGTGCATTTACTTAAATTGTAAAATTGAATCACTATAAAGTAACTTATATATATCATATAATGTTATTGTATAGTGCATTTACTTATATTATAAAATTGAATCACTATAAAGTAACATATATATATATATATATATATATATATATATATATATATATATATATATATATATATAGTTACATTTTGTATTCAATGGTAATTTATAAAATGATTTCATTGTAAAATTGATTTCACTTATTTTATAAAAGTGGTTACTAGTGTAAAATTATTTGATTTGTAAAAGTGAGCTTATAGAAAAAGTTAGAGAAGGAAGAGAAACACCTTTTACTCAATGACCTCATTTTGAATCCATCACCGCATGAGTAAACATCTATTTGAGATGTGGCAATTTGGTTACCTTTTATGCCTTTCTTAAAAATGAAATAAATTTGACTTTATATTCCACTTTCAGTTCCCTTTTGTTTAAAGATTTCCATCTAGATAATTGATTTCATCTTTTGAAGCCATATTCTATGCATATTTTTATATGGTTAGTCCAAGTGATATTTACTTATCGGTTCATATTGCTTGTCATGGAATCTCTTATAGACAATGTGACATGCAGGAATTTACCAAAAAATACGTTGGGAAGATAAAATATCTCCAATGATGCCTCAAAGAAACCAAATGGGATAGTAAAAATGATGAGGTACATGGATTAATACAAATTCCCATCTCCACTGATCTCTTATTTCACCTTCAAGGAATCGATGAAATAGATGAAAAGTGATTTTTTTTTGAAACCATACTCTGCGTAAATATAATGAGATTCGAGTCCACTAGATTGAAAGCCAATTGAATTTTTTACATCCAATGATTTCTCTTGCATTGAACATTATCTATCTAAGTTCAAAATAATCAAACTTTTACTTGAATACTATAACATATAAAAGGCATATGACCACTTGATAATGCATGATTTATTAGCTTCGTAATGCATGTTCTATTTTTGTATCTACTTTTCACTCCACCAAAGAAGCTGTAGGGGTTGTTTAAACACCACTTCATAATAAAGATTTTTGTGATTGTTTTATTAGATAGAAATATAATCTTTTTCATATTGGAGTGATTAGCATTTCAGGTACATCTGACAAGGCCTTTATGGGATAATAAAATAATAAATCTAAGCATTTGAATAAGAAATGTTCTTACAAAAAGAAATGAAACAAGGGTTCCAAACTCTATCAACAAACTCCTACTCCCAATGGTGACAAAAGAAGAAAATAAAAAAGTAATAAAACTAAGAGACATTGAAATTTTTGAGGATGAGATGGTAATTTAGAGTCTTGAATGTACTAGGAATATAGAAGCTTTAAAAATAAAAATAAAGAAGCACAATATCAATTTTGAATAGTTTCTTTCAATTCTTCTTTTCATGGACATGCAATTTTTGCTTTTGGGTTTTCCTTCAATGCAACATCTATTTTTCCTTTTAATTAGTGACTTGTTGCTTTTGGATCATCTTATCATATGGATAAGAAGAAATCCATTTTTCTATACTTAATGATTGCAACACCAAATAAATATTTGCTGGTGATCTTAGACCTCTTAATGTCGTAGGGCTTAGAATAGTGCAACTAGATAATGGTCATTTTAATAATATATTATGTGTTCCAAGTATCTCCTACAATCTTCTATTGGTATATCAAATTACTCATTATTGTGAAGGTAAAAAAATGAATTTTGATTTCATCAACTTGCATTTATTGATTTAAAAGATCTCAAGCATGTACTAGTAAAATTGATTTATTAATGATATTATTAATTTGATAACTTTGGGTTACTATCTTTTCCATTAGTTTTTTTCTCATAATGACGACTTGACCAAAATTTGGCATGAGAAATTTGGTCATCTAAATTGTCATTCATTGTAGAAACTATATAATCAAAATAAGATGATTGGTCTTCCTCTTTTTTCTTGCGGAGATAATGTTTACATCCATTGTTTTCTTAGAGAACATTTTCATGACAATATGGAAAAAATTACCATTTGCCATGTCTTGTTCCTCTTGCAGTTTATTCATAGTGGTTTTTTCATTCTACTTCCTTCTTTGGATTCAATTACTTCTTAACTTTAATTTATGACTTCTCCAAATGCACTTGTTCTATTGATTTATTTAAGAGTGAAGTTTTTACCATATTTTTGGCCTACAAGGAAATTATAGAAAAAAATATAGACACCAATTGAAGAAGTTAAGAATAGATGATGGAGTTGAATATGCTAACAACAAATTTACAATATATGCATTGGGCATTTATATGCAACACACTATTTCATATACACCGCAACAAAATGGTGTCGTTGAGAAAACAAATTCATATTATAAAGGAAATGTGAAATTGTATGATGTAATCTAAAGGATCAAGTATTCATTTTTGGGTAGAAGCCATTACTTGTGATAATTTTTAGGTCAATTGCACTTACAAAAAGGGTTTAAAAAATATAATACTAGAAAAATCATGGAGTAAAATTAAACATGAGGTAAGCTACTTTAATGCATTTGGTAGTGAAGCATGGACTCACATTCTTGATGAGAAAAGGAAATAATTATCAGTTAAAAGTGAGAAGCACATTTTTGTTGGATATTCTAGAGATGTAACATGTTATATACTTCTTCAAGCTAATTATAATGGAATTATTATTAGGAGAGACGTTAAGCTTGATGAAAATGTTTCAACTTGTAAGCTTAATTTTGCATTCGTTCCATCGTCGACCAACAAACCATTTTTTGTATTTATGCCATTTTTTATTCCAAAATTTTCTATTAATGATCATACTTTGATTTCATCTTCAAATAATAATATTGAGGATGAAAATCCACCTATGCCCGCTAACCTTCCTTTAGTTGGGTCCACTGAACATGAACTTGCACCAGTAACATTACTTTCCAAATGGGTTGATACAACACAAGAAGCAATTCATGATACTTTAGAGCATTATCATACACATTCATACTTTTAGTGAGCCTTCTTTTTTTGGCTCAAGTTTCATAGACTCATGATCCAAAACCATGTATTAAAGCTTATAGCAATTTATATTAGAACACAAATGAAGAATATCATTCCTTAATAACAAATGATACTTTGGATCTTGAATGTCTTTTGAAAGGAATAAATTTGTATGATGTAAATGGGTGTATATAATTAAGTATGCATAATATATAAGTTTTAAAAGACATAAATCCTAATTAGTTGTAAAGGAATTTTTTCTCAAGTTGAAGGAATTGACTATAATAAAACCTTTATCCCCATAGCTAAAATAAATTTCATCCACCTTGTTATAGCCCTTGCTACCGCACATAAATGGGAGATCCATTATATGGAAGTTAAATGTACCTTATTACATGGATAACATGGATATTTGAAATAATTTTTTTACATGGAACAACCTTCTGTCTATTTTCAGAGTGATGCTTCAGCCTCGTTTGTTGCATTAGGAAATATTTGTATGGTATTAAGCAAGCTCCTTGGGCTTGGTATGCTAAAATGGATTACATTCTTCTTGATATAGATTTTTAGATGTAATTTTAACTCCAATGTATGTATTGAAAAAATAGGTAACCATCTCATGAAATTTTTTGTTTATGTCGATGATCTTATTCTCATTTGTAGTGAGCCCAAAATTTTAAACCATGTGAAATCCAACTTCATGAAGAAATTTGAAATGAAAGAATTTAGTTATTTTCATTATTTCCTTGGCCTACAGGTATTAAAAAACAAGGAAAATATTTCCCTTTCCCAACCTAAATATACATGTGACCTTCTTCGTCGCTTTCACTTGAATTATTTTGAACCAACCCCTTCTATCCATTCTAGAGTAAAAATCACTGCCTCTTGTACTGTACCTAGAGTAGATGCCTATTTATATTGTTATTTACTTAGTAGGATTGAATATTTGGTTCATACTCATCCTTATTTTTCCTTTATTGTTTGTCTAATTTCTTGGTATATACAAAGACACCATGAGATCCATTTCAAAGTAGCAAAAATAGTACTTAAGTGTATTTTGTGTACAATTACGTTTGGAATACATGATAGATTGTGGGGAATCCTTTCTTGGTTGGTTTCACTAACTTCAATTGGGATGAGAACCTTGATGATAAAATTTTTATTCCAGGTTATGCTTTTAGTCTTGGTACCAAATCTATCAATTGGGATTGTAAGAAGCGACAAAATTTGGCTCTTTCTTTAGCAGCAGTTAAGTATCACATAGTAGTTAATATAAGTCAAGAATCCTTGTTTATTTCACATGTTTTCCTAGATTTTTAATTCCAATAATTTTTTTTGACTAAACTCTGATGTGAAAATTAAAGTTTCATCAAGATCACCAAAGATCTAGCTTAACATTAGTAAAAAAAACACACTAAGATATACATGCACTTCATCAAAAAGATTATTCAAGTTCACATTTTAGAAGTGATTTTTACCATATGAGTGATCAAATCTATTTCATAAATTCAAAACTGAAGTTTTTCCAAAGTTTGATCTATGTTAGGAGTTCAATTAGTTTTCATTAAGGTGGGGATAGGTTATAATGTCTCACTTCTTCTTCTATTATATAAAATCTATAAATCCTTCAATCCTATTCCGAGTTGTTCTTAAGGGGGAAATATTAGGATATTTATAGATTTAGGAGTTAATTAAAATGAACTGTGCCTAATCTGTCTTTAGGTAATCCAACATTCATAGTATTTTCAAGACATAAAGTGATCAAATGATTCATATTATATTTAATACTAATGCTTATATTGATCCACGATTTAAATCCTGATTGGTCCATGACATTTATTAAAGAGCATGGAGGGTCATTTTCCAATGCTTAATTGTGAGAAAATCATGGATATTTTTTTAATTTTTGCCTTAAATGGGCACATTGGCTAGGGCCATGTTTCCCTCTTTGAAGGTTTTAACCACATAATACATTAGTGGATTGATCTTTGATTTGATTTTGAGAGAAAATACTTAAGCTGTTCAATTGTATGGAAATACTCCATTTGTTGAATAATATTTGATCCTTATATGAATCCTTTTTAGAAAAAATACAAAGGTTGTTGTTAGATTTCATGAACCTAGATCATCTTTTATGTTCAATAAAATTTCTTAGAATAGAAATAAAATTATTTTCATCCAATTAAAAATTTTATAACAAAAAATAATCTAGGTTCCTAACTTAGTATGCACATCAAAAGTAAAAAAATAGTAAACAAGGCAATTAAAATGTTTGACAAAGTCTTACCTTGGAAACCCCGATGGGGGAAAACCAACAAACTTGGGTTCTTTATTCAACTTTATAAAATTAACTACACCAAATATTTTAATAGGAATTTATAAAAATAAATGACCCATAAATTTTCATCCCTTCAACTCAACATATTAACCATATGACCCACTGGAATTTAGCTTGCATGGCCCAACCAAATTGATTTGTATAACTCACTAGAAATTGGCCTGTGGCCCAATCAAATCATCCCATCAAATCGCCCCTATTTAACCCAATCAATTTTCCCAACTTGACCTTGTTAAATCAATCTATTTCTTCTCCTTTAAATCAACTTGTATGACTTGGATAATTTTGCCTCCTTAAGCATACTCGCTTCCCCTAGTATTTTCCTCTATGCTGATCACACTTTGATGTAACTTTGGCTTCCTATCTCTGCTGAATCCCCAACTCTTGTGCCAAATAGAAATGAACTCTCCAACATCCCATTTCCATATTTTATAATTTTTTTCCCTAATCTTCGAAGTGATAGAGGGTTGAGATTGCATCTCCATACTTGAGATCAACAATTACGGTATAATGTTTTTTTGACCTCTTATGTTCATAAAAAAGTGGCCAATAAAATAAGAAATTAAAATATTTTCTATGTCTAAGGTCCAAGCTTAGGAAATATTTAATTAATTCCGATGTGAGAAAATTTTTGTGATTGACTGCATGTCACGGCACTTGACCAATGCAAAATCACCTTTCATGCTACATTTTCAACACCTCTTAGTGAGGAAGGTGTTCTGCACCACCCCAAACTTATCTCTGAATAATATAATTTTTCCCTTTATCAAAACCTTGGCCAGAATGTCTATTGCCTACTTATCCATTGGTGTTAGTATCCTATAGTCATATTAGTCAGAAAACAAGTTTTATCTTTCAAATTTTGAAAAATGTATAAAGGCTTGGATATGATCTTGTAGAATATCAAGCTATGGGTATAAAATTTTCATTATTGAATGTAATTATGTCAAAGTGTGTAAAAAGTATTGAAAATAGTCATTGATGTCTTGAGATGTTGAGTTAAGTGAGTCTAGGATTATGAGCCATTCAAGTCATGAAGGTGGAGGTGCGTTGCGCAACTGTGCTGCACTTCTGATGCAAGAAGAAGGTTTGGGGTTTGAAGGTTTGTGTATGGCTTAGAAGTTTTTTCATGAGTTTGAAACATTGTATGGAACATTCCATGCCATCCCAGTACCTTCATCATGTTAGATGATGGCTATAGATAGTATAAGCTTGGAATGCTGTGCTTTCACATAGTCACCGTATTTTAACCATATATATTAAACCTTTTACTTGTTTTCCATGAAATTTTTACAATATATGAATGGGGGTGAGATGAATAATATCACTTAATTTCATGTCAAAATTCTTCACGATTTTCTAGCAACGAGCCATCGCCATCTACAACCATTTATGGATTTTCTTGAGATTTATGAGTCGGATTTGGTTGAAAATTTGTGTGGAAAATATCTATAATGATATTAAATTTATGTAAAAAAGTGTGATCAATACTATTCACCGTGTAGGATATATTTGAAAAACAATCTCGCTGTGTTTTGGCTGCACGGGAGTTGCTGTGCTTTTGATAGTTTCAATTCAAGATTAATTTATGACCAATTGGAGATGAATTTTGGAAAAGTGAAAGATTATTTTTTCAAACACGAGTTAAATTAAAAAAACCTCCTTCAGTTTATTCACAAGTTTCATAGATTGGAATATTCGAATGAAAATTTACAACCTGTTTTTCAGATTTTGTTATTTCTTGTTTTAGTCATGATTTTTTGGCGCATATGCCAAGGATATGGCAAGGAATTTTTGAAAACTAAGAGAGGTTTCTCCAAATAAAAATATCATATACAAAAATATCCTTCGGTTTTGTAACATCTGTCATGGTTCAAGAGGTACAAGTTAATATTTGACCCATATTTTCTAGAAATCCGGTCCCTATTCCTAGAAGGCAGTTCCAAATTTAATGTAATTGATTCTATCTTGGGGGAAATGGTTGATCTTGACCCTCTGAGTCTAGGGATGAGATAATTGTATATATTTTCATGAGTTTCAGTGTGCAAAAGGTTGGTCAGGTTTGAGAAGAAAGAACACTGTGCATATTGTATTTTCTTGATTTTCCAGTGAATGAAAAGGCATAGGTGAAATTTACAGGGATTCCCGTGTCAAATCTTCATGGTGATGTTATTTTCTCATGTTTTAAGTTTTCATTATGTTATTTACATACCTTGAATGTATTTCTTCATGTTTGGTTGAACCAAAAGTTATCTCAGAATTCTTTTAAAATGTGCTCCAATTTAGTTTTACCAAGCAATCTATGTTTTCTTCTTAAAACAACATTTATAATTCATCCCATAGTTTTATGCTCTACATGTTGTTTTTTCCATTCTTAACTCACCCTCCTACAAAAAATTAATTTGATTACACCAACAAGAATTTCTACCTTTCCCTTGTAGAAGACCCCTAATCTCTTCATCCTATCACTGAAAAAATAATCAACTTGACATGAATCCATGCCCAATGAATCTATCTTCCTTCCTGTCAACAAAAATTTAAAACTTATACCCCAATAAATACCATATCTAGCCTAATATCTAAGTGATTGAAAATTCCAGACATAGAGAGCCCTCTCTGAAGTTGGAAGGGCTAGATTCCAACTTCCAAGTGGTTTGTGGTTACCTATGAGTTTCTCTCTTCAACCCAGGGAAATTACGACGTGCTAACATAGTGGCGCCATTGACGAGGAGCGAAAGGTTCTATCTTCCCTGGGAGAGATCATCAAAGTTTCAGATGTGATTGATGATAACAGACAAAAGTTAGACACATGAAGACTGTACCATTCACCTTGCGACTCGAATCAAGTTTCAAACCGATCCAAAGACTCCATTGGCATCAAGATCCATAAATCATGGTTTTACTAGCAACTCTATTGGCTCAATATGGATCATAAATTTTCAAGGTATGCTCCTATGCATCACATTCATATTCCAGGATTTCCAAATCACATGCCTTATGTAGATTGGAAAAATTATCTGCCTAGATTCAAAGATGGAAAAGGAGACGATGCTGCTCTTCACTTGGTTAAATTTCACATACATCTGCATAAGATAAAGGTTGATTTTCATGAATATTTTCATCGTATCCTTGGAGGGACATTCAAAATCATGGTATGAAAGATTTCAAAATGCTTGTTTATATTCTCTTAGAGATTGTCATATAATATTTTGCGAGAGATATAAAGAATATAATCCTTCCTTGTTGTTAGTCAAAGAATACTGCACACATTCTAAAATTTTTATTGAGTATTTGGAAAGTTTTTATGAAGATGATCAATTTATGGATGGAGATATACTAGAGGTTTTGCAAGAAAACCCTTTTCATCATCAGGGTAAAAATGTAAAAGCTAGCTGGAATGACACTTAATAAAATTCTCAATAGGTAGTAGTTTCTTCCTTAATTGTCAATGAAGCTAATCAGGATCTCGATGTATATGTACTTATGAAAATTTACTTCAAAAAAATAATAATAATATTGTCTATGGAGTTTTATAACACAACTCGATACAATATTCACAATAAAATACACATATATACATATGCAAATTTTCTTCAACAAAAAAATAAAAGGATACAATGCCTACATCCACAGTAAGGGAATCGAGAGGCTCACACCTCCACCCTCAAAAGTAGTACTGTGATTCACCTCCTTACCAATAAGTCCACAATACACTTCCAAAGTCAAACCTACATCCAATGTCCAGTGATACGATCCTTGTAGTACTAGTTCCCTCAGTGAAAAATTATCGAATCATTGTTATAGGGCACACTCCCAATGTGCTTCTGATTCCATATGGAAATACTAATGAAAAAAAAAAATGTATTCCTTGGCCTTCCATTTTCTGCAACACAGTCCCTCGAGCAATCTGGTCACCCCCTTCCATGTAGTTACTCACCTTCCAAGTTCCCCAACATCCCATTTCTTGATGATCCATCCCTTGGCAAGGTTTCCTTGCATCGGAGGGTAAAAAAACCAAGCATATGCCTGCCTCAAAACCATCATACCCATCATAACATTCTCATGGAAATAAATGTACACTTTTGGGTACTAGTGTCCCACAATGGCCCTGGTCCTGAAGTGATTTATCAACATACTATTGTCTGTTCCAATTACTTTTGTCGTTGCTGCTAATTCTTGCAGTTAATTTCAACCACCCAAAGTGGGAATTTCCTTTCTTTCCTATACCAAGCACATAATTTCCATTAGACTCAAAAGGAATTGAAATAAATTCAAATCATACCTCATTGGTGGCTTTTCAATAAGGTACACTTTCAATTATGTTTACTTCCCGTTACAACAAGTCAAACTAGTTGTTTGATAAAATCATATATAACCATATCACATTTGGTTAACTCAAAACACAACCATCATAAATCAGAATCATAGATCACATGCAACCATCATAAATAAGAATCATAGATCCCATGAATAATTAAAACTAAAATAAGATATTGATATTTATCTTTCAAACGGTTATTTTCTTTTTCCTTTGTTCTTTGTCCTTTCCGTAGACACATTGAATTAGTTTTCCAAACTCAGTAAGAACCTAGTGCCTTCTCTTCTCTTTAACCACATATACACACTGGTTTGGTTTGAAAAACCTGACAAGCACCCAATGCGTCCTCTTCTTGTTACACCAATTTTTGGTCATCTAACCATGTATAATAAGATGGATTGAAATACACCATGTAAGACCAATTTTACAATAGTAAAATTGCTTTCACTAAGAAATAATTTAATAAACCATAGTTTATTAAGTTATTTCTAGTCCAAAATAGAAAACCTCATGAGGAATAATTAAATAAATCCTTATTTATTTGATTTTCCTCTATGAATAATTAATTAAACCTCTGTTTAATTATATTCCTGGTTATATTTAACCCAATTAATGAGAAATAATTAGATAAATCATATTTATCTTATTATTCTCTAGGAATAATTAATTAAATCATTATTTAATTAATATTCCTTGTTAAATTTGACTAAATCATTTACGAATAATAAAATAAATAATTATTTGTTTAATTATTCATTGATCCCATCCTCGAAATGATAAATAAATATTTTATTGATTTATTATTTCTAAATAAAGGGATTTAACTGATTTAAATTCCTTTTCCCTCCAACAAAATATAATAAAATATTCCAAGTAGTTAGATCTAGATTTTGGTTAATAATATTTTATTATGCACCATTATCAAGGATAACTCAATATTTTGTTATAAATAGAAGGGTTTTCCATTCATTTCTTACCTTTGATCCTCTTATCATTGTCTATCTTTAATTTACTTTTATTTTCTTTTTCTTATTGAGCTCCCTTTGAGTTCTACACGTCTTGGGTATTCTACAACCATTGAGAGAGAAACTCTGAAGCTGAAGCATTTGAGGACAGCCTAGAACCCATCCCATTGAGGGGGACTCTCTATGTTCCCTTCTCAGGTCTTACATAATACAAAAAATCACTTATAATTCTTGGCTTGCCCATTGGATATTTTGGAGAAACTCTTATCTCATTTTGCTGTTTAGCTGCTTTATTTGCATAGATCTGGGTTTATTTTTCATTTGTTTCGACCGTCTATTGCAGATCTAAGAAGTTTGACATCCATATTTTTTGTTAGGGTTGTTTGTCATATACAGCTAAAGTGATATCTTTTCGTACACTTGCGTTAAGATTTCATACTAACAATTGGCGACTCCACTGGGTTTTATTCAGATTTTCCTACGTGGCCATCTGCTTTAGTACCTAGGGTTTTTTATTCAGATTTCCTTTTTAGCTTCTTAATGTTTTTTTTACCTTTTATACCCTAAAATAGTAAAAAATCTAACTTCCGCATGTTTATGGGTGTTTTCCGCAGGTAATAGGCATCAATCGCGACACATACGACAAAATTTTTCTGCAACCTACCACTGAGACTCTCGGAAGTTCAAATCACACTTTTCAGTCCTAAACACGTGGCTTCAGGGCTCAGATAATAAATTTCAAGCCAAAAACTGTGATGTCACCAGTCAGTAGGTCAGTACCTGCGAGCTGCAATTTTTTGCAGGGTCTTTTTTTTTTTCTGTAATTTTCAGGGTTTGCCGCAAGTATTGTTCAGGGTTGATTGACTTATGTCTCCACCCATATTAGGCCTGTATATGCTAATTTTTTCTTTTTGAAGTGGGAACAAGTCTCTCAGGGGTTCAGTACGCTTCCACCTTTTTAGGAAGGGTTTAATTGAGTAGGTAGTCTGAGATTTTGTAGCACTTTCAGCCATTTTTAGGGTCTGATCCCTCTTTCTTTCAGATCTATTTAGACCAGTTATTATATCATCCAAAACTACCTCTTGAGTCTTTTTGACCTCTCCCTTTGGGCCTATCTTTTTCCCCTTAGGGTTTTAACTTGTCACCTCCCTTTTTGCAGCAGTTTTCCCTCTGGTTTCTTGCTGTTTTCTGCACCTCTTTTCAACAGTTTTGAGTCATTAGATCCCTCTCCCTTAGAATTTAGATATTTTGGCCTTTTTATGTGTTTTGATTTAATTTCGCCCACCTTTAGAACAATTTATTGGGAGACCTTATTTTTGGGTTAGAATTTATGCCTCTTTAGTTATTTATTTCACTGTTGCTTTTAGTTTTATTTACAGTTATACATCATTTTTTATTTTTCTTTAGACACAACTTTCTAGGGTTAATTAAAATTGACACATAGATCACACACACACACACCTAAAGCGAAGAGCACTTGGTTCACACTACTGAGCCAAGACATAAACATCGTAATCAATTTATCTGCCCCTCTGCACCTTTGTTTATTTCTCTTCCATCTTATTTGGGTGTCTATGTCTTGCGATCATTACGCCCCCAAGGAATTTATCCTGGAGAATCCTAGGCCTTCATCCTTAGTTTCCATTAGGAAGACTTACTCGACCTCATTACTTCCGAGTCAGTCCTCTGCTGAGTCCCTATACTCACTCTAATTCTTGCCCATCGGGCCCTCATTCTGATTTTGAGCGTGGTTCCCCTATACCTCATTCTCCCACCATGTTAGGTGCCAATGCAGGTAATGGTCCTAATGCTGGTGGTAGCCCCAGACCTAACTCTGGGGCTGCTACTAGTGGAACCAATACCAGAACCATCTCAGCTACTCCCTTGCTACCTTTTATGGCTGGTTTGAGCCTCCTCTATTTTAGCCAGTTAATTAATGACCCTATACACCATAATCCAGGTTGGCCTGTTATGCCAACTAAGCTTCCTTCTGACATCCAAAAGTTCAAAGGAAATGCTGGAGAGAACCCTACCAATCACGTCCGCTCCTTCCCCATGTGGTGTTCATCTAACTCCATTATTGATGACTCTATCCATCTTCGATTATTCTAGCATACACTCATGGGTGACACTGCTAAGTGGTATGTCGACCAAGCCGCTTCCTCTCATTCCACTTTTGTGACTCTTGTGAAAGCGTTCTTATCCTACTTCCAGTTACCTCTCCGATATGATACCTGTACCGAATTGTTGACCGCATTTTTTCAAATATCTGCCACCCGCCTTTCTGACCAAGTCCAAGAATGGCATAGAAGAAGGAGCTTATATCGAGCTCCCACATTCGACGACCGTTTCTATATGGATTGGTTTCTCGGACACTTTTTCCGTCTATCAGTAAAGATGTCGCATTTCAATTCCCTTAGAAAGAGGAAGAAGCTCTCCAAATCGCCTTGAAATATGACCTCATCTACGCTCAGTCTGGTTATGTTTATATCATCTTACTAGATATTCCTAGACCTGGTGGTGCCAATGCACCAGGGGCATCTCACACCACCGACAATATTGTTGGAGCTCTTTCACATCCGTATACTCATCCTCCCATGGGTTATGTCTTACCTCAGGGAGGGGATAAATCCTTTAGCACTTATCCCCCACCCGACAACATGTATCTAGGATAAAGCACATTTTCCCCATTACATTGTCCGATGCCAGGTCCTGCGATTTCTCAACCTTTTTACCCCAATGTTGCTCAACCTCCTTATTATTTGTATCAGAAACCTAGTGCTCCAGCCCCTCCAACATTAGCACCCCAACCTCCTATACCTTCTCAACCTCCGCTGCAACAACCACCTCCCCCTCCGAGTTAAGTGTATGTGCAATAGAGCGCGATCGATCCTCCACTCTATAAGAAAAAAAGGAAAGGCAACCAAAATAAACCAACCCAAGGTAATCAAGGGCGTTAACCTAATCCGCCAAACACTAACAACTAGCAACATGGCACTCAGCCCAAGCAGGACAGGCCTCTTCGTACGAATAAGCCTTATTCTTGTTGTGGTGTGCATGGCCATTATACTCATGATTTTCCCCTTTTACCCCAAATGCGTTAGTTGTGAGAAGCACAAGAAAAATCTAGAGGACAACAAGCCTTAGTTTTGGCTCTTCCAAATACTGCACCTGTTCAACTAGCTATTTTTACTGACCCCTTCCCTCAACAAGGGTATGTGGCTTCCTAACACCCTCAAGGTCAGGCTGCCCCTCAAACCTCTTAGTCTGGTACCTCTGATTACCAGATTCTAATGATGAATTATGATATGGTTAATACCGCGAATGTCAACATTCAAACTTAGTCGCGCCAATATTGCAAGCCACTTGCTTCCTCTGCAGCCGAGCCTCAAACCAATGCTTCTACAGATTCTAGTTCAACACCAAATTTCCCTTTACACATCCCTCATCCACATGCAGAGGTCCTTCCCAAGATCCCCAAAGGGAAATTATGTCGAGCATATGATTCCTCCAAAGCTGCCCATAACTACAACATAATAAATGACTTAGCACAATATCCTGCTTCTATGTCAACGCTGGAAGTCCTCCAGTCGTGCCCTTCATAATGAAAAGCTCTATTATCTGCTCTGGGTGTTGTGGATCGTTCAGATGATTGTTTTATTATCTTTGATGTTGATAAATCAGAAAATACCTGCTTACCTTCATCCATCGCCTTCCAAATACCTGTCAAGATCCGAAATGCCCATGTTTCGCACTATATCATTGACGAGGGGGCATCCACCTGCGTGATGTCCACCTTTGTTTGGAAGAAACTCGGATCACTTGAGTTAGTCCCATCCACTATCACTTTGTGTGCCTGAGATGGTCACTCTTCTCAACCCCTTGGCATGTTTCACAATTGTCCTATTACTCTTGCGAGCAAGAATGTTTGCATTCACATTGAAGTCATTGATGTCCCCTTGGATTACAACATCCTGTTGGTTCGTAGCTACACCTATCTGATGTTTGGTGTCACTACGAACCAAAGTCTCATTTCTCTATCGAGTCTATCATCTCTTCGGTGGCCAATAAACAAACAATCACACCTTTTACCAGTGTTTCACCTGGAGTCCATAAATATTCCACCTTACTTGGTGCATTCCCTGGTCGCCCTCCTCTTGTCACAGATCCCAACTCATCGAATGTTTGCATGATGAAATCATCTTGAACTAACCATAAGTGGTTCAGTTCAACCACCCAAAAACCCAAGGCTCTGCAACCTGCTGATGGTCACTTGATGGAGCCTGTAGGGCCTTCCTTTGAAGGACCCTCCTCTTCTGCTAGTGTCTCTTCCACTCCTTTTCAACCAGGAATGGTTTCCCCTAGTCTTAACCAGTTAGGAGCCATTCCTTTAGGTCATTACCCCTCTGGTCAGATACCATTTCTTGCTCCCCCCTTCGGAGTATTTTTAGTACCTGTTTTGGCTACGTTGAGCCTTCCTAATTTGACCCTGGGGATACTAGTCTGGTACATCGATCCCCCAGTCGAAACTCCACCTAGTCAGCTCAAACCTTATACCACTTTGAACCCAATCCAACGGGTCGCCACGACCCCTACCTTTGCTTCAGTGCCTCTGCCACCTCAACATGAATCTACTCTTGTTGCAAAAGCATCTGGTCAGTGGGGCAAAGCTAGAAAGAAGAAACATAAGGACAAGGCCGCCCAAACAACTCTTGCTCCTTTTAAGCCTCCAAAGAAGTCACCTCCATGTACTTTTTGTGATGTTTCTAGGCATGCCACCCATAAAAATCCTGAACTTCCTCGTCTCAAACCTGTGGTCAACAAGTCGTTTCCTGAATTTGATATCTCAGAGGTCCATGTTACCTTACAAGATTCATCTAAGAAACTCAAATCATTGCACACAAACCACCCTTGTGCTTTGCGTGATATTTATGGCCACTATGTTCACCTCTGTCCCCATCTCAAAAAATTTCGCAACACCCTTGAAGCTGTTCATGAAATAGAGGCTGATCGTAGTGGATCTTGTACCCCTCTACTTGTGTGTTTTGCTTCAGTAGAACCGAAGGACATTTTCATACCTCCTCCCGATGTCGAGATGACGGAATCTACGACCACCATCCACTATCTGTCATCATCCATGAGATCCTTGGTGGAACACCCCTCCGGGGAGTTCCCTTCTATTTCAACTGAACCTCCTTCGACTATCACCTTGGGCTCAACATCGGTAGATGTTTCATCTACTAGCTCTTCGTCTACCCTTCGTAGCAATGCGTATGTGAACCATATCTCTCATGGTGATGCATCAAGTAGCCCTACCATGTCATGTGGTCTTTCTTGTGCCAGTCCCCACATATTTCACTATGATGAAGAAATTATGGAAGCAATGACCACCCACGACTTTCCTTGGGACGATATGCACCATTGTGCTTACTTCCTTTCATAGCAGTCCCTTGAACAATATGCTATGGAGTGTAAAGAATTTATAAATCCCATTCTTGCACCGAAACTTTCAATGAAGAAAACATTTCCTTGGGGAACCTTGTGCCCTAGATGAAATTGAGGCTTACATAAAGCTACTCAAAATATTCCGTAATGTTTCTTCCAGGTCCTATTTTGAGAGGCCCATACATTATCCTACCGCTGTCGACCACCAGATCGACACATGACCTGATGCCTACCTTGTCCATCACAAGTTGAGAACCATTTCTCGATGAGAGGCTCTCAAAAACACAATCGATAAGCTCACTCAGGATGGTTTTTCCTATCCCGTTTCCAAGAAATTAGGCACCATCCATGTCTATATGTACTTTCGTGACTTGAACAAAGCTTGTCCCCACGATAACTTCCATGCACCATGTATCGACCATATCTTTTCCAAGTGTAAGGGGCATAGAAATTTTACCCATAGAATCCCCCATGCATTTTTTTTTTAAATTTCTACCATGCATTCATGATTCTTGCATTTTCCATCATCCTCTCCTTTGTTGTCTTGTGGTGTCGTTCTGATGGATCCTTCATCCACACCGTACATCGACTATGTCAATGGTGCGAGTTGCTACTCACAGAATCTACCCTCGGCAGCTTGGGCCATTTTACCCCCATACATTTTTTAGTCCTTTCCAACAGTGTATGTATTGGATCTGCCACTAATAATCAGGCCAAATATGATGCAGTGATAGGCTTGTTAGTCGATGCCCTTGACCATCGCATCCTTCATCTTCATGTTCATTTAGATTCCCTGCATCTGTCAGAAAATTGAATGGTGTTTATCATGTGCATACCCTGTCTTGTTTAGAATATATTTACGAGTAAAGCTCTTAATGCGTGAGTTTGAAACCATTACATTCAGTCATGTACCTAGAGCCCAAAATCACTATGTAGATAGCATTGCAAACAATATTCTAGATTGGCACTTATCACATGCATTTAACACAAGACAATAACATTAAACAAAAGGCAAGCCACATGCTCATCATTTATAAAAGATGCATATCCATAGTATGTGTCTGCAAAATCATAAATGTTTTTGAGTCCTCTACTCTAATACATCTGACATGCCCATAGCATGTTACAAAACCAAAAATGGGGGCACCTCATGCCCCTACATCTAGTCACTATCTGGAGGGTCCCGAGCCAATGGCTTGGCTCCTGCAGCCTACAGATCCTGCGTACCTTGACCGACCATCGCCATGCGCTGCATGACCCCTCGCCACTCCCAGGGTAAACCAACACATGCCTCAATGTAGTGGTCATCTAGATCTTGACAGCCGCGCTCTGATACCCCAATCATCAATAGCTCGCATCTGCGACGAAGATCCTCAATTAGTGCATTTCAATCTGATTGATTAGCTCCTTTAGCTATAATAGACCCTGTAGCCCATGGTGTTGCGACTCATCCCATATACCTGACCGGTCTCACTGGTGCTATATCTTCATACCAAAAGTAACAAATCAATACCATATACATCATTCTAAAACTTTAAAATGCATCATGAAATATAAAAAACTGTTACTTACCATCTGGTCCCCATGCTCAACCAAGTAGAAGTGGCAAGTCTGGGTGCCCCTGATAGTTCATACTACTGTATGGATAATCGTCTATATACAACGACATTTGATCCCAATGTGCAAAGAAATCGGGTCGGAACACCCGCCTGACTCCCCTACCTCCTCCTCTCCTTAGAAGCTGCCCCCAGCGGTGCATCTTGGGCTCCTATGGGCCCCCATATGGGATCTGTACATGAGGACGAAGCGTTGAGATATTCTCAAAGAAGAATGAGCACAACACTATCCCAAAAGTGCAGTCATGGTTCATTTTTCGCTTGCATAGCGAAAACTGTTGTTTCAACGAGAGCAACATCATATGGGCCCACCCATAGCAGGTCCCACTCAACACACTCTCAACAAGCATCATCTACCCTCCAGTGATGTGGTGGAAGGCTTGGTTGCCCAAGATTCGCAACACTGCTGCGGTGACAACCCAAGTCTCTAGTCTCTCTAGGTCTCTGATTGACATAGCCATGCCCTTGACATGAACATCTGGTCGACAATGGCGATCCACAAACTTAGAAATATTTCGCCCTTATGGTAATACTGGCTAGATGTTTCCCACCATCCCCAATGACAGGAGACCGATTAGGAAATAAATGTCATGAAATGTCAGCTCAATCTGGTGCCCCTACACTATAAAGACCTCTAGGTCCGGGTCCTAATAGCTGACTATCCTGGCTAACAAGGGCTCTCCTAACCTCATCAAAGGGTTCTCAACCAACTTGAGTACCCCATATCTTGCCAGTGTGCCTCGAACAGCCTGATCCCCTGGATCTCAGAACGAAGCACCTCAAGATCTCTCTCTCTCTCCAGTTGATCCTTAGCTCTGCCATACCTGCACAAAACCAAAAATTTGTCAGTTAGAACAAGGAAAAACTGCATCAAAAACATCAAGACCTAGTTCCCAGCCAAAAATAGCAAAAAACCCAACTTTTGGCAGCTCACAGCTTTTTTAGTCCTGAACCTGCGAGGTCGCAGTTTCTGCCCTGAAACCTACTACCCAGGTCGTAGAACAAGCCCCAAAATGTGTGAGCCAGCCGAGAGGAGGTCCATAGTGTTGTTCCCGGGCTCTGGGCAACTAATCAGAAATTATAAACCATTAAAATTGAAGAGAATGATTAGGCCACCTACCTCCAACTGAAGGATCTCTATTTCGACGGTCGGTTTGTCTGCTACAAACACCGAAAGATTTAGGGCCTTCTCCTCCTCTCCACATTCATCGCAACTACACTTGGAAATGAATCCAATTGGAGGGAAATCACCCTATTAAAAAAAAAACCCTAATTTTTCTTTTGATAATTACGACCAAACCGTAGCTCTGTTTGACGAAGCGTAATAATTGTAGGAAATCTCTCACTAAGCTCTAAAATGAGTATTTGTTCATTTTTGGCGATTTAATACTTCATCCGGAAGCCTTTTTTCCAAGATGGGTCACTTCGCCGCTTGTCAAAACCGAATTTCTGCACTTGCGCCACTTGTACTTGGGGCACCACTTAGCCTTCATACTTGTTGACACTTGTGTCGATTTTCTTCATGAGTAACCATTATTTCTCATGCTTTTATGGTCTCCACCGGGCCTATTCTGTGTGGCATCATCATCGAGTCGCCCTTGTTTAGAGCATCCGAGTTGAGTCATCATCGCATTCATGGAGTTTGTCCTGAGTCTCATTTGCCTTCCGTTACAATATTATATCCATTCATGCCTTTTCCCTCTCTCGTGTAGCCCTTTTTCGCCTCTAGTCCCACTGTCCCCCATCCCCTTAGGAGTCGAGTCAGTCGCTGCTAGGTCATCCATGTTTTTTTATCATTAGGGGAATTTTGAGGTCTAAAATGGGCCTCCTAAGGAAAATGTACAATCAAAATTCACTTTATGAGAACCAACCATATTTTAGGGGATGACATCATCCCTAATGGTTGAGGTGGCATTGCTTGAGTTAAAGGTACTTACTTGTCACATTCTCAATGGTGGATAAAAACTCATGGTTAACCATGGTAGTGCTCCAAGTACTTTTAAAGTCAAAGTAAAGTACTCATAATAAATGTCATTTCACACTTTTTGAATAAAAAAATATCATTGTCATTTCATATTTCTTGAAAGAAACAATGCATATCCCTATACATTTATTATATTATATTATATTATTTTTATAGTATATATTAATTACATGTTATTATACAATTTAAACAATATAAATATTAATTAATAGCATATAGTATAATTAAGAATTTATAAATTTATATTTATATTTTACTTTAAGTTATTTAAGTATAAAGGACAAATGCATTAGTTGTTAAATGATAATAATTTTTTCTTGAAAAGCTCATCCTTATTTATAGTCACATCAATACAATTTTTTATTAATTTTACTTTGGTACAACTTTTGAATTGAATTTAACCATGGTTACATGGACTGCGGTGCAAAAAGTGAATTGAAAATTCATAAATATTATATTATTTGTTTAGTTATTATTTTATTATTTCCTTAGGAGGCCCATTTTTTACCTCAAAATTCCCCTAATGGCTCTAACAAGGGAAGTCGTCCGTTTGCTACTCAATATCACCCCATTCCATCATCATCCCTGGTTTTAGTCCATCAGTCACTCTACTATATCTCTATGGCTTTATTGAGGACGCTCATCGCCTCGACCATGGCACTTTTCCGTCGACATCCCACATTCATTCCGTGAAGACATGTTTAGAGGGCAGCAGTATCTTGGTTCTAAATCCATCATTGTTGGGGGTGCCTTCGGACTTCCACCAAAGTGTCCTTATCGCTCTTTTCGTCGATCGTTTTCATCCACTCCACTTTAGCATGAGCAAGATTGATATACTCGATAGTTTGGTGATCATTAGGGGAATTTTGAGGTCTAAAATGGGCCTCCTAAGGAAAATGTACAATCAAAATTCACTTTATGAGAACCAATCACATTTTAGGGGATGACATCATCCTTAATGGCTGAGGTGGCATTTCTTGAGTTAAAGGTACTTACTTGTCACATTCTCAATGGTGGATAAAAACTCATGGTTAACCATGGTAGTGCTCTAAGTACTTTTAAAGTCAAAGTAAAGTACTCATAATAAATGTCATTTCACACTTTTTGAATAAAAATATATTATCGTCATTTCATATTTCTTGAAAGAAACAATGCATATCCCTATACATTTATTATATTATATTATTTTTATATAGTATATTAGTTACATGTTATTATACAATTTAAATAATATAAATTTTAATTAATAGCATATAATATAATTAAGAATTTATAAATTTATATTTAAATTTTATTTTAAGTTAAAGTACAAAGGAAAAATGCATTAGTTGTTCAATGATAATGAATTTTTCTTAAAAAACTCATTCTTATTTATAGTCACATCAATATAATTTTTTTATTAATTTTATTTTGGTACAACTTTTGAATTTAATTTAACTATGGTTACATGGATTATGGTGCAAAAAGTAAATTGAAAATTCATAAATATTATTTTATTGGTTGAGATATTATTTTATTATTTCCTTAGGAGGCCCATTAGACCCTCAAAATTCCCTAATGCCATCGCATTGATCCGTGCTGATTCCTGTGTAAGTGTTGTATGTTTAAGACCTCATGAGGGGGTGGCCCCTTAGGTAGCCCCCCACATGCCTGGATGACCTCATTCTCTTCTACAAACTCAGATGCAGCTCTGCATATTTGATGGGTTCAGCCCCAGCTGCTTGCAATGCCTCTAGCATGCATGTATCACTTAGATGATCCATTTATATTTTAGAGCCCTTTCCTATTTATCAGGGCTTCTCTGGTTGTTATTATATCTCATGTACTCAGATATTATTGTATTCAGTCTTGGCTATTGTCCCATGTTTTCTGGCCCATGTTTATGCCAACATATCATGTACTTTATAACTCAGTTTCATTTTACTAGGCGAACCATTATTCTTTGTACTTTGTTATCTCGACGGGCATAGGTATGCCCCCCTGCCTCATTGTATACATGTACTCAACTATTAAAGGGAACTTACAGTTTTCGGTCTTGCCCCGTCAGGGTTATTATCCTCTCATGCTTCGCTTCGCTGATTTATCTCTCTCTCTATGACTCCCCTTCAGTGTCTAGTGATTGTCTTATTACAACGTACTTCGGTCATATGATTAGCTCCTAATGCTCGCATGTTCGGGGGAAATCTGTTACACCAATTTTTGGTCATCTAACCATGTATAATTAGATGGATCAAAATACACCATGTAAGACCAATGTTACCATAGTAAAATTTCTTTCACTAAGAAATAATTTAATAAACCATAGTTTGTTAAGTTATTTCTGGTCCAAAATAGAAAACCCCATGAGGAACAATTAAATAAATCCTTATTTATTTTATTTTTCTCTAGGAATAATTAATTAAACCTATGTTTAATTATATTCTTGGTCATATTTAACCCAGTTAATGATAGATAATTAGATAAATCATTATTTATCTTATTATTCTCTAGGAATAATCAATTAAATCATTATTTAATTAATATTCCTTGTTAAATTTGACTAAATAATTTAGGAATAATAAAATAAATCATTATTTGTTTAATTATTCCTTGATCCCATCCTCGAAATGACAAATAAATATTTTATTTGTTTATTATTTCTAAATAGGGATTTAACCAATTTAAATTCCTTTTCCCTCCAACAAAATATAATAAAATATTCCAAGCAGTTAGATCTAGATTTTGGTTAATAATATTTTACTATGCACCATTTTCAAGGATAACTCAATATTTTTCTATAAATATAAGGTTTTTCCCATTCATTTCTTACCTTTGATCCTTTTTATCATGGTCAGACTTTGATCCTCTTATCATTGTCTATATTTGATTATTTTTATTTACTTTTTGCTTATTGAGCTCCCTTTGAGTTCTACATGTCTTAGGTATTCTACACCATTGAGAGAGAAAATCTAAAGCTGAAGCGTTTGAGGACAACCAAGAACCCATCCCATTGAGGGGGACTATATCAGTTCTCTTCCCAAGTGTTACATAATACAAAAAATTATTTATAATTCTTTTCTTGTCCATTGGATATTTTGGAGAAACTCTTATTTCATTTTGTTGTTTAGCTACTTTATTTTCATAGATCTGTGTTTATTTTGCATTTGTTTCGACTATATATTACATATATAAGAAGTTTGACAACCATATTTGTTGTTAGGGTTGTTTTTCATGTGCAACTAAAGTGATATATTTTCGTACATTTGCGTTAAGATTTCATACTAACACTTCTCTTCAAGAAACAAGGGAATCCAGAGACTAAACTATCTCCTCCCTCAATATCAATAAGGGCATCCAAATACTAAACCACTTCAACCCTCAATAACAACAACAAGAGCCCAGATAGTCCCATACTGCTTGTCCCATCACATTGTACAACACATACACATACACCGTGTACAACATGCACACATATACAGTTTACAACACAACACATACACTTATACATGGTGTACAACAAGACACATACACCTACAATTGGTGTACAATACAACACATACACCTACACATGGTGTACAAAATAATACACATACTGCACACCATACAATACAACAAACACATGTCACGATACAATGACTACACAATACACATAACACAATGCCACATTTACACAACATAACATGTATGACATGTACACAATACCACATGTACAACATGTACACAACACCATATGTACAAAATGTACACAAAATTACCTACACAACATATACACAACACCACATGTACACAACACCACATATACAACATGCACACAACACCATATGTACACAATTTTACATGTACAATTTGTACACAACACTAATACTGCACATCCAGAGACCACACTCTCTCTACCAAGCAACCTTTCTTCTAGTGTCTTTCCACTATCCATGCTTGTTCCAACATGCCACAGATCTCACTTCTTCCATTCCGCTAATGTATCTCTTAACATTTCCCACCATACCATAAAATAGGCATAGTATAAACACGTAACATCAAATCATATCCCCATGACATCGAGCTCACAGAGCATGTTAGGACTACTCTTCCCACTTTCTTCCTCAGAAAATGAGGAGCCTCTTCATGCCATTCACTTGCATAAGAAATCATTCCACCACAGGAATGATCCATGATGACAATGACATAAATACATACACATATACATATAAACATTATCATAAAACAATCATGGTCACTGATGACCCTATCAAACAATGACATACATACATACATACATACATATAAACATTATAATAAAGAAATCATGATCCTTGACGAACCTGTTAGAAAACGAAATACATACATACATGTATACATATATATAAATCAATATAATCATGATCACAACATAATTACCATATATCATAAGGTCAAGGTTAAGAGATCTCCCTTTATCCATGCACAACATGCACAATATTGAGAACAAAAATTTTCAACATAGGCAAGGCATATGACACCTTAAGCCCATTTACTTTACCTTTCCATGTTACCTTTCTCATGTTACATATCACTTCTCAAGGGATTCCAATTATATTGACAAATCCAGCTGTAACTAGAAACTAGTTGTCATACCTTTTCCTTTCTGCGATTGAGTCTTATTAGGTGCTATCACATCGCTCAACTGTTACATTATCATGCTAATACCAAGCATGTTTTCCCTACAACTATTCACACATATCAATCACATGTTCCAAATACCAAGACATCATATATATTAATTTGAAATCAACCTTTACCAAGACTAACATCCATGTCACAATCAACTCATAGTCATTAATCATAATACTACAACTAGCATGTGATTTGCACTCAAGTGAATATCAACCGTCTTAGCACATATGTGTTAGTACAACCATCTTAAAACAATATCATTCCTTCATTCAATCTTACAGACACATACTCATATCACACAATTAATAAAAAATCAAACAACATGTAAACTTACAATGTTAGATAAACCAAACAGATGACATAATCAAACACATAACTAAATTTATCTCGAGGGAGGCTATCACATTTTCAAAAATTAGTCTTGAATAATATGACATAATATCACAAGTATATCAACTGATACCTGAATATCATAACCATAACCACCTGCACATACCATTTTAGATTAATATGATACATAATAACATCAAGATATTATCTATCAGGACCATAATCATCATGCATATGACTGCAATTAATATAACAACAAGTTAATATTATTCATGACTATCTGACGCATGTGCATATGATCACACTGATTAAATAACATATATCATGCATGTAACCAAAACAATAATAGAAATGACAGACATGTGGATAACCATAATGATTATAACAACAATTAACCAACATACTTGCATTCCAAACATATAATACTTGTATGAAGATTTGATTTTACCCCAAGGTCTAGAGTTGCAACCTCACTCTAATGATCTGCATCTCCTGCTCCATCTTGGCCAACATATCAGCCTCATAAAATACCAATAACATCTCGATGACACAAACTTCATGATGCATGCTTGACCTACTATGCATGCATAACCATATACATTTATCCCATCCAGTCCAAGTGTTTGAACCATGCTTTGATACCAATCTATTACCACCCCTCCCACATTTACCAACTTTCACCAGCCTGTTAGGGTAAACACGACCTCAGGGCTACCATGACATTATTAAAATCCTAAGTATAGTTAAGAAATTGGAATCGACAAACTTGAACCTTACTGACCTTCCTGAGGAGTTACAGAACCCCAGAAGCGAAAAAGACACTCCTAGTGCCCAAACCCTCAGTTGGAATGTTTTTTCAATGACCTAGGCTATCAACCACATGCATGACAAGGGCTCCATGTGGTTGAGAGCCTCCAATCGCATGCACAATCCTACCAGGGCACTGCTATGATCCAAATTCTTCAATTCAGAAGGTGTGGTTCCGGATTTTGAGCCACCTATTCGGGGCTTGTCTCCAGACCACTGCCCAGAACTCAATGAAAATTTCCAAAATGATAAATAATATCAGGACAAAACCATCCATACCAAACTTGATCAAAGACTTGACCTAACCAAACCTAGCCATGAAATTCATTTAGTCAAACATATTGAAATCTACAAGTCATGAATAGATATATGAATATAGGGGTCTAATACTTATCTGAAAACCATCAAGAAGGTCTAATTCCCTCTCATAATAGCTGCAATAACATTTTTTAGCTCATGCATTCAATAACCATTCATCAAATAATCAAAACATGTCAAGAGCCATAGCTAGAACCTGTTATGAAACCATGATTATAACCAACATATAACCAGAATAATAACCATGATGGAACAACCATCAAAGCCACATAATAAAAATTACAAGTACTCATGAAATATAAGAGGAAAATAACTCTTATCAACATATGAAAAATCCGACCAAGTTAGGGACTTCCATGTACGACCTGACCATGGATTGGGCTGAACCAAATATTTCTTTCAACCAATCACCCCTTGGCCATATTCCAAGCATGAATGTGGGACTCATGACATAAAACCAAGGATTCCTGAAGATTAAGCCACCTCCACCTTCATGCTCCCGTGATATCTCCAAAAATGGTCTAGATATCACATAAGAAAACCGATACATAAACAACCAGGGATTTTCGGAGATTAAACCACCTCCACCCTCAGGCTGCCATGATCCCACCAAAACCAGTCGAGAGATAACTAAACCAAAAACAAGCTTGTATGCCTTAGAATTTCTTCACCAATACCTTGAGGAATTTTCCTGTCTCCACCCTGAGGCTTTACCAAAATCCAACCAAAACCAGTAAAGGTATTCCTAGGCCCTATGGGAATTTTCTAGAGACCACCTCACCTAGTTCCAAAACCATCTGGAAATCCAAAGTTCAATGGAATGAAAGAACACCATCACACCATGGCTATCCGAAAATGTCAAGGCAAGACTGAAACCACTGTCACACCTGAAAAAACCCATGCCAATGACAACAAGAGAACCAAATAAAAAAATGCATGTACCATGCATTTACAAACTAGCTAGGAAATCACAGATGCAACCTATTACCCGCAAGTATTCCTGTTGAAGTTGCTTGAACCTTTCCTTTCTCCAATACTAGAGTGCTCCAAGAATGCTCTAAGTGTGCAAGAGTGTGAGAGAATAGATATATCTCCAAAATAAACTGACAAAAAGTTGTGAACTCATCCTCAGAAGTCTTTTTATTATTGAGGCCTCTATTTTCTTCAATTTCCTCTATTTTTCCTTCAAATTTATTCTCATGCAATTTGTAGAAATTATACAACATGCATGCATATCTTGGATTCACCTGATCTAACAATGTACTAAAGTTAAATACTGAATCACTTCTACAAATATTTTGCGGAATTAAAAACATAATCGCTAATCACATGAAGTCACGAAGAATCAAATCAAACACAAAACATATAATTTACAAGGGAAAGATTGTTGCTAAAAACCCCACTACCTTCTATTGTATATTCAACATGGATCATGAAAAAATTCCATACAAAAATCTTCTCACAAGAGCCCTCCAGTACTCAGCTAATTGTCTCAAATTTTCATAAAAAAACTGACCAATACTTAGCCAATTTACTACCTCCAGACAACCTGCCTTGCTTGTGAAATCCCTAAAACATAGGAATTACAGTCTTCCTTGACTGCACAAGTATCATGGCCACTCCAATGGGTGTGATTGCATGTGTGCAACGTAATAATCCTACAACTGATAGTAAAATTCCCTTTCACCTAGATCTCAACTGGGTCTCCACTGGATCTGACATGCATGTAGCTGATAATAGTAAATCCTCAGTTGCATGTGAGATCACTGATTTTGAATTAATTAATATTTAATTCACTTGATCTCTCACTAGTGTATCTTCAGTTACAACTAGAAAAACTGAGTTTAACTCACTTAACTGAGTTAAACTGATTACAACCTACATTAACTAATGCACCACTACACTTTGAACTCTATTACAACTAGAATAACTCTGCATGCCTCACCAAATACCTCTAACTTGAAATCCACTAGCTAACTGAGTTTATCACTCTCATTTAACTATTTCAAGTCATCATTGAGAATATATTACAGTTTATTGTCCATCTTAATTAAGAGATAACTAAAATAGACATGCACCCAAAAATAGCATTGTGGGCCCCACCCTAATTTAGGTGCTTAATGCAACTAGGCGTGGGTGCTGAAATTTTCTTGTTGAATCTCAACACACCCTCTCAACAAGAAACGGATTATACTAATTCCCGATCCTATCTCTATGGTATTTGGAATTTTCTTCTCGTAGCTACTGTTAGAATATCTCGTATCCTCGATTCTTCCGTGAGAAAATGTACTAAGCAACATTATTCTTTTCCTCTTCACACAATTCTAAGATAATGGTAACATATATCTATATGCTTGGACCTATCATGAAACACAAGATTAATCGAGAGTTTAATGCAAATCTGATTATCACAATGAATCATTGTCAGACCATCTGAGAACCAAAAAAACCAACCAAGATCTTTCTCATCCAGATAGCCTCATATGCAGCTTGAATGGCTTTCATGTATTCTGCTTCCACTGAAATGAGTGCCAGAGATCATTGTTTCCTGTTGTACCTGGAAGCTGTTGTCGATCCTATGCTAAAGATCCCTCTTAAAGTGATCTTCGGTCCGATGCACCCCGTCCACCGCATCCGTGAAGCCTTGAAGTTTACCCCTTTCCTGGCCTCAATCAGACGATATACCATACTCTGATGTGCCCCTCAGGTATCTCAAGACATGCTTCCCTGCCTTCCAAAAGAGCTTGGTAGGCTTAACCATAGCTTGACTCAGTTGGTTAACTTCGTAGCAAATGTATGGTCTGGTGTTCACTAGATACATCAGTGAACCAACTAACTACCTGTAGACAATAGCATCCACTACCTCTTGAGAAATAGTATCCTCTTTCCTCTAATTTCCTGGAAGAGGAGTATCCATGGGTTTGCAGCTCTCCATGTGAAACTTACCTAGTATCTCCTTTGCATACTTTCCTTGAGACACAAAAAGTTCACCATCCCGCTACCATATTTCCAATCTAAGGAAATGATGAAGGAGTCCCATGTCCTTCTATTTCGAACTCCATTACAAGATCCTCTCGTACAGAGTGTATCACCGCTCATCACCAAATAAAAAATTAAACATCAACATAAAGAAAAATAATCAATAGCTTACTCTCAACCACAATCTGGTATAGGTTTGCATCTCCTTCACTTTTGGTGAAGCCCGGTCCGGTGAAATAGTTGTCTATCCAACTGTACCAAGCATGAGGTGCTTGCTTCAGTCCATACAAAGCTCTTTTGAGTCATCACACACGTGACTCACTATTGAAGATCTCAAAACCTTCAGGCTACTCTATGTACACCTCTTTCTCAATGATCTCATTGAGAAACGTATTTTTCACATCCATCTGATGAATGTACCAGCCCATCTGCGCTGAGAGTGCAAGGATGGATCTTATGGAAGAGTATCTTCAAATAGGTGAAAAATTCTCATCATAATCTATCCCCTTGATCTATGAGAATCTCCAAGCCACAAATATGGCCTTGTATTTATCCACACTCCCATCAACAACTTGCTTTACCTTCTAGATCCATCTCAATCCAACCACTGATTTGTCGACCAGGCTTGGGACAATCTCCCATGAACTGTTCTTGACAGTGGAGTCATACACCTCCACCATTGCATAAACCCAAGTTGGTTTTTTCACTACTTCCTGAAAGGAAGATGGTTTAGTCACAATACATTTCCTCATAAGATCTATGTATCCAGTAAATCGATCAGGAGACTGTCTATGTCTGCGCTATGAAGTAGGGGCTCCTACATTCTCCGTAGCATCAAGTCTCAATCTATCAGCTTTCATGGTGTGCCTTCTACCATTTCTGATGGATGTCTCTGCATGAGTGTTTTCCTCCACTCCATGAGCCTCCTCATGTGGTTGCTCCACATATTGAGGCTCATCCTTGGGAACCAATAGTTCCTCCTTTGCATGCAATTCCATCGCCCTCTCAAGGTACAACCACATGGCTTTTTCCTCATCAAATTTTATATCCCGTTGCACAATAGTCATTATGTTGTTTGGAAAATACACTCGATAATTATGGGGTGTTTCAGTGTACCCCACAAAAATCCCGATCTCAGCTGTCAGTTCCAGCTTATTCCTGACATCCTTGGTCACATGCACATAAAAAGATGATCCAAAAAACTTAAAGTGTGAAACATCAGGTTTCTTACTAGTGAAAGCCTCTTCAGGTGTACTCATTCCCAATATCCTATGAGGACAACGATTCTGCACAAATACCGCAGTGTTGCATGCTTCTTCCCATAGATGCATCAGTAGGCATTGATCATGCAACATCGCTCTTGCTACACCCACAATCGTTATGTTCTTTCTTCTCACGACCCCATTCTATTATGGGTTATGAGGCGCTATCAGTTCTCTTTAAATTTATTCTTTGTTGTGGAAGTTTTTGAATTCGTTAGAGATGTATTCTCCACCATTATCGCTCCTAAGAGCCTTCACTTTCTTCCTTGACTCTTTCTCCACTAGTGCCTTAAACTTAAGAAACTTAGAGAATATATGATATTTCTTCTTCATGAAGAAGATATCACACTTACGAGAAAACTCATCAATAAATATTATATAGTACTTATGTTTTGTTGCTGAAGTAACAAAGAAAGGACCAGACACGTCTGTGTGAACTCTCTCAAGGATCCCCAAAGCTTAGTTTTCCTTATCATGAAAGGTGGCCTTTACATATTTTACCATTGTACATCCCTTGCATGTGTCTGACTGCACAAGTGTACCCCTGAGAAGACCAATAGAAATCTACTACATGAATTTCAAGTCTCCATGGTGAATATGGCCCAATCGCCTATGCCATAATTCATCCTCATCTCGACTCACCACTTGATCTTCCTTGCTCATCATTGTTGCAAAAACATCTACCTCTAGCTTGTAGAGATTCTTAACTCGAATCCCTATCCTCTTGGATTGTCCTGTGCTTTTATGTCACAGGAAAGCTTTTCCTTCACTAAAAACAACATCATAGCCTCTATCCTCGAACATTGCAACTAAGACCAAATTTTTCTTCAGACTTAGTACATGCATTACATATTTTAATTGAAATGGTTTACCTGAATCCCTCTGAAAGGTAATGGTACCAATATCGGTAGCACTGTACCATTCGTCATCACCCATTTCAATATGCATCTGGAAATCCTTCTCCTCCAAGTCACTGAAAAGTTCCTTGTCTCCCATTATGTGAAAGGAAACACCACTATCCAAATACCACAAAGATTCGAATGCACTGGACACCATACATGCAATCAATGAGAAGTTAAGCTCAAATTGCAAGGCAAGGGCCTCACCAGCTACAAATCCTCCAACCTTCTTGTTCTTCTTTTGTGATGCTAGTAGAAAAAATTTTAAAGTTTTGCTGAAAACACTTCACCCTTGGACATGTCCCGATTCTTGCCATTCTTGGACTTGATTTGGAATGGAATTTCCTTGCCATTCCCCTTCCTCGCCTTGGAAGCCAAAGCACAATCCTCTTCATCCTCATTCTTAGACGAAGATCCATCTCTGGTGTTCCGTCTGAACTCCTCTTGCACCAAATCCGACCACATTCGTTCCCAATATGGAAAATTTTCCCTTCCATTAAGAGAGTCTTGATAACTGTGCCAAATCTTGGGAAGTCCTAGGAGAACCAAACTCACCCAATCATCATCAACAACTATTATACCAACGCTCCCCAGTTCATCCCGACATTGGACAAACTTTGTTAGATATTTTGGTATGGAGTCGCCCTTCTCCATCTTGATCTTCACGAATTTATCTTTGAGCTTCAATTTCCTATGGTCGCTACTAATTTGGAATAGATCCGTCAAATCCTTCCACATTGCATAAGGTGTGGATTTCCCATGGAGGCTTGAGACAATGTGGTCTCGTACTTCCTCTAATAGGCTCCTCCTAGCCTTTTCCACTTTCTTTTTCCATGCATCAAGATTTTCAGCATCTGTCACAAGTGGGTTTAGGAACATCAACGTCAATGAATTTCTTCAAGCCATTGTCTTCGAGTACTGCCTCCATCCTGTCCTTCCAAGAAATATAGTTTGAGTTTCCCTCAAGTGCATACTCCAACATCAAGCCATTAAAATCCATTTCGATCTTGAATCAGCTGTAGCACCAAGAAAGTCTTTCTGCAAATTCGAATTCTATCTAGTCACAAAATTAGGTCCTTCAAAATTGTGATTTCCTGTGCTCTGTTACCATTTAGAAATTATACAACATGCATGTACATCTTGGATTCACCCGATATAACAATGTACTAAAGTTAAAATACTGAATCGCTTCTACAAATAATTTTCAGAATTAAAAGCACAATCGCTACTCACATGAACATGAAGAAGAATCAAATCAACCACAACACAGATAATTTCTCGGGGAAAGCTTACAACTAAAAACTCCACTATCTTCTATTTTATATTAAGCATGGATCATGAAATAATTACATACAAACCTCTTCTCACAAGAGCCCTCCAATACTCAACTAATTGTCTCACACCTTCATGAACAAAATTGACCAACACATAGCCACCATCATTTCCGTACACCCGTGTTGAGAAACCGGGCCCAAAAAATAGAAGAAAAGAGATATCAACGCTTTAGAAATAAGCCACTTCGAGGGGGCAACCTCCAATACATTACATGAATGAACAATTCTTGGATGATACAATTTACAAAACCTTCTTTCTATATATAGGAGTCCATGGGGCCATAATGTAATCCTAGTGGGCCACAATGTAATCCTAGCCGACCCAACAATAATAATTTAAGGGCATAATAATAACAAAATGGGGGTTACAGGGGTACAATAATAACAATAAGGGAGTTACAATAAGAACAATAAGGGACTATACTAGTAATATAGGGACCTAACATGCCCCTCTCCTTCAAAAAAGTGTTTCCCTCAATGCTTGAGTAGCTCTAGGTTCTTCTGTATTAAATTCTCATCCCCCCACGTAGAATCTTCAATGGGTAAGTTCTTCCAAGCAGGAGGAGTCAGTATACTTCCGAAATCGATCGAATTCGTAGTTGCTTCTAGTTTCGTTTTGTGACCGCTTCAAGTTCCAATATGATTTTTCCTTCATCTTCAAGTTCTGGCAATATTGTTTGAACTGGAAGATTTTCACCTATAACCTTCTTTAAGCATGAAACATGGAAAAATGGATGCACTCGTGAAGAAGCAGGAAGCTCCAATTTGTATGTCATAGTACCAATCTTTTACAACACCTTGTAAGGACCATAGTACTTTGGCGATAATTTATTATACTTCTTAGCTTGCTTGAGGGAAATTTGTTTCTATGGTTGTAGCCGTAAAAATACCTAATATCCTACATCAAAACTTCTCTCGCTATGATGTTGATCTGCCTGTTGTTTCATTCAATTTTTTTGCCAAATTCAGGTTATCCTTTAAGAGTTGGAGAACTTCTTCATGGATACCACGTGATCTTCCATTGCTTGAACCTTCGAATTTTCACTTAAATATGATGGATGGTGGATGATATCCATAAAGTGCCATAAATGGGGTCATTTTTGCTGCAGTATGGAAGGATGTGTTATACCACCATTCAGCTAGAGGTAACCACTTGACCCATTATGTTTGTTTATCAGATACAAAACAACGAAGATAACCTTCGAAACATTTATTTACTATCTTAGTTTGACCATCGGATTGAGGATGATAAGATGATCTATGAGCTAATTGAGTACCCAAACAAAAAAATAACTCCGTCCAAAAGTTTCTAGTAAAAATGGGATCTCTGTCGCTCACAATAACCCTTGGGTTTCCATGTAGCTTTCGAATTGTGTCCATAAATGTAGTAGCAACTGTACTTGCTTTAAATGGATGAGATAATGCATAAAAGTGTGCATACTTGGTAATTCTATCAACTACCACCATGATGACACTTTTTCCTTCGGACTTAGGTAAACCTGTGATAAAATCCATTGAAATATCCTCCAACGTTGATTTGGAAATGGATAAAGGTCAGAGAAGACCCGAGGTCTTAATTGTCTCAACTTTATTCTATTGGAAAACCAAACATTCGCCACAAAATTTTGAATATCGTATTTACACATCCCAAAATTCTTTTCTTCACCCTGTAATTTTTTAAAAATCCCGTAAGGTGTTCCTAAAGGAGAGCAGACCTAAAAGAATCTTTTTTTTAGTTGGGAATTATTACAAAGATATAAACGATCTTTGTACCATAAGGAATCAAGTTTCCAGCTAAATGTATCAGATGTAATAGGATCTTGATGCAACTTTTGAATGAGCATCCACACTTATTCATCCTTCTTCCATTCATCCCTTGCTTCGGTTATCTAATCTGGTTGGATAATAGAAATGGCACAACAAAATGCTTCCACCTATTCATTATTTCTTGAGAGTGAATCTGCAACAACATTTAGCTTCCCTTTTTTGTAGATGATTTCAAAGTTATAACCCAACATCTTTGTGACCCATTTTGTCGCTCTTTTGAAGATAGTCTTTGTTCCAAAAAAAATTTAAGATTATCATGATTAATTTTTACCTTGAAGTGTCTTCCCATTAAGTAAGTTCGCCATTTCTTTAGTGCATGCAATATTGCTAACATTTCCTTCTCACAAATAGGTTTCTATAAATTCTTTCCTTTGATTGGATGACTTTCAAAAGCAATGGGTCTTCCTTCTTGCATTAAAACAACACCAATTCCATTTCCTGAGGCATCAAATTCCACAATAAAGGTTTTTGTGAAGTCTGGCATAGCTAAGACCATTGTTAGGCACATTTCCTCTTTAATATGTTCAAAGGCCTTAGTTGCTTTAGAAGTCCATGAAAATGCATCTTTCTTAAATAATGTTGTTAGAGGTGCTGTTATCCTCCCATAATTCTTAACAAAATTGCAATAATACCATGTTAACCTGAGAAATCCTTGCAACTGCTTTATGGTTGTGGGTACTTTCCATTCCTTAATGGATTTAATTTTGTTAGGGTCTACCTTGACACCCTCATGAGATACAATATGACCCATATATTCCACCTCTTGTACTCCAAAGAAACATTTGGATGCTTTTGCATATAATTGTTTCTCCTGCAATAGTTTGAGCACCCTCTCAACATGTTGAACATGATCCTTCCAAGACCTGCTATAGATTAGTATATCATCAAAAAATACTAGCACAATTTTATAAGGAAGGGTTTTAAAATGGAATTCATCAACCCTTGAAATGAAGGTGCATTGGTAAGGCTAAAAGGCATGACAAAAAATTCATAATGACCCTCACGGTTCAAAATGCTATTTTCGAATATCTTCGCCTTCATTCTAATTTGATGATATCCCTAATGAACATCTAACTTGCAAAAAAATAAATTTCTCCATGTAATTCATCCAATAATTCATCAATCGCTGTGAATGGGAAATCGATTCTCAATGGTGAGCTATCGAGCCCCCTATAATCCCGTACACGTAAAGCATGATCAAACACCTTGGAATGATTGTCCAAGACTTTTTGGAGATTTGAAGAAATAGATGATTTTGATGTTGGAACTTCTAGTGAGCATAATTGTGCAATTACGCCTCGTTGTTATTTCTTTAGAAGCTTTGTCATGACACTAGAGCTTATTATCTTTCCCGGCTTCCCTGCAATACCCTATAATTCAACTTCCTTCCTTTTGAAAAAAAATTCAAGAAAAGTTCTTGAAAATTAAAAGCTACCGTCCCCAAAGATTGTAACCATTGTACTCCTAGTACAACATCAAGACCTCCCATATGAATGAAAAGCATTAGAATATTCAATACGTATTCCCCCATTTGCAATTTATAGTTCCTCCATTTGCAACCATCACTTGACATTCTGGTGCTGGGTATAGGAAACAATTCAATTCCTTGGCTACCTTGCAATGAATAAAATTACGGGTACTACCTGAATCAATCAACACTATTAAATTTTTCTTCTTGATATGTCCTTCTATCTTGAGAGCTTGAGGAGTGGTAATTCCTGCCAATGCATTACACGATATGGTCAGACTCATTTCTTCCTCTTCTAGGGTTGGTTCGTGGTGTATAACCTCTTCTTTTGAAGATTCTTGTTTATTTTCTTCTTCCTCTTCACAATCTATGTAAAATAATTTCTTCTCAGCACGCTTATGAACTTTAGTGTATTTTCTATCACAATTGTAGCAAAGCCCTTTTGCTCTTTTCTCTGCCAATTTTCGTGGTGTCAACCTTGTAGGTTGTGCAAATATAGGAGTAGCAACACTTCCCTCTTTATAAAAGTGAGAGTTAGGCTTCCTTATCGCCATAATTTTACATTCAATTTTTCTGGCCAACCTGAATGCCTTCTCCAATGAATCAGGTTTCAAAACACGAACTTCACGTTGGATGTTATCCTTTAAAGTACCTATGAAGAGATCAATCCTGTGTTCCTCTGAAATATCAGTTACCCTTATATTCAATTTGTGGAAGTCCTCAATGTGCTCCCCCACTGAACCCTTTTGTTTGAGATTTATCAATTGGCTAAAGAAAGTGTTGCGCTTTGTATCCTCATAATGTGCTATCATTTCCTCCATAAAAATTGACCACGAGACAATTTTTTTTACGGGAGCAAAGCCATTGATACCATACAAATGTATTTTGTTCTAAATGTAAAGTTACAATGTGTACCTTTTGTGTGTTTTGCACATTATTGAGATCAAAATATTGCTCCATCTGTAGTATCCATGTTACAGGATCCTTTCCATGAAACCTCCTCATATCCATTTTTGGAATATGGTGGTTCTTCCCTCCAACGTTAGAGTTTATTAAATCATGATTAACATTTAGTTTGTTCTCATCATGAGTTTCCTCTAATATCTTTTCACCATTAGGAAAAATTTCTTGTATCAACTTTGCCAAACCTTCTATGTCTACTTTTAGATCATTCTTCATGTTTTCCATGTTGTCTTTCATTTTTTCATCGATCTTAACTTCCATGTCATCCATCTTAGCTTCCATGCCCACTTCTATGCCATCCATCTTAGCTTCCAAACCATTCATCTTAGCTTCCACGCCTTTCTTCAAACCATCCATCTTAGTTTCCATGCCTTTCTTCAAAACTTCCATTTCATTTTTGTTGCTCTTTGCGAGAGCAAAATTTGTTGCACTTGCTCCTGTAATTTTGATATGTCATGTTGCCATTCTTCATCTTCATGAGTCATAATAGAGCCTTCTAAAGGCTTAATGGGTGTTGAATTCTTTTCAGGGGCCATTTTAGAATCCAATACTGATATCTATTCTACAATATTCCCTTGGAATCAATTCAACTTGATTCTTTGAACAAGACTTATGCAATTTGGCAAAAAAATACACACACCTTTTACTTGCTTTTGAGGAGCTCGATATTGAAATTGAATTATCTCTATAATTGCAGATCCTCAATATCTAAAATTCAGCCCTATAGTAGCCCTCTTAAGCTTCTTTCAAATTCCATAGGTCTGATCTGATTTGGATTATTCAAGACAAAGTTATGTCTAATCTCCCACAATGACCCAATTATGGACTGGTTCAGTAGAACAAACTTGTATGACTTGCCATGTGTCACTGTTTCTTCCTTTGTCTCTAAAATTGATAGACAGAAAACTGCAGTCCATGTACTTGTGGCCACCTTTTACAACATTCCATTTTGATGCTCAGAGAGAGAGATATGAATATTTTTTCACAGTCACTTCTTTGAGATGAAATTTAGAAGCCTGAAAAAGCCCTAACTTCCACAGATAATATCTTCGAAAATATTGCAAACCAAAATATGAAATTTTGCAACAATTTTCTTCAATATTTCGGCTTCACACTCTAAATATTTCAGCTTTTGAACCTTCGTAGAAAACAATTTATAGAAAAAATTCCACGATGACCTATTTAGGTTAAATTCAGGAGCCTAAAAAATGACCTAAATTCCACAGATTATATCTCTGAAAATATTGCGAACCAAGCTCTGAAATTTTGCGACGATGTTCCTTAGGATTTTGGCTTCATACACTAAAAATTGCAGCTTCTAAACCTTCGTAGAAAACAAGTTATAGCAAAAATTCCACGATGTCCTGTTTGGAATAGCGAAACCCTAGAATCCAAATCTCTAATACCAAATGTTGTGAAACCAACACCAAAAATAGAATAAAAGAGATATCAACGCCTTATAAATAAGACACTTCGAGGGGGCAACCTCCAATACATTACATGAATGAAAAACTCTTGGATGATACAAATTGCAAAACCTCCTTTCTATATATAGGAGTCCATGGGGCCACAATGTGATCCTAGTGGGGCCACAATGTAATCCTAGCTGACCTAATAATAATAGTTTAAGGGCACAATAATAACAATATGGGGGTTACAGGGGTACAATAATAACAATACGAGTATTAAAATAACAAGGGACTATACTAGTAATACAAGGACCTAACAGCCTGCCTTGTTTGCACAATCCTTGATGAATTAAATCCTTAAAAGATAGGAATTATGGCCTTCCTTGATTGCGCAATTATCATGGGCACTCAAATGGGAATTTGGTTGCATGTGTGCAACCCAATAATCCTACAACTGATAGTCAACTTCCCTTTCACCTAGATCTCAACTGGGTCTCCATTGGATCTGACATGCATGTAGCTAATAATAGTAAATCCTTAGTTGCATGTGAGATCATTGATTGTGAATTAATTAATATTTAATTCACTTGATGTCTCACTAGTGTATCTTCAGTTACAACTAGCATAACTGAGTTTAACTCACTTACTTGAGTTAAGTTGATTACAACTTGCATTAACTAATGCACCACTACACTTCGAACTCTGTTACAACTAGAATTACTCTGCATGCCTCACCAACTACCTCTAACTCGAAATCCACTTGCTAACTGAGTTTATCACTCTCATTTAACCATTCCAAGTTATTATTGAGAATAGATTACATTTTATTTTCCATCTTAATTAAGGGATAAATAAAATAGACATGCACCAAAAATAACACTGTGGGCCCCACCCTAGTGTAGGTGCTTAATGCACTAGGTGCGGGTGCTGAAAATTTCTTGTTGAATCTCAACACAATTCTGTGACCTTTAACCTCCCTTTTTCTCCTATTTTCCATTATTTTCATAAACAAAATGCCAATTATTTCCACTTTGCCTTTTCAAAGCCTTTTCCAATTTACTTAGCCATAATAAACCAAAATGAACACCCACTAGGATGTTTTCCCAACATTCAGCTTGAAATACGTGTCCCGTGACCTTAGTCTTATTTTTCCTTTATTATCATTTATTACATGATATTTTAACCTGAAGCTATTACAAAAGGAGTGAGGGATAGAAAAATAGATGAAAGGGGAGGGAGAAAGGAGAAAGATAATATGGAGAGTGAGTATAACTGAGGAGGATAGAGAGTGAGCATAAGATGAAGGAGGATATATATATATATATATCTAGAGAGAGAGAGAGAGAGAGAGGTTGTTTCACCATGAAGAAAAAAAATCATATGATCTCCTAGTTAGTAATTCATAATACTCAACTACTCTAGCTAACCATCTAAACTATAGTTTATCTACACTTGTGTTTACAACTATACAATTTTCCATATTTAATGTTTTTGTAATATTTATTTGTGTAACTAGGATTCCATTTCCATATTTTAAAATCTTGTTTCGTATGTATATATGTATCCACATCAAATATATCTGCCTTGTTCTTTTACTATATGGAAAATTATGTAAGTTTATAATCCCATTAAAGTTAATTATTATTCGTATTTGTCATTATATATATATCAAAGGTTGAAGATATTTTTTTTTTAGATTTTCCATCTTATACTCACATTCATTTTCAAAATATTTGTCACTACCAAATTTTTTGACCTTTTAAGTCAGCAAAATTATGGTGATATGAAGTGTTTCTCACACTTCTTCTCCAGTATACAAATCACTATTCACACTTCTTTTTAAGTAAAAAAATAAAATGTTGAAGAATTATGATTAAACATATAGATCATATAGATCTTTGTAGATGTTAATCATCATCATCATCACCATCAATCATTATATCTATCTATAATTTTTCCATAACATTATTTATCTCAAGCCATTTCTCTCTACATGTCTATCTCAAATATTTTTTCTTTAATATATTTATCTCAAATCATTTCTCAGTATATATTTATATAAAATTTATTATCTCCAATGGTTCATTATGTCTATCTATAAATATATATAAAATCATTCACTATACATATCTATTTCAAAATTCTTCAATATATATAAAATTTGATTTGTTATTTCATAAATAATTTACACAAAATTTTGCTTACTTTATTAATTCCAAAATAAATTCATTTTACGAATTTTTAAATTTCCAACTAAATTAAAAAATAAAACATTTAAACGTTACATCTTAAGATACTCTTAGTCTCTACATTAAATTTTAAAAGAAAAAAAAGTATCTATTGGCCCCTACATGAACCATTAAAAATAAAATAAAGTAGAAAATCCGTAATAATAAAAGGGGATGACGAAATTTATAAAGACCAGTTCAATTTTAGTTTTAATTTGGTCTGTGCATTAACATTTAAAAGAAAATAAAGTATCTATTGGTCCCTACATGAACCATTAAAAATAAAACAAGATAGGTTGCGGAGCAACAAGTCCCTGCCTAAGGGACTGATGTCAACAACAGGTTCTCACTGGATTGTTCTACAGAATTAGTCCTTTCTGAATCATTTGAGCATTAAAAACATTAGGCTGTTGAAAATTCCTTTGTTTGCAGAAACAAATGAGCATGGAATTGAAAGTAGATGAATCTGGGGAAATCCCTTTGCTTGTCATTTCCGAATAGAGTTCATGAGCTTCACTGAACAGGTTACGACTTACTAGTTTCCAAAGAAGATAATTGTAAACAAGCAAATCAAGCATCAATCCATGGTCAGTAGCATAGATGAAGGTGCTTAGGGCCTTTGCAATCATACCATATTTTGCATATATCCAAAATATATTGCTCACAACTCCATCTGCTACAGCAATCATGTTTTTGGTCAGCAACAACTCTACAAGATTAAGCCAATGCTCTCTATGTTTTGGGTCAGCAGAAACTCTAACATATGAAGGCAATTTTCTGTGTGTGGCACTTGCAGGCACTCTATCTTGAATGGAACTCTGAAATGAAGGCCATTTATTGTTGTTATTGAAATCTACCGAATCTTCATCGATGGCTAGAGTGTTGTCACTTGTGCCGCTGTCGCAGTTGCTTCTCATTCTCTGAAACATTCCGCTGTGAATTGGAAGATGGGCAACTTGAGAAGGGGGTAATCGATGAAAGAAAAATAGTTTCTTCCTCCCAGTCATACCCGCTTCTTATAGAAAGTCTCAGTAACCCCTTTCTATTCACCAGTGAGCATCTTATTACCTGGAAACTCACCTAGTTCATATGCAAATTGTTGATGTTTTTGATTAATTTCTTCAGTCGCATCCTCTTTCAAGTGATCCATTCATTCTCCCTTAGCATCCCTGGTCATAGATATGGAGAGGGCCATAAAAATCAGCAGCACTAGGGAATATAGCATGCAACTGCTTGAGCCCAGTGTCTAAGTCTGGTCTTCACCTGCTGAGGATTGTCACCTGCACATGGTCCTCGAAAAAAATCAATGAAAGATTCATTGTTTTACCGCATAAAAAGACTCTGCAATAAGAAATTCAATTGTGCGAATGAACATGGAAAAAACAACAGTTGAAAAGAAAATAAAGAAAATTGCTGAAAGATATGATGGAACTGTATCATTTTTTACCCGTGGATGGGAAAGTAGGCACCTACGGTCACAATTTTCATGATCGTAATCTATTTATAATTTTTTTAATAATATTCTAATTAATTTTCATAAAAAATTTTAATATTATTCTAATTAAATTTTAATGGTAATTGAAAGTAAAATACGTAGTCACATATGTAAAGACAATATGCATGGATTTAGAAGTGTAAAGACGAAGACCAATATGCATGCCACTTGTCTCATTTCCCCCAATGTGCTACCTAGTTTCGTTTCAATATAAGGTCGGTGAGCAGTTGTGAGTTTTTGTTCACACTCACACCCTTCGATTATTGTGTGCCTTGTACTCAGAATGCATTCAAAATATTCTCCTTCATTAGCTAAAGTGTGTTAAAACTACTAAAATCATGGCTGTTATGAGTGGTTGTCTGGTACTTCTATAGGGTCGAACACTTTAGGGGACAGTGAACCCAAGATCTCCAACTCTCCCCGTGAGGGGCGTGCTTCACAAATGACCTCATGCTCATGCCGGTAACTTCCCGTGAGGGGCGTGCTTCACAGAAGATCTCATGCTCATGCTGGTAACTTCAGGCCACTTATTTAGTAGGCTTCGAGACACCCGTGGCGGCATTCAGACAACCGTGGAATAGCCACCTGCATGCACTACACAAGTAAAACAGTTAATTCTGGAAGGTTCATTGCATAGGACTCATTGGTAGAGAAAGGTACGTCGATCATAGGCATAGGATCGGCTGTTGAAGCAAAATTCAGGAGCTTTGTGCTTTGGGCGCATCTTGATGGTGAAAAACATTTGAAGTATTGGAGAGCCAAATTACACAAAATCTCAAAGGTGCTTCACACAGATATTCGAAGGCATGCTTTGTATTTGGCGCCCATCTGACAACACTCTTTATCATCACTCACCTGTATGTATTTTGAAGCTTCAGAGTGCCTATGAAAATAATGTTGTGCTATCAAATTTTGAATTCTGAAAACCAAAAAATAAAAAAATAAAAAAAATATATAATTTCACCGTATGTCATGGTTTTCAAGATTTTCTGTAAAATTTGAGTTCTTAAACTGATTTTCATAAATATCAATCATGTTTTAGGTACGTGGAATTAGCATGGTTCCCAACCACTGCCCTGAATGGTCTCCACAAGCGTTCAAAAATCTTGTGGAATTCACAAGCAAGTTGCAGTTTCTTGACACTGAAGGTGATCGTGTGGAAAGCATATTTTATGTTGCCCAGTCACCACAATTAATATGGCTCCACTGGATTAATTGTACGTACACCTCCCTCCCTTCGTGCATTCCAATGGAAAATTTAAGAGTCTTAAAAATAAAGGCTACAGAATTTGAAACAATATGGACAAATGAATCCCAGGTAATTATGCAAATTTGTTCTGGTGTAATGTGGTACAGTACTCTGAAGTTAATAAATAATATAATATTGTTGAGGATACAAATTCCATGAAAAAAAAGTACAACAACAATAGTGCTCATGAGGTCTTCTGGTAGAGTTTATATTTCTGTTGTTAAGGGTATAGAATATAGATATAGTTTTTCTAAATGTATTATGATAAACCGTTTAAATCTCGAAATATGGTCCTGTTTTTTAGAATAAGCCCTCTTTAGTTGCCCTTGCGCAATTTTGTATAAAAAGGAACAAGGCTGCTGCAATTAGTTAGGCAAGGAGATATAGAAATTGAATTGCAAAACAACAACAATTGTTAAGATAAGCTGCCATGTGTGTAACCCAGATTCCAATGCATAATATGATTGTTTTTGTTTTAAGGATAGAATGGAAAAGATAGAACAGAAGAATATGCATGTCTGGACTTCATGTTTCAAGAACTAAGATCTTATTATGTCACAAACAAATAAACGAAGCTATAGTAATAACGAAACAAAAGACGTTTTGATTGTGATTATCGGGTTTTAGAATTAATTAGATGATTACAATGAAATTTTACCATCTTGGGCTCTTCGGCTCTTCTGATTGGGATTATCAGGTTTTAGAATTAATTAGATGATTACAATGAAATTTTACCATATTGGGCTCTTGCTGTTGAAAGTTGAATATAAGCAGACAATACTACCTCAAATAAAGTAGACTGCACAACTGCAAAAGAAAAAATCCTTGAAGCACATCAAGAACAAAGAAGCGGCTATAAAGAACAAAGAAGCAGCGCAGGAATCTCCTCCTTTTTCATCCAGGAATCTCCTTCTTTTTTGTCCAGGAATCTCCTCCTTTCTCGTCCATCTTCGGCTATGAGTCCCTGTGAAGATCCCACATCCCAGCCAGTATAAGGTCTCCTTCAAATAAATTCTACACAGGTAGCACATGCACATGGCTATTACATGCAGATAGCCGTGTGGCCATAGCCACTTCGTCTGGCAGCCATGTAGTGTAGCGTACCCCAGAACGCATAGCATATATATTACTAAGTAATACAAACCAAAAAACCCAATTCATTAACAAGACATTTAATGTTAGTGAACTAATGCCATCATTAGTTTAGCTTTGAAAAGTAAGAATCAATCAAACCCTTTTCACCAAGAAACTATATGAACAATATAGATCATATAACCTCTTTGCCTCGGGAAGAGGCCAAATAAGATGATAAAAATTCTTATTGGCCGTGAAAAGAATTACGTCTATTTGATTGGTTGAAGCCACCATATATTTCATGAAAAAGGATTAAACTATAGGTTATCATAAAGAGGAATTAATGTTATGTCTCCAATTCGATTGCTATAGTCCCTGCCCTAGTTGCAGGTGGCAGGGACTAATAAAGTAGAAAATATGTAATAATCAAAGGGGATAACGAAATTTATAAAAACCAGTTCAGTTTTAGTTTTAATTTGTTAGTACATTTAAAAACTGTAAAAAAATAAAAAAAATAAAATTATAATATGTTCAAAGGTGGAGGGAAAATGAAATTGTTAAATTTTTTTACTTTTGGTTGGTCAAATTTTTTGTCGAATCTTTATTTTTGTTGTTTAATTTGGATTTTTAATGAATTCAACACCATGAAAAACTCACGGAACACTTGGATTGTGGAGATTTTATAACTCAAATTTGTGACTTCAACAAAATCCTACCAAATACTCAACAATTTTGACCAGAAAAATTGCCATAAAACCTCCACAAAGGATGAGTTGATTTGCATAGAAACAAAGTATTAGAGGGTTGCTTTGATTGGAAAAAAAGGTTGGTGAAAAATGACTAAGCCTACTATTCTGTTGAGAAGTCAACAAGAAATGTGTGTCTAATGTAATTTTCCCTTAATTAAATTGGACAATAAAATGTAATATTATCTCGTAATCACTTGTAATAGTTAACTAAGTGTGATAAACTCTGTTAGATCATGAATTTTGAGTTGAGGGTGGTTGGTGAGGCATGCAGAGTGATTCTATTAGTTATTGAGTCCAAGTTGCATTTAGTGCATTAGTTTAATGCATGAGAAATTAGTTAACTCAATTAATTGAGTTAAAATAAGTTTAACTAGTTGTAACTGTTTGTTGCACTAGTGAGAGGTCAAGTGAATTAAATGAGATTTAATTCACATGAAGTGATCTGTCATGTAAATGATGATTTACTATTAATAGTTGCATGCATGTCAGTTCCAGTGGAGACCCAGTTGAGACAAAGGTTAAAGGGACGTTAACTATCAATTGTATTATTAGTAGGTTGTCTTCATGCAGTAAAACAACCATAGGATTTCCCATGAGAATTGCGCAATTTTGGAAGGCTGCATTTCCTAAATAATAGGGATTGCATTCCACATGAATTGCGCAAGGTAGGCAGGCTGAGAAGAGGCTGAAAATTGGCTAAGTGTTAGTCGATTTTGTCTGGATCAGTGTGAGACAGTTGTGAGAGTGCACGAGACTCTTGTGAGAAGAGTGAATTGTAATTTTTTTCATGATTCCTTGGTGAACATACAATAGAAGATAGAGGGTTTTTGAGCAGCAAGCTTTCCCCGGGAAAATACTTGTGTTGTGGTTTGATTTGCTTCTTTCTTTACTTGCTGTGATTGGTGATCGTGTTTATTTTCGACAATTAATTTGTAGAAAGATTCAATATCTTACTTTAGCATATCGCATGATATGATTGAATCCATTGGAATATATATTGTTTGTATAATTACTACATGGTATAAGAGTGCAGGAAATCAATATAGTGGAGAAGAAATTGAGTTTGTGATGAATATAATTCGAATTTGCAAAAATATTCTTTTGTGTGACAGGCAGATCAAGATCAAGATGGATTTCAATGGCTTGAGATTGGAATATGCTTGAGGAAAGTTCTAATTATATTGCGTGGAAAGACAGGATGGAGGCAATTCTAGAGGACAATGGGTTGAAAGAATTCATTGATAATGACATTCCCAAACCCGCAACAACAGATGCCGCTCTTCTTGATGCTTGGAAAAACAAGGTTGCAAAGGCGAGGATGATCTTATTGGAGGGAGTACGAGACCATATTGTCTCAAGTCTCCATGGAAAAGAAACTCCATATGCAATGTGGAAGGCTTTGACAGATCTGTTTCAGAGTAGCAGTGACCACAAAAAATTGGCACTAAAGGACAAGCTCAAGAAAATAAAAATGGAGAAAGGTGACACTATTTCGAAATATTTAACCAAGTTTTTCAAATGTTGAGATGATCTTGGGAGTTTCAAAATTACTGTAGTGGATGATGACTTGGTGAGCGTAGCTCTTCTAGGCCTTCCCAAGAGTTGGCATAGTTATCAGGGATCTGTCAATGGGAGGGAGAAGTTTCCAGATTGGGAGTGACTTTGGTCGGATTTGGTGCAAGAAGAATTCAGGTGGAATACCAAGGATGGATCCTCATCCAAGACGAATGATGAGGAAAATTGCACCTTGGCTGGTAAGGCAAAGAAGGGGAAGGGAAATAAATCCTATTCCAAATCTGACACTGGCATAGAAGGCAAGAAGCGTGACATGTACAGAGTCAAGTGTTTTCACTGTCAAAAGCATGGACATTGTTGTAGCACAATTTTACTCAGCAAAAAGTTGGAAGAAGATCTGGGCAATTTAAGGTTGTTGAGGAACAATTATCGAAGTGGAACAAGTTCAAGGAGATAAACAAAATATTTTAAAGGCATTTGAAATACTGTGCCTAAGAAATCTGTTATTGGGTGATTCAGTTACATTGTAGGGGTTGCTCCAGCTATGTGGAAGGCTTACAAGGGTGCATGCCATTGCATTGCATTTCCTTGATAGAGGTGGATTGGTTGCTTTGTCGAACTTGCCTACTAGTTGCCTATTTTCAGGGTTTGACAGTGTTGCATCAATTATTGTTCGACATATTCTTGAGGATCCTCACACACTGCAGGCAGCTATGGAGTCAGAAATGCGGCATAGTCTTGTAGCAGCCTTAAATCGAAATATGAATGGAAGGGTGAGTGCTCGTACTTTTCTTTCAAACTTGGCTCCCGTTATCTCCAGAGACCCTGCTGTTTTTATGCTTGCTGCACAAGCAGTTTGTTAGGTTGAAATGGTTGGAGAAAGACCTTATGTAATTTTGTCAAAAGATCGTGAGAAGGAAAAAGGAAAAGAGAAGGAAAAGGTTTTAGAGAAAGACAGGCTGGGAGGTGGAGATAAGTCTGTGCAGGGACACAAGAGGCCAACACATAGCTTTGCAAGCGTGATTGAACAAATTTTGGATTCAGTTACTCAATATTCAATCCCTGTGACAAATGACCCTCGAGGGAAATTTATACCTTCTGGTTCTGTTGCTGATATGGATGTTGATGAGATTCCATCAGAGGAGAAGGGAAAAGCTGTTGTTGACAGAGATAACGTGGAACTAGATGGAAAATATTCATTTGCTTTAGCAAGAACAACTTTTATTTTGAAGCTACTAACTGAAATAGTTCTAATGTATCCATCAGCAGTAAATGTTATTCACCGTCGTGATGCTGAAAGCAACCATCCTAGAGCGCCCCTACAAGGAGGGGCCAGTGGCATGGGCCACAGTGGGCCTTTATACTATGTTCTTCATAGGCTTCTTCCATATTCTGCGAGGCACATAAAAGAAAAGCAGGTAGATAGTGAATGGAGGCAGAAACTTTCAAGTAAGGCCAGCCAGTTTTTGATGGCAATATGTGTTCGTTCAGCTGAAGGACGAAGAAGGTTATTTGTGGAGATTGTTCATTCATTCAATGCATCTATCTGTACTCATGTAGGTGGCTTCAAACCTCCAGAATGCCATATGGTTTCATTTATAGATCTGATAAATGATGTTCTTGTAGCGCGCTCACCTTCAGGGTCAAACATCTCAACAGAAGTGTCCAAAACACTAATTGATGTTGGAGCGATTCAGGCCTTGTCCTGTACACTTGAGAATCTAGATTTAGATCATCCTGAGTGTGTTAAGATTGCAAATGGCATTGTAAAGGCCTTAGAGTCCTTAACTATGGAACCGATACAAGGCCATGAAGATGCTCAACACAAAAGTAGCAGTATTGGAGCTTCTGGATCCACTGTGCATCAACACCAGAATGAAAGAGAGAATGAAAACGCACCATCAGCAGATGAAATTGCTCATTCTCAGCAGAACGAAACAAAGTCTGACCGAATGGAATCTTCCCATGATGCAATGGCGTCTGTCCAAACTGTTGGAAATTTGATAATAGAGTCGGAAGAGGATTTTATGAATGAGGATTATGAAGAGGATGAGGACGATGAAGATGAAGATTGGTCTGACATTAAAGACAACGTATTGGCAATGAAAACTGAAAGCACTCATATGAAGGTTTTTCAGCGTGAAAGGTTCAATGGACATGAATGTCATGAATCTAGAAACATAGAGTGCGTAGGAACCTCTGGCCAAAATAGCAGTTTAATCAGTCCCAACGTTGTAGTATATGGGTCCTGAGTTACAATCATGCACATACCTTACCTTATCTATGCCGATAAGCAGAGAGGAGTTATTCAATAAACTATTAACAACATGCTTGAAAGAATTCCCATATACACTAACCAGGCCCCTACCAATCATTATTTCTGATAGAAAAATCATTGATCTTTATGATTTTTCAAATGTTGTTAGGAAGTAAGGTGGTTTCGATTTGGTTTCTGCAAATAAATGTGGAGGTCAATTGCAGGGCATTCAGGATTCGGCGCCGAATGTGTCCATAAGACTTCCAATGTTTCGCTTTCAGGCATGTTAGAATGGTCAAACTGGGTCGCGAGGAACCCCTGTGGTTCTGTGAAAGAACAAGGTGCTAAGCTCTACAGGCGGAGTGAGGAGATGGCTCAGAAATGTTCGGGATTTGTTTAGCGGCTTGGATCATCCGGCTCAGATCCAATGGTCTGTGGCATCATAAATTAAACATAATTTATGAGAAATGGTGCCCCCGCAAAACGGTTTAGTTCAAACCACTATTTACAACATCGACGGCTATGATGTGTTACGACATCACTTAGCCATTTCCCAAGAAACCGCCATCACTGCTCCCGCAGGCTGTTATTGGTTTTCAAAAACCATGGGTGACTCTGTTGGTACATATGGGTGTAATGGGACCCAAAGTGTACCATTGGTTCCTTTTGCTTGCGCTAGAGTAAGGTTCTATTTTCGGTTTTATATTATATATTATATATATACTATTAAAACAGATATTTTGTAAATTTAAATAATTCTAGAACTTCCAAGAATCAGTTTTAAAACTGATCATAAGAGTTAGTTAGATCAAAGAGCAGATATAAAAGTAGAGATAAGAGGAGGAGCGGGGGTTCCGGTTTTTAGATCTCCAGACAGTGATCTTTGTACTGAGATTTCAAGTGATTAATGAAGGAAAAACAAACTTCTAGCATTTGTTGATATTGATACGTCCCCTAGTTTACATAATGTATTTTCAGTCCTTGAATAAAATGAAGTATAGAAGCAACAGGTCTCTTTTTGCGTGTGCAAATAAGAGTTAAAACCCTTAATAGGCGCTCCTTCATTTTAACTATTCTTTCCTTTTAATTCTTCTAAAGTTTGAGATGATAGATTCTGTGCAGCAGCATATCGTTTTGGGCTTTTCCCTTTCATTCTTCTTCTGAACATTTCATTCTATATCAGCAAATAATAGCATTGTGGGTCATTTATAGCATTTGAATTTGAAGATTCAATGATTGAACTCTAGAGGTGATTAAACATGGATCAATATTTCTGTGACATAGTTATTTGAATGTCTTAAGCACGGATTCCTTTTCACAGCCAAGGAATTGTTTCTTAAGGTACAACAGACATTATGCCACTAATTGTCCACAAAATAAGAAGAAAAATGAGGCTTCAGGATCTGCAGTTGGTGAGGCTTTGGCCTCACAATTTGCGTTGGAATTATTTCTCATCGCATGCATGGTGTCTAGTGCGATGGGATCATTGTGGTACTTGGATAGTGGTGCATCTTTCCACATGATGGGAGACAAATAAATTTTTAGTAGCTTGGAGGAGAAGGATCTCAAGATGCATATCGAAATGGGTGATGACGGGAGGTATAGCGCTACTGGGATTGGTACAGTTACTTTCCAAAGACAATTAGTTAAACCCTTCTTATTAAAAGATGTCATGCATGTACTAGGCTTGAAAAAGAATTTAGTTTCAGTTGCTATGTTGGAGGATAGAGGTTATGATGTGGTTTTCAGTGAAGGGAAAGCATTCCTTCATCACAAAGCCATAGGACAAGCCAATCATATTGGGATTCATGTGAAGAATCTCTACAAACTTGATGTAGATGGCTGCGCAACATTGATGGGTAAAGCAGACAAAGTGGTGAGCCAGGATGAGGGTGAGTTACGACATAGGAGATTGGGCCATCTACACCACAGAGCTTTGAAGGTCATGCAACAGATTTATATGTGGCTTCCAAAGGGTACTCTTGCATAGATAGACACATGCAAGGGATGTACCATGGGGAAGTATGCAAAGGCCACTTTTCATGAGAAGGAAAACTGAGCAATGAGAATCCTTGAGAGAGTTCACTCAGACGTGTGTGTACCATTCTCTACAACTTCAACAATAAAGCACAGGTATTATGTGATCTTTGTTGATGATTTTTCTAGAAAGTGTTGGATCTACTTCATGCAGAAGAAAGATTAGACGTTCTCAAAATTTTGTGAGTTCAAAGCACTGGTGGAGAAAGATACAGGGAAGCATGTGAAGGCTCTGAGGAGTGACAATGGTGGTGAGTACAATTAATTCAAGAACTTCTATAGCAAAGAAGGAATTCAGTAAGAGATGATTTCGCCTCATAACCCACAACAGAATGGGGTTATAGAAAGAAAGAATAGAACAATTGTGGGTGCAACATGAGTGATGTTTCATGATAAGGGCCTATCGTTTCATTTATGGGTAGAGACATGAAACACAATGATATTTGTGCAAAACCGTAGTCCTCATCGGATACTTGACATGAATACACCAGAGGAGGATTTTTCTGGTAGGAAATATGATGTTTCATATTTTAAAATTTTTGGCTCATATGTCTATTTCCATGTGACCAAATATTCTAGGAATAAGCTAGAACCAACAATTGAGATTGGGATATTTGCGGGGTACACTGATACTCCCCACAACTATCAAGTGTATTTTCCAAACATCACGATGACTGTTGTGATAAGGGATATAAAATTTGATGAGGAGAAAGCCATGCGATTGTCCCTTGAGAGGGAGCTTGATTTGCATGCAGAGGAGGAACTCTTAGTTCCAAAGAATGAACCTCAAGATGTGGAGAAACCACACGCAGAGGATCATGGAGTGGTAGAAACAGTCATGCAGAGCCATCCACTATACATGGTAGAAGGCACACCACGAAAGCTGATAGATTGATACTTGATGTGACAGAACATGTAGGAGCACCTACTTCACTGCACAGAAAGAGAGAGTCTCTAGACAAGTTTACTAGATACATGGCTCTTATGAGAAAGTGTATTGTGACAGAACCATCCTCCTTTGAGGAATCAGTGTAGCAAACAATTTGGGCTGATGCCATGGTTGAGGAGTATGACTCCATCATCAAGAATAGTGCATGGGAAGATGTCCCAAGACCAGTCGGAAAATCAGTGGTTGGATCTAGATGGATCTATAAGGTGAAGCAGGTGGAAAATGGGAGTGTGAAGAAGTACAAGGCTAGATTTGGAGCCCAGGGATTCTCACAAGTTGAAGGGATTGACTATGAGGAGAATTTTGCACCGGTTGCAAGGTACTCATCGATTAGATCTATCCTTGCACTCTCAGCGCAGATGGGGTGGCAGATACATCAGATGGATGTTAAAACTGCATTTCTCAATGGAGTTATTGAGGAAGAATTGTACATAGAGAAGCCAGAAGGTTTATATATCTTTCACAGTGAGTCGCATGTGTGCACACTCAAGAGAGCACTGTATGGGCTGAAGCAAGCACCTCGTGCTTGGTACACTAGAATTGACAGCTATTTCACCGGGTTGGGCTTCACGAAGAGTGAAGCAGATGAAAACGTGTACTCGATTGTGGTTGTTGGTAAGCTCTTGATTATCGTACTTTATGTTGATGATCGTATTTTGACAGGTAATGAGTAGCTCATAATTTCTTGCAAAGAGGATCTTGCAAGAGAGTTTGTGATGAAGGACATGGGACTCCTTCACTATTTCCTTGGTTTGGAAATATGGCAGTGGGATGGTGAGCTATTTGTTTCTCAAGGAAATTATGCCAAAGAGATTATGAGTAAGTTTCACATGGAGAGCTGTAAACTCATGGAGACTCCTCTTCCAAGAATCTGGAGGAAGGATGATGCTACTTAAGGTAAGGTAGTGGATGCTACTGTTTACAGGTAGCTTGTGGGTTCACTAATGTACTTGGTGAACACTAGACCAGACATTTGATACATAGTTAACCAGCTGAGTCATGCTATGGTTAAGCCGACCAATCCATTTTGGAAGGCAAGGAAGCATGTCTTGAGATATCTCAGGGGCACTACAGAGTATGGATTATGGTACAAAAGGTTAAACGGAGTGAAAATTCAAGGTTTCACCGATGCAGATTGGGTAGGAAATCCATCATAAATAAAGAGCTCATCAGGAGGGATCTTCAACACAAGATCGAAAAAAATTTCTTGGTACAACAGGAAGCAGATATCTGTGGCACTCAATTCAACCGAGGTAGAGTACATGGCAGCCAGTCAGGCTACATGTGAGGCCATCTGGATGAGGAAGATTCTGGTTAGTTTATTTGGTCATTAGATGGATCCGACAGTAATACATTGTGATAAACAGAGTTGCATTAAACTCTCGATTAATCCAGTATTCCATAATAGGTCCAAGCATATAGACATCCAGTACCACCATCTCAGAGATTGTGTTCAGAGGCGCATTATGTTACTTCAATACATTCCCATGGAAGATCAGGATGCAGATATTCTGACGAAGGCGCTCACCAGGAGAAAATTCAAATACCATAGAGGAAAGATCAGGGTAGCTGATAATCCCTTTCTTGTTGAGAGGGAGTGTTGAAAAGTCAACAATAAACATGTGTCTAATTTAATTTTCCCTTAATTAAATGGGACAATAAAATGTAATCTTATCTCGTAATCACTTGTAATAGTTAACTGAGTGTGATAAACTTAGTTACCTCATGAATTTCGAGTTGAGGGTGGTTGGCGAGGCATGCAGAGTGATTTTATTAGTTATTGAGTCCAATTTGCAGTTAGTGCATTAGTTTAATGCATGAGAAATCAGTTAACTGAATTAATTGAGTTAAAATCAGTTTAACTGGTTGTAAATGTTTGTTGCACTAGTGAGAGGTCAAGTGAATTAAATAAGATTTAATTCACATGCAGTGATGTGTCATGTAACTGATGATTTACTATTAATAGTTGCATGCATGTCAGTTCCAGTGGAGACCCAGTTGAGACAAAGGTTAAAGGGATGTTAACTATTAGTTGTATTATTAGTAGGCTATCTGGATGTAGTAAAACAACCATAGGATTTCCCATGAGCATTGCACAGTTTTGGAGGGATGAATTTCCTAAAGAATAGGGATTGCGTTCCACATGAATTGTGCAAGAAAGGCAGGCCGAGAAAAGGCTGAAAATTGGCTAAGTGTTGGTCGATCTTGTCTGGAACAGTGTGAGACAGTTGTGAGAGTGTAGGAGACTCTTGTGAGAAGAGTGCATTGTAATTATTTCATGATTCCTTGGTGAATGTACAATAGAAGATATAGGAGTTTTGAGTAGTGAGCTTTCCCCGGGAAAATATCTGTGTTGTGGTTTGATTTTCTACTTTCTTTACTTGTTGTGATTGGAGATTGTGGTTATTTTACGTAATTAATTTGTACAAGGATTCAATCTCTTGCTTTAGCATATCACATGATCAGATTGAATCCATTGGAATACATATTGTTTGTATAATTTCTACATATTCTTTCCCATTTCCATTATTACTCATGTGATTTTTAATGTTATGAAATGAATGTTGCACTTTATAACAATGTTAGATAAACATTTTATTTTTTAATGAACACTATATTTATATTAGATAAGAAATAATTTCCCCTAAAACTAAAAGCTACTTATTTATGTGGTAAAATTAAACAAGAAACACATTTTTAAAATGTAAAACACATTAGAAATCTTTAAAGATTATGAGATTCTCTTTGTGTCTTATGCACAATTTGTTGGAAGTTGACTTTTTAAGACTGGACCAATCAAATATTCTTTCAACCAATCACCCATGTGCCATATTCCAAGCATGAATGTGGGACACATGGAAAAAAAATTAGGGCTTCTCGGAGATTAAACCAACTCCAACCTCATGTTCCCGTGATCTCGCCAAAACCGGTTGAGAGATCACATAATAAAATCGATACATAAACAACCAGGTCTTCTCAGAGATTAAAACACCTCCACCCTCATACTACCACGATCCTGGCAATAATGATCAAGAGAACACTAAGCCAAAAACAAGCTTGGACGCCTCAGAATTTATTTACCAATACCTTGAGGAATTTTCTTGTCTCCACCCTCAGGCTTTATCATAATCTCGTCAAAACTAGTCAAGGGATTCCTTGGCCCTATGGGAATTTTCCTGAGACCACCTCACCCAGTTCCAAAACCATCCAAAAATCCAAAGCTCAACCAAATGAAAGAACCCCATGACACCATGTCTATTGGAAATGGGAAGACAAGACTGAAACCACTATCACACTTGGAAAAACGTATGCCAATGAAAACAATAGAACCAAATACACACATGCATGTACGATGCATTCAAAAACCAACTAGGAAATCACACATGAAACCTGTTACCTACAAGTATTCTTGTCGAAGCTGCTTGATCCAACTTTTACTTGCTTGTCCCTTTATTTTCATTTGCTTCCTCTCCCTTCCTTTCCTTTCCTTTCTCCAATGCTAGAGTGCTCCAAGAATGCTCTAAGTGTGCAAGAGTATGAGAGAATAGAGAGAGCTGTAAGATAAAATAACAAAAGGTTTTGAATTGATCCTCATAAGCCTTTTTATTATTGAGGCTTCTATTTTCTTCAATTTCCTATATTTTTCCTTCAAATTTCTTCTCATGGAATTTTGTGACCTTTCACCTCCCTTTTATCATATTTTCCATTATTTTCATAAATAAATTTCCAATTATTGCCACTTTGCCTTTTCAAAACCTTTTCCAATTTTCGTAGCTGTAATAAACCAAAATAAACACCAACTAGGATGTTTTACCCAACATTAAGCTTGAAATGCGTGTTCTGTGACCTTGTCTTATTTTTCCTTTATTATCCTTTATTACATGAAATTTTAACCCAAGGATGTTACAAAGCGAGGGATAGAAAAATAGGGGAAAAGGGAGGGAGGAGGGAGAAATATAAGATGGAGAGTGAGCATAAGACGAAGGAGGACATATATATATATATAAAGAGAGAGAGAGAGAGAGAGAGAGAGAGAGAGAGAGAGAGAGAGAATACTGGAGGGGAGGGAATGAGAGAGAGATTGGTGAGAGACAATGAGAGATGGTGAGGAAGTGATATGGGGGGAAGGGGTGTGGGAGTAAAGAGAGAGAGGGAGAGAGAGAGAGGTTGTTGTGAAGACAAACCATGTGACCTCCTAGTTAGTAATTGTTAGATTCCAAACCTAACCCCTTTATTTATGTAATAGACCCAAGGGGCCTAGTCTGAGTCACAGTTAGTTGGTTGAGTCAATAAAGCCCGTGAGTGGTTATCCACATTAATAATAATTGTAAGTGGTTGACCCAAATTCTAGAATAGGGACCACAATTAGTTATAAATGGGCCATAGATAATAAATAAACTGGGTTAACCCGTGTTATGCAAGGAACCACTAGTATTTATGGTTTTGGATGTCATTAAGCTACAAATAATCTTAGATAGAAGGGAAGAAGCATTGTGTCTTATTGTAACTGAGAACCTCTGTTGGAGGTTGCCCCCTTGAAGAGGCAAGCAAACATTGTATTGTGATTCTGAATAATAAAATATCTTTGCAGCTTATCTCATTTCATGTGATATCTCCATGTTTCGACTATATTGTTTCTTATTTCTGGTGTTCGAGCTTTTTCGCAGGTTAAGTGCATAACAAGTGGTATCAGAGCTTTTTTCAATGACAACGGTACCTCTAGTTTTCATAGTTTTTTTTAGGCTAGAGACATAATTCGACGTATTTAAACCATGGGACATGTCATTGTGCACATAAACCTATGGATTTGGGGATACTTGAACATAGGAACTACAAGAGGTGGTCATGCTTGTTGGAATCCCTTGTAACCCCTGTGGGTACCCCTTTGAATAATAGTGCATCAGATAGAACCACGCACAGACTGCACTTCCACGTACCCTTTGGTATATCGGAAGCCCACTAGGGTAACCTGAAACCTAACCTTAGTTAAGTCATCGGCCATATTTCTACTACAGTACACTGAGATCAACACTCAAGGAGATTACTCGCACATAGAATGGGGTAGTTAGGTAGTACGACTAGGGGTATGGTCGTTCCTCCTTAGTTAGTGCCCTGAACTATTGGGCTGAGTACTATTGTTGGACCCCTGCATATATTGCGATCTGTAGCACCTGACACTCCTTTGTGACCATAGTTCCCTCAAATATTTGAATATCGCCCCTAAATTTTTCATCCTAATAAGATCCAACAGTTGGGGTCTTCCGTCAACGTACAAATCAGATTCAACAGTTGGGTATTCACAACACAAATCAGACTCGATGTGTAGTAAGGGTTTTGACCGGCATAGTTCAAATCAGATTGTCGCAACACATTTGGAAATACCAAGACATTGAGGTTTATGCTACTATAGTCCAGGCCTGATTTTCGCAGGATATTTGGCAGCATCAAGCTTTTTGGTATTAGACCATTGTAGTATTGATCAAATGGGTAAAACTCCTTTTAGAGTTAAAAACCAAAAAAAGGAAAAATAACGTTTGGGGAAATTTCAAGACACTTTCTAGAGACCTAGCCCACAATATTCAGGTTGACAAGCTGATTGCAGTGGTACCATTCACTTGTAAGCCCCTAATTTTCAGGCGGTCCCAAATTTTTCCAATCGTAACCTCAAATGACTCACATCACTAGACTTCTGAACTTGTCCTCTTCCCAACCATACTACTCTTAAGTAAGCTAAAAAAATATTGACCATCTCTAGTGTATGTATGGAACTAGGTCTCAAGTTATGGTTGCAGAGAAGGCATTGGAGAAAGTCAAAGGCCTTGAGAAAAATTTTGAGAAGCTCAATGAGACCCTTCCCCAGAGAATCATAGAAGAATTCGTTCAAATGCAGATGCATTTCAGGGAAGAACCTAGTCTTGATGCACACGTAGAAGGTGAATTCAACCATCACATTCACTTCCATGGAGGATCCCAATTTTCGGGCCAATGAACACCCAAGCTAGACATGTAAAAGTTTGATGGATCTAACCCAACAATATGGGTGGCACAAATGGAACAATAATTCTTCCTTAATAATATATGCGAGGATGGAACTAAACTACACATGGGAGACCTTTATTTGGACCAAGAGAGATGGAAGTGGCATCAAAATGTTACCCAGGGAGGAAAAATTGGCACATGTTCTCAAAATCCATTTGCGTCTGCTTTGATCGGGATTCTCACTTTCTAGGTTAGCTCACTAAGCTCAGGAAAACAGGTAAAGTAAGGGACTATATTCTAGCTTTCGAACAACTGGAAATAAAAAAAAAAGGACTAGGAGATGGATTTTACTTGTAATGTTTCATTAGTGGCCTAAAGGAAGCCATCTAAGCCCATGTTTGAATTCATCACCTCGTTACTTGGTTGGACACATGCCGCAAGGCCTTAGATGTAGAGGTTGCCTTACAGGCCCTGTCCAATCATCCAATTTTTGTTGCAAAGGCACGTCCCACCCAAGCTATGGGCCTCACCCAAACACTTAAGAGGTTCAAAATGTGTCCCTAGAGGAAATGGGTGAGAGAAGGAAACAAGGAATCTGTTACTACTGTGATGACAAGTACTCCCCAGGACATAAATGCAAGGAACCAAAATTATTTCAAATTGATGCTACTGAAAATAATTCAAGCGATGAAGCTCCTGTCACTAAATTGCCTGAGGAAGAAGCGGGTGAAACCCAAGTCGACCTAGAAAATGATCTTACGACTACACCAGATGAGATAGTTATATCACTACATTCCTGGCTGGAATTTCTTCACCGCATACTCTCAAAATCCACGGTTTCATTAAACATTAGCCAGTGGTGGTGTTCATTGATAGTGGCAACACTCGTAAATTTTTCCATAAGCACGTAGTAGAAGTTTTTCATTGTTTTATAAGGGTGATATATAATTTCCAAGTCCTTATTGCTGATTGGGGGACCATGAAATGTGAAGGATGCTGTGAAAACATTTACCTTCAAATGGGGGATTATAACCTCAAAAACCACATGTTTGCCATTGAAATGGGTGGTTGCGACTTTGTCCTTGCTGTAGAATGGATCCACACATTAGGCCATATCACAATGGATTTCCAGGAGTTATATATGAGCTTTAAGCAAGAAGACCACACTTATACATTGCGGGGACTCCAAGCAGGTGCTTCTACTATCATCAACTCACATCGAATGGAGAGGCTTTTAAAAAAGGGCCGTCATGGGGTAGTAGCGCAATTTAATTCCATCTAGGGCTTTTAATATACTCCACCTCATATTCATCCATATATTCAACAAGCCTTAGATCGCCACTAGCGGGTCTTTGAAAAACCCAAGGAGCTTCCAGCCACTAGGGGTGAACACGATCATAGCATCTCTTCCGGGTCCCGGGTGCTCAACTACCAAATGTCTGCCCATATCGATATCCTTTTTCAAAAAAGAATGAAATTGAAAAAATAATCAAGGAACTCCTTGAAGCTGGTGTTATTCATCCCAACACCAACCCTTATTCATCTCTCGTGGTCATGGTTAAAGAAAGACAAATAATGGCGCATGTTTCCTGACTTTAGGGCCCTTAACAAGATCACTATCAAGGAAAAATTTCTTATTCCAGTAGTTTATGATTTTCTTGATGAACTACATGGTACTAAATTTTTGACCAAGCTAAACCTCCACTCAGGCTATCGCCAAATAGACATGAAGGAAGTTGACTTTCCCAAGACAACCTTCCAAACTCATGAAGGCCATTATGAATTATTGATCATGTCATTTGGTCTTTGTAATGCTCCCTCCACTTTTCAGAGCCTCCTGAACCACCTTATGAAAAATTATATTAGAAAATTTGTCCTGATATTTTTCGATGACATCCTCACCTCCAACCTCACATGGGACAAGCACCTCCAACATGTTGACCAAATATTACATTTGCTCCAAGGTCACAAATTATTTGACAATTTATCTAAGTGCTCCTTTGGCATGGAAGAAGTAGAGTATTTGGGACACATTGTGGGCCATGATGGAGTAAGGGTTGATCTGAAGAAGATTAAGGCAATGGAATATTGGTCCCAACCAAAAACATTGAAGAGTTTGCGAGGATTCTTGGGTCTCACAGGATATTATCACTAATTCGTCAGCAATTAAGGATGCATTGCCTGACCCCTCACTAATCTTATCAAGAAAAAATAATTTCTATGGACCGATTCATCTCAACATGCCTTCTTGGCTCTCAAACAGGCCATGTGCTCCACTCTAGCATTGGAATTACCTGACTTAACAAAATATTTTGTGATTGAAGGTGATGCTTCAGTTATGGGAATTGGCACAATATTAATGTAGGAAGGTAGATCATTTGCTTTCACAAGTCAACAAATAAGTGGAAAAAATCTAGGTCAATCCACACATGAGAAAGAAATGATGGCCATCTTACATGCAACCAACACTTGGCGACCATTCTTATTGGGGAGACGTTTCCAAATTTGGACTGACTATCATAGTTTGAAATGCTTTTTATAGAAATGTATATCGTCACCACAACAAAATAAATGCTTGCAAAAATGATGGGATATTATTATGAGATAATTTACAAGAAGGGGCATGAAAATGTAGTGGCTGATGCCTTATCATGCAAATTTGAGGATGAGGGAACCATCTTATCGCTCTCTCTAACCCGAACAAATTGGATTGAAGAAGCCTTCCATGAATGGTTCTCCCACCCCTCTCTGTCCCAACTCATTAATAAATTACGAGCAAATCTTAATTCCTCAATAGACTACTCTTGGTAGGATGAGGTTCTTCAGTACAAGGATAGAGCAGTGCTATCCCCGACCTTAGCTCTCAAAACCCGCATCTTGGACGAGTTTCACTCCTCTCTGACTGTAAGATATTCAGGCTTTCAAAATAATTATGCACGAGCACCCTAATATTTCTTTTGGACTGGCATGAAGAACGACATTTTTACTTTTGTAGCTAAATTCGATGTATGTCAATGCAATAAAGGGGAAACGATCAAGCTACCGGTAACCTTACAACCATTTCCACTCCCTGCGTCCGTGTGGACATATGTTTCCATGGATTTCATTACATGTCCCCCAAAGTCCGACAAAAAATCAGTTTTCATGGTGGTTGTTGAAAGGATTTCAAAATATGCCCATTTTTTCACTCTACCACACCCATTTACCCCAACATTGGTGGCACAAGTTTTTATGGACCAAATCTTCAAATTGCATGGTATGACGACTTCCATTATGTCTGATAGATACCCACTTTCACCAAAGAATTTTGGCAGGAAATTTTTAAGCTCCAGGGCACGCAACTCCAATTGAGTACAACTTATCATCCCCAAACCAATGGTCAGACAAAATTAGTCAACAAATGTTTGGATACCTATCTATGGTGCTTCATTTTAGACAAGCAACACTGATGGGTACAATGGTTGCCTCTAGCTGAATTATGGTATAATACTAAATATCACGAATCCACCAAGATGACACCATATGAGAAAGTGTATGGCCAACTTCCACCATCACCAGCTTCTTACATCCTCAGATGTTCCAAAGTGCAGGAAGTTGATAATCTCATACATAACCGTGCAACCATGATCACTCATCTCAAATATAATCTACATCAAGCTCAGAACATAATGAATCAAAAATCCAATCAACATCGTTCCAAGCGGTCATTTGAAGTAGGTGACCAGGCATTCCTCCAAATCCAACCATATAAGTAGACCTCTCTTAAAGAAAAGGGCTATCAGAAACTAGCACCAAAATTATATGGGAATTATCAGGTACTTCATCGTATAGGAGTTGTTGCCTACAAACTGGCCTTCCCGTTTACTTCAAGAATCCACCGGGTCTTCCATGTATCATGCCTCAAGAAAGTTGTAGGTAACAATTGCATGATTCAAACAAGTCTTCCAAAATTACAAGAGGAAGGCTCAGTTTGGCTCCAACTAGAACAGGTCCTTGATACTCGTGAAAGACATCTCCGTGGCCACATGATGAAGGAAGTTCTGATCAAGTGGAAAGACACCTCTCCAGAAGATGCGACATGGGAACCATCCACTATTCTTCAATAGTTTCCGCAACCTCAACCTTGAGGACACAATTTCTTTTGATGGAGAAGGGCATGTTAGGGTTCAATCCTAAACCCTTTATTTATGTAATAAGCCCAAGGGCCCTAGTCCGAATCATAGTTAGTTAGTTGAGTTAATAAATCCAATAAGAAGTTATCTGCATTAATATTAATTGGAAGTGTTTGACCCACATTGTAGAGAATGGACCATAATTAGTGATCTAAAAAGACTCTATTAGTTTTGTTGTGCTAAGGGTATTTCAGTTTTAAAAACATGTGCATAATTGGTTCATTAGTTTGCATAAGGATTAAGGAGTTTTTCCATGAATTATAGTTGAAATTTAGTGAATTAGAAGCATAAAATAAGCATAAATAACATTGAAAAACAGTGAAAAATAGAGAAATAAGTCACCACATGAAATTTACACAACAGGCATGATGAAGCAGTTCACTCTTCCTGGGCTACATCTGTTAGTCTAGCTCCCAATGGCTTGTCCACCTTTCATTATGCTCAAAATTTTGCTATTAAATGTAGTTGTAGTGCTCTAATGGTTGTTTTCTCTACACTAATGGCTTTAGAATGCTCCAATTAGTCAAGAATGACTCTTCATTCACTCAGAATGGTCGAAAATTGAGCCTCTTGCTCTTTTTCCCAATATCTCCTAGGAAACCTCCACTAAATGTGGAGAACTCCAGTTAACTGGAGTTAAATTATGGCTGATCCTTATCCACTCTACCTATTAATCAGTGCATTCAGTGTTACGTTTAGGGTGGTGGCCACATGCGCACCTCCAACCATTAAGTGGCTTATACGTTAGCGGAAACAATGGAATACAATTCAGATTTAAATAACATACATACGTGAAGCGATAAAAAAACACTCTTTATAATTGAATGAAAATAACCCAAAACATGTTACATACACACAGACTTCTTGCTGGAGTGACCCACCATACGTCAAACCGATTGTAATCGACTGCCCACACAAATTTTAACACTTTGCGAATTCGCTAAACCACAAAACTTTCGAAGTGCGCTATTATGCAAAGTCGACACTTGGCTCCCCCTCGTCACATTGCATCCTTTTTCCTTCTCGCATCGCATCATGACCCATTTAACATACCGTGCGAACTCTTAAAGATATCTGCTATTATTTTCGAAATGCAAAATCATGATTCATCATCCACCGTGGAACTGCTGCATGATCCAACGACTCACGTCTGTCTTCACCAATTCATTGCATATCATTATGTTAGACTTGCAAAGTCATCACGACCATTCATATTTTGCCCTTAGATCTGCGATTTAATCGCAACCTTCCCTTCCTCTCTCGGAATTCTTCTAAGTATTTCTGTCTTTAGTCGATTGTTCCTCATACAAGATCGGTTTTTTGAACCATTTGCGGTGCCGAAATTAGGAAGACGAGAGATACGCAACCATCTTGGTTTCAACCCACTCCTGTAACTTTGATTTTTGAGAAAAATTTATGAACTCTGTTCATTCATCCCCATTGGGAAGCTTTTGGATCCCAAAAGACTTGATTACTTGTTCAGTAGATGAGGGTACAACTCCCTCACCTTTCCAATCTCCATCCATTTTTCCTTGCTCTGTTTAGTCCCTTTGAGCCCAACTCGAAGGTAGTCAACACTTTCTCTCTTTGATGCTCTTGTCCTCATGTCAAGAATTGTATCTTCTTTGAGCTCATCCAGAAATTATGGCGAGAAATATTCAATAGAAGGTAGCTGAACATCACTTCCTTGATCGTCGATCAAAGGAGGCTCATACAAGCGTAAGTTTTTGACATTAACAACTGAATACATTTGCATGTAAGAAGGAAAATCAAGTTGGAATACATTATTACCAACTTTTTTTATGATCTTGAAAGGACCATAGGGAATGGGTTTGAGTTTTTTACCTTCCCCTTGCATCCTTTCTTTACTAATGTGCAACCATACCTCATCTCCCTCTTGAAACTTGTGATCAACCCGGTGTTTGTCATGCCTCTCTTTATATTTTCCTTGAATTTTCTCAAGCTATTCTTGAACTTGTTGATGTTTCATCTGAATTTTCTCAATGAAATTTCGAGCCTTATCAATATCACTATGGCCATCAATTGAAACATCCTTCCTAAAGATGAAGTCTAATGGAGATTTTGGAAAATACCCAAAGCATGCTTCAAAAGGTGAGGTTTGTGTTGAAGAGTGCTTTGCCCGATTGTAAGCGTGTTGAATGTAATGCAGTTGTTCATCCCACAACATAGGATGTTTGTTGCAATATCCTCTCAATAGATGCACAACTGTTCTGTTCACCACTTCTGTTTGTCCATCTATTTATGGATGAAAAGCGATACTCTTTTTCAATTTTGTGTCCATCATTCTCCATAGATTTGACCAAAAATTCCCAATGAACCTGGAATCCATTTCACTAACAATAGAAGTGGGCAATCCAAAATGAACCCAAATATTTTTAAAATGAAGTTCAATAGTATGTTCAGTAGTAATGGTCTTCTTACATGGCATAAGTATACACATTTTACTGAATCTATCCACAATTACAAAAAGATAATCATGTTGCTTTATTGACATAGGTAGACTTCCAACAAAGTCCATGAGGCACTCCCCCATGGCCTTGATGGTACCGGTAGTGGCGTGTACAATCCAAGCTTCCTATTACTAGGCTTACTTGTAGCACACATAGAACAACCTCTTATAAAACATGACACTCTATCTATCATGCGAAGCCAATAACAATACCTCTGTGGATGCGCCAATGTTTTTCTTACCCAAAGTGTCCAACAATAAGAGAAGAATGAGCTTCTCTCATGACACTTAGCCTCCCTCGTGTAATACATAGCTTTCCCAAATGAAACAAAAAATTGTTATGCATGTGATAATCTCTTTCTTCAACTTGGTTCCCTTCACTCAAACTAGCATACACATCTTTGAAAACAACGTCATGTGCATATTGTCCTATTTAACTCTCATGTACAACAAAAACATTTTTGAGTAAAGTAGAAGCACTAATTATTGGTCTCGAAAGCATATCTGCAACTTTATTGAATATACCTTTTTGTACCTTATAACCAGGTGAAATTCTTGAAGAAATCCCATCCACCTGAAATGTATTGATTGTTGCAATTTTGTTTGTGACTGCAAGTTCTATAATGGCTGGTGATCGGTGTGTACAATAGTCCCTTTACCCATCAAGTAGTGTTTCAACTTCTTGAAAATTTGTACCAACACATATAGTTCTTTGTCATATGTAGAATAATTAGTCACATCACCATTAAAAGTTTTTGAATGAAAGGCGATAGGCTTACCATGCTGCAAAAGGACTGCGCCCATGGCATAGTCACTAGCATCGGTTTGTATCTCGAATGGCTGTATCAAATTTGGTAGTGAAAGGAATGGAGATGAACTGATATTGTCTTTTAAAGCTTCGAAATCTTGCTACTGTTTTCCTCCCCATTGGAAGCCTTTCTTTGCACTTGTCACTGCATGCATAGGAGCTGCGATGGAAGAAAAGTTAGCTATGAATTTCCTCCAATATTGAGCTGCACCTAAGAAACTTCTTACCTCAGTAAATGTTTTGGGTGTGGGCCAATTCACAATGGCCTCCACTTTAGAAGGATCAATCCTCAATTCTCCTCCTCCTACAATATGTCCCAAATATACCAAAGAAGTATTTCCAAACTCACATTTTGACATCTTGAGAAACAATTTCTCTTTCTTCAAAATATCAAGCACTCTATTTACATGCAAGACATGATCTTCTCTTGTTTTGCTGAAAATAAAAATGTCATCTAATTACACAATAACAAATTCATCAATGAATGGACGCAAAACATTATCCATAACTCGTATGAAATTTGTCAGTGCATTACATAAACCAAAAGGCATAACTAGCCACTCAAAGAGTCCTTGTTTGGTTTTGAATGCAGTTTTCCATATATCACTTTCTGCAATTCTTACTTGATGATATCCACTTCGTAAATCTAAATTAGTGAAAAAATTTACTTCTTTCAGCTGATCAAGCAAATCATCTATTCTTGGGAGTGGGTAATGATTTTTTACTGTAATTTTGTTCAAAGCTTGAAAATCTACACACATGCGCCAAGTCCCATCTTTCTTTGGTATGAAGACTATGGGTGAACCACATAGTGAGGTGCTTGCCCTTATGATGCCTTTATCCAACATATATTTGATTTGCCTCTTTATTTCAGCATTCTCCATTATCGACATGAGATACATACCAATGTTTGGAAGAGGGCAATCCCGCTGCAACTGAATCTCATGTTGAATTTCCCTTTTTGGAGGCAATCCTGTTGGCTCCTAAAACATCTCATGATGCCTATTAACCACATCATATGATTCCGATTTCAACTTAGGATCACATCCCTCAAAATATTCATGATTAATATCATCTTTGCGCTTAATCATAAGTAGAACAAAATTCTTACTTGAATTTACCAGCCTCTTTACCTGTCCAGCATTTACCAAAGCAATGTTTGTCTTCTTGTGGTGTGCACTAACAATGAAATCCTTGCTATATTTGAATAAATGATACTTGTTCTCATGGCGATAGAAGATCGCTTTCCTGTCATACAAGTAAGGACTCCCTAATACAATACCAATTATGTCAAGCGAAACCACATCTAATTCAACTGTGTCAACAAAGCTTGCAGTGATTGCAAACCTCAATATACATTTCCTTGTAACCCGTAGATTTGCATCCTTACAAATACAACCCAATGGATATGGTTTTGGATGTGGTATGGTATCAAGGTTAAGTTTTTTTACCAAGTCTTCAGAGATTAAGTTTTCCTGTGACCCACTGTCAAACAGTGTGTTAATCTTGGTATGCTTGGATATGACCCTCACATGAAACAATTCTATTCTTTCTTCTTCATTTGGAGTGTTTATGTGACAGTTTGTTGCACTGGTACTGGGTTTAGTTTCAATTTATTTTCCCTTCATGTTTTTCAATCCCATGGCTGTAATTTTAGTCTCATCGCTTGAATTAGACCCTAAGTCATGTTGAGCTGTAGCAGCAGTTTTTGTTTCCCTTTGTTATTGGGTTTCTTTGGCCTCAATTTTGGATGTAATTTCCAACAATGAGTTTCATCGTGGGCTTCTTTTGAAAAATGTTTACAAATCATTTTTTATCCCTCTTTCTTAACAGATGCATTCTTTTGTTTTTTTACCTTTTGGGGTCTTTTCCTGACTTTACCCTTAAAAGGTTTCTTCCTACCCTCTTCAGGAATGTTCTTCCCTCTAGCTTTTAGATGTGTGGCCTGAACACAAACTTCATCTAGACTGGTGGGGTTAAACATGATAATAGTATGTTTTAGGTAGCTATGTAAGCCTCCTATATTGTACTTTAACAAAGTGTCTTGGCTGTGCAAATCCACCCCTAATAAAAGAGCTCTTCTCCTAAATTCCTGGGTGTATTCTTGCACATTTTGTTCCTTTAACTACCTAAAGTTCTACCAGTTCATGATGGATTTTTGTATATGAGCTAGTGGATAAAACTGTCGTTTAATAAAATAAATAAAATTTGACCATGATAGAAGAATATTACCATGTTCCTTGATTTCCTCCTGTGTCTTGGCTTCCCACCAAACAAGTGCCGCATCTTCCATTCTCAAAGAATCTTATTGAATTTTTGTATCATCATCTTGAAGGTTCTGTATTCTTAAATAAACCTTCAATTATTCATTCTTAATTCTTAAATAAACCTCCAATTCTTCATTCTTCATTCTCGTCCTGAAGATGGATCCCCATTGGGATTCGAAACGTCGACCAATGTTTTATGATACTGTGGATAATTCAAATTCTGCAATTAAGGACAACCACATAAGTTTGAGAACCATAATTATTTCCCTACATGGAGGGGAGTCATGGGTAGATATTTGTTATCTGGAAAAAACTCGAATTAAGATTGAAAGAAGGGCCACAAACCTTTTGAGACCTTCTTTCATTCTTCATTCTCGTCTCGAAGATGGATCCTCATTGGGATTTGAAACGTCGACCAATGTTTTATGACACCGTGGATAATACGAATTCTGCAATTAATGACAACCATAGAAGTTTGAGAACCATAATTATTTCCCTACACATAGGGGAGTCGTGGGTAGATATTTTTTATCTAGAAAAAACTCGAATTAAGATTGAAAGAAGGGCTATAGACCTTTTGCGACCTTCTTTCATTCTTCATTCTCGTCCTGAAGATGGATCCTTGTTGGGATTCGAAATGTCGACCAATGTTATATAATATTGTGGATAATCCAGATTCTGCAATTAATGACAACCACAGAAGTTTAAGAACCATAATTATTTCCCTACACGGAGGGGAGTCATGGGTAGATATTTGTTATCTAGAAAAAACTCGAATTAATATTGAAAGAAGGTCCGCAGACCTTTTGCGAACTTCTTTCATTCTTCATTTTCATCCTGAAGATGGATCCCCATTGGAATTCGAAACATCGACCAATGTTTTATGATACTGTGGATAATTCAGATTCTGAAATAAACCTCCAATTGTCAAATCCAATTATCTAGATTGTCTGCATTTACTTCACCATTAAACATTGGCAATTCAAACTTAACATCAAGTTTTAAAAAAGGAGATTTACCAGTGCTCTTGGACTTGTGTGGCTGATGTACTGAAGAAGAGGTAGAAGAAGATGATGATGATGATAAGGGTGAAGATGGTGGCTCTCCATTGCCTCCATTTCCTCCATTTCCCTTCTTTGACTTGTCTTCATCATGTTGACCTCTTGAAGATCCTTGTCCTTCCTTTTAGAGTTTAGATCCTTCTCCTTCCAGTCTCTCATTCCTTTCTTGATAAATAATTATAACCATCTCAGTCATGTCAAGAAATGATTTCCTAAACACTCTTTCTTCTTCCTTAGGGTCAACTTCATCATGAATTTCTCCTTCCTCATGAGGCATGCTTAATGGAGCTTCTGCTTCTTTAGGAGGTGAACTAGGTGGTGGAGATTGTGGAAACCTTGCTCTCCTTTGCTTTGGCTCCTTTTGAGACCCTTATGCTTCCACTAGTTTGTCTTCTCCCCTTTTGAGCTTAAGCCTTGTAAACATCTAAAACTTGAAAATAGTTAAACAATTCTTTGCACTAAACAACACGAGGGAAAAACTCTAGCTCTGATACCATATGATCTAAAAATAATGTATTAGTTTTGTTGTGCTAAGGGTATTTCAGTTTTAAAAACATGTGCATAATTGGTTCATTAGTTTGCATAAGGATTAAGGGGGTTTTCCATGAATTATAGTTGAAATTTAGTGAATTAGAAGCATAAAATAAGCATAAATAACACTGAAAAACAGTGTAAAATAGAGAAATAAGTCACCACATGAAATTTACACAACAAGCATGATGAAGCAGTTCACCCCTCCTGGGCTACATATGCTGGTCCAACTCCTATTGGTTTGTCCATATTTCATTATGCTCAAAATTTTGCTATTACATGTAGTTACAGTTATCTAATGGCTGTTCTCTGCACCAATGGCTTCAGAATGCTCTAATTAGTCAAGAATGACTCTTCATTCACTCCAAATGGTCGAAAATTGAGCCTCTTGCTCTTTTTCCCAATATCTCTTAGGAAAACTCCACTAAATGCGGAAAACTCCAGTTAACTGGAGTTAAATTAGAGCTGACCCTTATTCGCTCTGCTTATTAATCCACGCATTCAGTGTTACAGTTAGGGTGGTGGCCACATGCGCACCCACAACCGCTAAGTGGCTTATACGTTAGCGGAAACAACGGAATACAATTCGAAGTTAAATAACATACATACGTGAAGCGATCAAACAACGCTCTTTATAATAGAATGAAAATAACCCAAAACATGTTACATACACATAGAATTCTTGCTGGAGGGACCCACGATACGTTGAATCGATCGCAAGTGATCGCAATTGTTTTCTCGCAACTTTTAACTCTTTGAGAATTCGCTAACCACAAAAATTGCAAAGTGCGCTATTGCGCAAATCTGACACGTGGCTCCCCCTCATCACATTTCATCCTTCGTCCTTCTCGCATCGCATCGCAACCCATTTAACATACCGTGTGAACCCTTAACGGTATCTGCTATTATTTGCGAAATGCGAAATCACGATTCATCATCAACCGTTGATCTGCTGCAACGACTCACATATGTCTCATCAATTCATTTCACATAATTCTATCAGACTTGCGAAGTCATCACAACCATTCATCTTTTGCCCTTAGATCTGCGATTTAATCGCGGCTGTCCATTCCTCTCTCAGAATTCTTCTAAGTATTTCTGTCTTTAGTCGATTTCTCCTCATACGACATCGGTTTTTCGAACTGTTCGTGGCACCAGAATCAGGAAGATGAGAAATACACAACCATCTTGGTTTCAACCCAATCCTGTAACTTTGAATTTTGAGAAAAATTTATGAACTCTTGATCATTTAGTTATAAACGAGCCATAGTTAATAAATAAAGTGGTTAACCTATGTTATGCAAGGGAATACTAGTAGTTAGGGTTTTGGATGCCACTAAGCTATAAATAGTCTTAGATAGAAGGGAAGAAACATCATGTTGTATTGTAATTGAGCTTTGCTTTGTTGGAGGTTTCCCCCTCGAAGAGGCAAGTGAACATTGTATTATGATTATGAGTAATAAAATATCTTTGCAGCTTGTATCATTTCAGGTGATATCTCTGTGTTTTGGCTATATTGTTTCGTATTTCTAGTATTTAGGCTTTCTCGTAGGGCAAGTGCATACCAATAATTCCTAATACTCACCCACTCTAGCTAACCTACTACACTATACTTTATCTATACTTATGTTTACAACTATCAACTTTTCCATAGTTAAATTTTTTGTAATATGTTTTGGTATAACTAGGATTCCATTTTCATATTTTAAAATCTTGTTTGGTAAAAGTATATATGTATCTACATCAAATACATCTCTACCTTGTTCTTTTACTATATGGAAAATTGTGTAACTTTATAATCGCATTAAAGTTAATTTTTATTCATATTTGTCATTATATATATCAAAGGTTGAAGATGAAAATTATTATTTTTAGATGGTCTATCTTATACTCACTTTCATTTTCAAAATATTTTTCACACTGCCAATTTTTTTGACCTTTTAAATTAGCAAAGCTATGATGATATGAAATGCTTCTCACACTTCTTCTTCAATATACAAATGGATGTTCACACTTATTTTTAAGTATACAAATAAAATGTAGAAGTATGATTAATCATATGGGCCATATAGATCTTTGTAGATGTTAATCATCATTCATCATTATATATATCTATAATTTTACCATAACATTATTTATCTCAAACCATTTCTTTCTACATATTTATGTCAAATAGTTTTTTCTCTCAATAATTTTTGTTTAATATTATTTATCTCAAATTATTTCTCAATATATATTTATATAAAATTTATTATTTCCAATATTTTATTATCTCTATCTATAAATATATCTAATATATCTCAAATCATTCACTATTCAAATCTATTTCCAAACACACACATATATTTATCCACCAAATTTACATAATTTTTACATAATTTTGCTCACTTCATTAATCCTAAAATATTTTATTTTACACATTTTTAAATTTCTAACTAAATGAGGAAATTTATAAAGATCTGTTCAATTTTAGTTTTAATTTATTAATACATTTAAAAACTGTGTAAAACAAAAAGGGAATGAGGAAATTTATAAAGATCAGTTCAATTTTAGTTTTAATTTGTTAATACATTTAAAAACTGTGTAAAGAAAAATTATAATAGGTTCAAAAGCTTAGGGGAAGAGGATATTGTTAATTTTTTTTAGAAATAATTAAAATATTTTATTTAAAAAAAATTTGATTGTTAAAGTTTTTTTTGTTATTTAAATTAAGTTTTTGATTTTATATATAAATTCAGCATTATGAAAATTTATGAAAAGCTGAAAAACATATAAAACATTCAAATTATAAATTATAAAGTTCACAATTTAAATTTATAATTCTGATAAAATTCTCAAAAAAATTTAACCCAAAATTTATGAAACACTAAAAGTTCATAAAAATTAATGAAACATTCCTCTCAAAACTCAAAAATTTATAATTCTTGTAAAATTCTCAACCCAAAAAACCAAGAAAAAGTCCAGAAAAGAACTTGTTGGTTCGGGCAGACGCAAATATGATAAAACTTCCAATCTTTCAAGATTCTGCGATTCGCTTATCCTCTCACCGTTGGAAGTTGACTTTTAAGAAATGATTAGTCTATCTGCTGCCGAGTCTATCGCCGGAGCATCTAACGAGTGGTGTACACGAATTGCAAGGTCTTCCCCCAGAGCTTTCTGACTGCCACATTGGAATCGCTTCTCTCCATTGTCGCTTGTTTGGCTGGCATATTTGTTATGTCTATTTGTTTTTATTTTTGATGTTTAAATTGGATTCTTGATTTTATATGAATTCAGACAAATTCATAAAACACTCAGACTAAGGAGAATTCACAAGTCAAATTTGTAAGTCTGCCTTACAATTTTGACACAGAAAAGCTCCAGAAAAGATGAGTTGGTTCGCAGAGACGCAAACATTATAAAGATTCTGAGATTCTCTTATGCTCTTATGCACACATTATTGGATGTTGACTTATAGCAAAATGTTAGTTTCTTGGATTTCATGATTAAATGTTTATCTTGTTTCTACAATATTGCGCCACGAAAACAACACCCCAAAGAGGGAACAACCTCTTATTAAAAAAAAAAGTCTGGTGAAAGTAATTTGTAGAGAATAAGCCTTATAATTTGTCACAGTTTAAATTTAAATAAAACTCTTATAATAGATGATTGTGACCAAATCCCTGTTAAAGCCCCAGAGTAGAAGAAAATGATACTACATCTAGAATTATCCGAAACATTAAACAAACATGCTTCATCCAAAAATTAGATGAACGATAAAACATGCACGTTCCTACATGAAATTCCTTCATTTGAAGGGGATAGGAAGGAATATATAGAGAGCTAATAAAATCGGGGATAGGGAGGAATATATAGAGAGCTAATAAAATCTAGTAAAGGTGAACATACTCTGGCAATACAATTAAAGAACAAAAAAAAAAAACAACTTGCTCTTCTGGAAGAAATTCAGGCTCTGACATACAGTGGAGCAGGTTCCGCACTGACTTGAACCATTTGTACACTTGAATGTTGCTGCGAGGGACAATGAATGAAAGCATTCAGGCTACTACTTACTGAATTTCAATTATGGCACGTTGGCTGCATGTTTGACGACACAGCTGTAAGCAGTACATGCGTGCATGTATATAGTCTTTTCTCTCTGAATAGGACGTGCTATCTTATCGTAAATCTTGTCTTCACGGAAAGCTTCATCATATCCTTAGCTGTGCTTGTTTTAGCTGTGCTTGTTTTTAAAAAGATAGTTACCTTTCTTGTATAGCTATATAGGGTGTTTTTTCTCCTAATCTCTTTCCTCAGCCTTTATGTCATCTGGTATTGGACAGAAATTCTATGTTTTATGGGATGGGTTAATCATCTTCAAGATGTGGTTGCCAGTTTACTGTTCACAGTAAACTTATGAGCAGTACATGCTCTGGCATAACGACTGATCTCTCGCTATTTCACACTAGTTGAGAATGATATTGAATATGTACTGTTTGTATTATAATATAAGCAGCATTCTTTTCTTCTGAAAAAATAAATAAATTTGAAAATCCAATTCTGGTTTTCAATTATGAAACGACAACTAGCGATTCAAAGGCGGTGGGGTTGGTCCGGGATGCGTTCGAATTCAGCATGGAGTTCAGGTTTGATTTGCATGTGGGAGTGCCAGTAATGTGCGTTGGGCAGGTTGGCGAAAAAAAAAGTTAAGGCGATGAAAAAAAAGTAGTTATAATGGGTAATTTTTCCATAAGAATATATTTTCTTTGAATAATATATATATATTATTTAAAAGAAAAGTGGTAGCAATTTATAACATGCGTGAATATCTTAATATTATTATACTCATTTAAAATAAAATAAAATTTAATTTAAAATTATAATTATAGATTTAAGAACTATTTTTCAATTAAATATATATATATATATATATATATATATAATTTAAAGACAACCGTAATGAATTTATAACATGCATGAATATCTTAATATCATTACATTAATGTAAAATTAAAAATTTTCTTTTAATTTAAAATTATAATTATAGATTTAATTTAAAACTCTAATAAGAACAAGCAAGTATATAATTACAAATTTTTTTTTCTCAAATTTCTCTTTAATAATAAATAGAATTATTATATTAAATTTATAATCACTACAATACCCAAACACGACCCAAATACGAGTCTTTTGCTCATATCACAATTAAAATCAAGTTTTAACTTTTACCTAGAGGTCATCTAAAGTCGAAACCCGCTCTGATACCATATGTAACAACTCTAATTTAACATGCAATTAATTATCAACGAAAAAATTGTTTAACTAATCATCATAGAATTTTTAGGAACCTGAGCAAGAAGACTTACCTATAATGACGATATTCCTTACTTGAGACTCCAAAGTTGAACACTATCTGAATCCTACTGACCGCAACAAAGTTTTGGGGACAACTCCTCCGCTGTATGTAATCTTTCCACAACTAGCCACCCCTGAGCCCTCAATCAACATACTACTGCCAGACCATCCTTTGCCTCACAATACCTTTCTCTCCAGAGAATGGATGAAAAAATGATCCATGAATCTTCCTCAATGTCTATTAAATAGACCAAATAATGGAATGGGAACCACATGCGCACATTCACTATGTCAATACGCAAATTTTATTTATTTAAGTTTTACTTAATTTAGTATTTCTCTTAGTTTAACTTACTTTTTGTTAAATTTACTTATTTTATAATTTCTTAGTTTAACTCTTTCTTTAATTTATTCCTTTTTACTTTTGTTAATTAACTCTTAACTTCACTTATCTCTTTAGGACTATTTTATTATTTAATATTTTATTTAGAACTCCAATTATTGTTTACTATTTTATTTATCATTTTTATTATTCTCTTGACTTATTATTTATTGAATTATATTATATTATTTATATATTATTTGTTATTTATTAATTATTAGGGGACATTACAAATGCCCTGCTTGTGCATATCAAAGTCTCACCTGAAGTTGCATGGGGGGTGTTGGAACTAGGTTTCTGTACCCCAAGGTAGAAATTGATGAGGTAGCCCTAAATAGGTTCATAACAGAACTTATTGTAGATTGGAAATAGATGTGCGCATATATATAAATGAATACCTATCAGATCAACTCGTTGTAAATGTAGATAATGCATATAACATATGTATCGAAGATCAACTTCGTCGCAGATAAATAACAAAATTAGATCTTCGCAAGGTGCAATAACTTAAACAAACCTATTCATGTACTTAACCATCAACATATACTTATGCATAAAGAAAAATTTTACTCGTGCAGATATAATCAATCATCACAAAATAAAACAATCTCAAAGCAACAAAAATACACAGATATCACATCTAATACATTTTCTTCGCCAAAAACAATCTTTGTATTAAATTCAAAGCATTTCAGTATAGTTCAAACCTTTCCCTTCAGTGCAAACAGGCAGCGGAGTCCACACACAGTTATGACTAGGTTTCCGTGCACACAGCCAGCACGAGTCTTTCTACCCAATCCAGACTTACAAAAAGGTATCACCGAAGCGTAAATACTTAGATCCAAAACATCATCTATTGATTTATTTCTTACTAGAATCGATATATCTACATTTATATTCATCCAACGCGCAGATACTATGGTCTCAAACCATGGTTTGAGGCCCACAGTTTACCCTTACAACCCATTTACATAAAAGATGGACGTTGAACTGCCCCAAATCCCCTTGACCTTTCCGTGTAGCGTGCATATCCAAAAATACATACAACCAAAAATACATACAAAAGGTTACTCAAAATTTACCGTAGGGGACCTCGCTCCAACACCTCATCTTGGACAAGTTGCAATCCTCTCCGACTGCAGGATATTCAGGCTTTCAAAAGACTTATGCACGAGCAAACCGATCTTTCTTTTGGACTAGCATGAAGAAAATAAAACACATGGACCACATTGGTATCTTTGCAGCTTGTCTCATTTTAGGTAATATCTCTGTGTTTCGTCTATATTTTTTCATATTTTTGGTATTCGAGCTTTCTTGCAGGTAAGTGCATACCAATAATTCATAATACTCAACCACTCTAGCTAACCTACTAAACTATACTTTATCTACACGTATGTTTACAACTATCAACTTTTCCATAGTTATTTTCTTTTGTAATATTTTTTGGTATAACTAGGATTCCATTTTCATATTTTAAAATCTTGTTTGGTAAAAGTATATATGTATCTACATCAAATATATCTACCTTTTTCTTTTACTATACTGAAAATTGTTTAAGTTTATACTCTCATTTTCAAAATATTTTTCACACTGCCAATTTTTTTGACCTTTTAAGTTAGCAAAACTATAATAATATGAAATGCTTCTCACACTTCTTCTTTAGTATACAAATGAACGTTCACACTTCTTTTAAGTATACAAATAAAATGTTAAAAAAACATGACCATATAGGTCTTTGTAGATATTAAGCAACATCATCATTCAACATTATATGTATCTGTAATTTTTCTTTATCTCAAAGCATTTCTCTCTACATATATATCTCAAATATTTTTTCTCTCAAATAAATTTTCTTTAATATTATTTATCTCAAATCATTTCTCTATATATATTTATATAAAATATATTTCTTAATATATATTTATATAAAATTTATTATATACAATTTTAACTTTTTTTATTATTATTATTTATATTTCAAATCATGTGTCAATATATATTTAGATAAAATTTATTATCTTCAATGTTTCATTATGTCTATCTATAAATATATCTCAAATCATCCACTGTACTTATCTATTTCAATATATATATAGATATATTTATTTCTGAATTTAAACAAAATTTTGCTCACTTCATTAATCCAAAATAGTTTTATTTACAAAATTTTAAATTACATTTTAAAATTTCCAACGAAATTAAAAAATAAAACATTTGAACTTTCCCTCTTAGAACACCATAACATACTCTTGGTCTCTACATTAACCTTTCAAATAAAATAAAGTAACAAATGGCCCTACATGAACACTTAAAAAAAAAAAAAAATAGAAAATCTGTAATAATCAAAAGGATGTCGAAATTTATAAAGACCAGTTCAGTTTTAGTGTTAATATTAATTTTAATTAAAATTAATTAAAAACAAATATTATAATATATTCAAAGGCTCAGGGAAAGAGGAAATTGTTATTATTTTTTTTTTTAAATTTTGGAAATGGTTAAAAAATTTAGATGTTAAATATTTTGGTTAAATTTTATTTGGTTGTTTAAATTGGGTTTGCGTTTGTATATATGAATTTAGTAGCTTGAAAAATGTATAGAGTATTTAAATGGTATAAAAATTTCAAATTATAAAAAAATTTAAAATATAAAAAATCTTAATAATAAAAACACTCATAGAAAATTCACAACTCAAATTTATAATTCTTATTGAATTCTCATCAATTTTGACCCCAAAAATACCAGAAAAACGTCCCGAAAAGATAGAGTTGGTTCAGACAGACACCAACATTATAAAATTTCCCATCTTCCAAGATTCTGCGATTCTCTTTGTCTCTTATCCTCTCACGGTTGGAAATTGACTTTGAAGAGTTGATTAGTCAATCTGCTGGCCGGAGCATCTAACAAGTGGTGTACACGAATTGCAAGGTATTTTCCATAAGCTTTTTATTGGAATATTGAAATTGCTTTTCTTTATTGTTGTTTGTTTGATTGATATATAGTTTGAGTGGGCCTAATGGTTAAGAGCATGTATTTTGTTTGATTGGTATATAGTTTGAGTAGGCCTAATAGTTAGGAGCATGTGTTTTCTCCTAAAATATTACAAAATCAAAACTAGAGAGGATAAAGTATGTATGTTTTCATAGACTTAGCAGTCAAAAGACTGCCAATAACCTTAAAATTGAATTATTATTATTATATTTATTTGACCAACATATTTATTTTATTTTTGGTTGTTTTAAATTTTTTTTTTTGATATTTAAATTGGATTTTTAACTTTTTATGTATTAATATTATAAAAAATTTATGAAATATATTTAGATTAAGAAGAATATAGAAGTTAAATTTGTGAGTTTAATTGTTAAACAAATTGGAAAAAGGAAAAGAAAAAGAAAGAAACTTTAGAAAAAAAAAATTAAATTAAAGAAAATTCACCAATTTGTAAATCTAACTGCTAAACAATTTGAAAAAAAAGAAGAGTTGTGATGAGTTAGTTTGTAGAAACGCAAACATTATAAATCTTCAAAGATTATGAGATTCTCGGTCTCTTACGCACAAATTGTTGGAAGTTGACTTTTTTAGAGTGGATTAGTCGATCTACTACCGAGTCTACCGCCGGAGCATCTAACAAGTGGTGTACACGAATTGCAAGGTATTCCCCGTAAGCTTTTCGGGCGGCACATTTGTTTGACTGGCCATTGGAATCGCTTCTCTCTATTGTCGCTTGTTTGATTGGTATATTCGTTCTCTTTATTTGTATTTATTTTTGGTTGGTTTAATTTTTATTTTAGAAGTTTAAATTGGATTTTTGATTTTATATAAATTTAATATTATAAATTTTTTATTAAAAAACATATAAATTACAGAAAGTTAGCAACTCAAATTTATGAGATTATGCTAAACTTATTTTGACCCAGAAAAGATGAGTTGTGATGAGTTGGCTCGCACAGACGCAAACATAATAAATCTTCAAATGTTCTGAGATTCTCTTGGTCCCTTACGCACACATTGTTGGAAGTTGACTTTAGCTGCCGCGTCTATCGCCAGAGCATCTAACAAGTGGTGTGCAGGAATTGCAAGATATTCCGAAAAAGCTTTTATATAACATTTGTTTGACTGGCACATTGGAATAGTTTCTCTCTATTGTCTAGTTCGATCAGAAATTGCGGCATGACGAAGAAGGCGGGGATGAGAAGAGGGGAAATTCAACATTCGAGCCATAACCAGCACGCCCTGAGCTTCGTGCATCTCCAGTTTGAATACAGATGCGATGGCTGCCAAGAATCTGGTTATGGTTTCAGATACCAATGCGGTCCATGTGACTTCGACATGCACGAGTCCTGCGCTCAAGCTCCTAAATCCACTTTCCATTCCTGTCATCCCCAGCATCCTCTCCTCTTGAGGGACAAACCAGTTTCACCCCTACGCGTATGCGATGTCTGTGGAAGGGATGTTTCAGGATTTGTTTATGACTGCCGTGAATGTGACGTGGACGTTCATCCCTCTTGTGCACAGCTGTCACCAGCGATGGAATTTGACGGGCATTTAGAAAGAATCAGAACCACTTCAATGAAGGAGCTCTGATACCATGACAGAGAACTTAACACAATAACTTGACTTGCCATTTGCATTACCGGATATAGAAATATATACACAGATAGGAACCTTCTCGAAATATATACACAGAAAGAGAACGCAGCGGAACACTCAAACTTAACTTGTTATTTGCATTAACAGGAATAGATATTTATACACAATTGAGAAGCTTCTCGATTCGTGAATGTCGGTGGAGATAGCTTCTCCAAGAAGCTAGATGAACTCTCCAGAAACAACCCAGAAACCTCTAGATGACTCCTACTCATTAATTGTTCTCAGAGGGTAGGTTGAAATTACTATTTATCCAACACTCCCCCTTAATTTCAACCATATACAAACACACAAAATACACTATACATATAAACACTCTTAATTGTCATGCCTGCTGGTCTAAGTCTCAGCTAGGCTTATAACAATACATGAGAACAAGACTTTCATTTTTGTCTTCTTTCTAAATGGTCCATACTTGTTTATTTTCAGGCGCAGTTTCATCTTAACCTTTCTTGCCATTAGATAGTGGTGAAGTTTCCCCTTTCTTGATTGCAGGCTAACATTCTTTCCATTCACCATTGCTGGAGGTTTTTGGGATTTACACTTGTCCTCAATGCTTGCCATTTCTTCAAGTTTTATTTCTTTTTCCTCACTGTCAATATCTGCACACTCTTCTTTAAAGGGTCTCTTAACTTTCTTCAATTCTCTTCTTCCACATTTTATGCCCATCCAACCTATCCTCCACCCTCAATCCCAATGACATCCTTGCTGTCCTAAAAACTGAAAATAACACTGCTGTAGTAAAGATAAAATTTCTGTGAAAAATCAGCCATCAACTATTATTAAGTCTTCTACAACTTCATGAGCTTTTGAATCCTCCACAATTTTGCTATCTACAATCTGTAAATCTTCATCTTTCATAGTTGGTTGATTCATATCTTCAACCTCTTTAATCAACTCTGTTTTTGCAAACATATCATCTTGCATTTGATTTGCATATGAAGATAGACATATCCTCTCACCAAACAACAACTCATCAATGAGTTGCTTTTCATGCATCAAATTGAACCACTCTTCATGAGATACATAATTCTCATCATATTTGACTTCACAAGTTTCATATTTGATTTCACAAGTTTTTACATCATAGGGAGTTTCCTGACTATCACATGTTACTCTATTGTCAGACATGCTTTCAATCTTGATTCCAGTTATGATGCTTTCATCACAATCACTATTTTTAACAACAACTTCATCAATTTCATCTTTCTCACTCCACTTCATGCTATACTTCATTTCAAGAATATGCCAAAACATTTTTGGATCAAATACTTCACCAAATTCATTTAAAATGCTTGACAGGATGTTTTCATCTAGAGCTGATATAATGAGAAACAAGGCTATTGCACGTCTGCTCTTATTTTCAGAATTCATATCAGTTTCTTGGACAAATTTCCATAAATCCACTGAATCTAATAATCCTTCCATTTTAATAGCCCAAATTTCAAAATTTTTACCTGAAAATGATGGCAGCACTGGCATTAATCTTTTCAATATTGCATCAGTCTCATCAAATTCAAATTCTTTCTACTGATCCAAATCTGTATTTGGATCTATGTATTCATTATGCATTGATTCTATTACGGGAAACAATGCATATTCTTCTGTAGCTTCTATTTCTTGATCCTTTCTCCTGATATTTTTGAGTTCTCTTCGGAACTCTTTGAGTCTTTTCTGCCGACCCATTGCTCTACCACAGAGCCAAATCTACAACAAATTTTGACTATGCAACACACTTTAATTCATACCAAACAAAGTTTCCAAAGAAATTTTTGGCACCAAACTCAAGTTCACAACATAGGGCTAGTAGTCGAAACAACAATCGCGCTTTCGGGCATTCACAAATTCATTATATATAATAAAATCTTTTTTAATAAATCCACTTTTAGAAAATACTTAACTGCCTCCAAAATATTTTCATGCAAGGTGCTGCCTTCACAACTTAAAAAAACAACGTATTTTAAAACTTATCTCTCAAAAGTCAAACCTCTTAAAACTTACACCAACAAAGTCAAACTTCTTAAAACTCTTCCCACCAATGCACAATTCCACTTGTAGATCTGGTTGCAGCGTTCAGCTCGAACAAAACATATACAAAGCGACACATACACCTTGCAGAAAGATCAACAGAATATGCTTGCAGATTGCTTCGACACTGGTTATATCATACAAGCTAGTTGCTCGTCACTCGCCCACACCAGGATCAACATAACATTGAGCCCTAGATGCTCCTCAGCACTCTTCCTCGATGCTGTCCCTAAAGCACCTCTCAACAATGTCTTGGAGCCACACTACTCCACACCCTTACGGCTTTCACTACACACAACAACCAACTTTTACTCCAAGCAACGACTGATTTCGACTTGTCTTCTGCTGGTCCGTTGTTAGCCCAAGAATACACAAAAGCCGTCCACACTGAGCATATCATCTCCCACCTTCAGCGCTCCAACTCGCTTTCCAACAGCCGTAACACAATCACTTTGACTATGCCTCCTTCACACCACACGGATTTAGGCAGTCTAGACTCTCCAACCTAGCACACACTCCAAAACACAAGTCACCAGCAGTAATACTTGCTCACTTGAATTTCTTCCTTCGGCTTTCACCAAGTCGCACTCTTTAACACTGAACAAGAGGTATGTACCACCTCTTAGCACGTCAACCGGATGCAAACAAAAATAAGTCAGTACTTTTGTTCACAACAACGCAAACAATGCTCCACAATCAATGCCAAAAATAGGGAAGATTCCGCGTGCCCTTCATGCAATCGAGCCCTCACACTCTGGCTCTCGAGCCCTCCTCTGGCCCGGCAATCACAACTATAGCAACACAACAAACCCTTACAAATTTCAACCCTTTCATTCACGATGGCAGCTCCGGGCTTCACAATTCACCTAGCAGACAGGCTGGCTACTCTTCCACACTTAGCTACACCACTAATCACGAGCACACAACTCCTTTACTGAGCACACCGCTCCTCACCACAAACAGTTGCAGGCACTCACCCCTGCAAACACGAAGCCGACACCATCGGCTCTGATACCAAGAAAGAATCAGAACCACTCCAATGAAGGAGCTCTGATACCAAGAAAGAGAACGCAACGGAACACTCAAAATTAACTTGTTATTTGCATTAACAGGAATAGATATTTATACACAATTGAGAAGCTTCTCGATTCCTGAATGTCGGTGGAGATAGGTTCTCCAAGAAGCTAGATGAACTCTCCAGAAACAACCTAGAAACCTCTAGATTACTCCTACTCATTAATTGTTCTCAGAGGGTAGGTTGAAATTAATATTTATCCAACACATTTTTCCCGTCATTAACCATTTTACCCGTATTTGCAGGTTAGAATATATTGCTGCCCGTTTTCTCAGACATCTTAGGAACAACGATGGAATTTGACGGGCATTTTGCCTGTCATTAACCATTTTACCCGTATTTGCAGGTGAGAATATATTGCTGCCCTTTTTCCAGACGTGTTAGGAAGGAAAACATGTCTATTTTCTATTTATTAAAATTTTCTATTTTTCATTTATTAAAATTTTCATTTACCAATTGTTTCTTAAATATTACTATGTTCTTAGATATCTATTTTCCATTAGATATTTCTTAAATGTTAGTACAACTGTAATTGCAACTGCATTCAAATATTAATAAAAAATATGCAAATCTTAACTTGCTTTGTGCTGTCAAATTCTAATTACAGAAAAAATACCTCATTCCCCAAAAATAATAAAGCGCTAGCCAGCCTTCAAAGGATTCAGTTTCAAATTTCAATGGTGAGTTGCTGCACGCAGACTCAAGCAGCAGGGGTGAATCGGTGCCGAAATTTCAATGGTGAGTTGTTGCATGTAGGGTGTGAATTGGTGCCGAAATTTCAATGGTGAGTTACGGCAAGCAAGGTGAATCGGTGTCACCATTGCTATGAGCTTGGAGTTTTTGGAGCTTGGAGTTTTTGGCATGGTAAGTCCAAAGTCCAACACACTTGCGTTCTCAATGCCTAGTGATTTAATTTTCATAGAAGTTATAAGGAATGAACATCACAATTCTGTCCTGAAGATGGTTCCCCGTTGGGATTTGAAACATCGAAAAATGTTCTATGACACTGTGGAAAATCCAGAGACCTCTTCAATAATTGATAACCACAGGAGCTTGAAAACCAAGATGACTGTTGTGAGACGGGATATAAAATTTGATGAGGAGAAAGCCATGCGATTGTCCTTTGAGAGGGAGCTGGGTTTGCATGCATATGAGAAACTCTTGGTTCCAAAGAATGAACCTCAAGATGTGGAGCAAATAGATGTGGAGGATCATGGAGTGGTAGAAAAAACTCATGCAGAGCCATCCAAAAGAAATGGTAAAAAACACACCACGAAATCTGATAGATTGAGACTTGATGTGATATAGCATGTAGGAGAACCTACTTCACTGCGCAGACGGAGGCAATCTCCAGACATGTTTACTGGATACATGGCTTTTATGAGCAAGTGCATTGTGACAAAACCAACCTCCTTTGAGAAAGCAGTGCAACAACCAATTTGGGTTGACGTTATGGTTGAGGAGTATGACTCCATCATCAATAACAGTGCATGGGAAGTTTTCCCAAGATCGGTCGGAAAATCAATGGTTGGATCTATATGGATCTATAAGGTGAAGCAGGTGGCAGATGGGAGCGTGGAGAAGTACAAGGCTAAATTTGTAGCCTGGGGATTCTCACAAGTTGAAGAGTTTGACTATGATGATACTTTCACACCGGTTGTGAGATACACATTGATTAGATCTATCCTTGCACTCGCAGTGCAGATGGGGTGGCAGATACATCAGATGGATGTGAAAAATTTGTTTCTCAATGGAGTTATTGAGGAAGAAATGTACATAAAGCAGCCAGAAGGTTTCGAGATCTTTGACAGTGAGTCGCATGTGTGCCGACTCAAGAGAGCAATGTATGGGTTGAAGAAAGCACCTTGTGCTTGGTACACTCAGATTAATAGCTATTTCATCAGGTTTGGCTTCACCAAAATTGAAGTAGATGCAAACCTATACTAGATTGTGGTTGATGGTAAGCTCTTGATTATCATACTTTATGTTGATGATCTAATTTTGATAGGTGATGAGAAGTTGATAAATTCTTGCAAGGAGGATCTTGCAAGGGAGTTTGAAATGAAGGACATGGGAATCCTTCACTATTTCCTTGGTTTGGAAATATGGTAGCGAGATGGTGAGCTATTTGTTTCTCAAGACAAGTATGCCAAAGAGATTCTAGGTAAGTTTCACATGGAGAGCTATAAACCCATGGAGACTTCTCTTCGAGGAAAATGGAGGAAAGAGGATGATACTTCAGGAGAAGTAATGGACACTACTGTTTACAGGCAGCTAGTGGGTTCACTAATGTACTTGGTGAACGCTAGGCCAGACCAACTAAGTCAAGCTATGGTTAAGCCGACCAAGCTCTTTTGGAAGGCGGGGAAGCATGTCTTGAGATATATCAGGGGCACTACAGAGTATGGATTATGGTACAGACGGACAGAGGGAGTGAAGCTTCAAGGCTTTACGAATGCAGATTGGGCAAGTAGTCCATCAGAGATAAATAACAAATCAGGAGGGATCTTCATCATAGGATCGACAACAATTTCTTGGTACATCAGGAAGCAGCGATATGTGGCACTCATTTCAAACGAGGAAAAGTACATGGCACCAAGTCAAGCTGCATGTGAAGCCATATGGATGAGAAAGATCCTGGTTGGTTTGTTTGGTTCTTAGATGGATCCAACAGTGATACATTGTAATAATCAGAGTTGCATTAAACTCTCAGTTAATTCAATATTCCATGATAGGTCCAAGCACATAGACATCCGATACCACCATCTCAGAGATTGTGTTCATAGGCACATTATGTTACTTCAGTACATTCCCACGGAAGATCAGGATGCAGATATTCTGACAAAGGTGCTCGCCAGGAGAAAATTCAAATATCATAGAGGCAAGATCGGGGTTGCAGATAACCCCTTTCTTGTTGAGAGGGAGTGTTGAAAAGTCAACAAGAAATGTGTGTCTAATTTAATTTTCCCTTAATTAAATTGGACAATAAAATGTAATCTTATCTCATAATCACTTGTAATAGTTAACTGAGTGTGATAAACTCAGTTAGCTCATGAATTTTGAGTTGAGGGTGGTTGGCGAGGCATACAAAGTGATTCTATTAGTTATGGAGTTAGAGTTTTAGTTAGTGTATTAGTTTAATGCATGAGAAATAAGTTAACTCAATTTATTGACTTAAATTCAGTTGAACTGTTTGTTGCACTAGTGAGAGATCAAGTGAATTAAATTAGTTTTAATTCACATGCAATGATTTGCCATGCAACTGATGATTTACTATTAATAGTTGCATGCATGTCAGTTCCAGTGGAGACCCATTTGAGACAAAGGTTAAAGGGATGTTAACTATCATTTGTATCATTAGTAGGCTGCCCACATGCAACAAGACATCCATTGGATTTCCCATGAGCATTTTGTAGTTTTGGAAGGCTGAAATTCCTAAATAATAGGGATTGCATTCCACATGAATTGTGCAAGCAAGGTAGGCTGATTAGAGGCAGGAAATTGGCTAAGTGTTGGTCAATTTTGTCCAGGTCAGTGTGAGACAGTTGTGAGAGTGCAAGAGACTTTTTTTAGAAGAGTGCATTGTAATTGTTTCATGATTCCATGGTGAATATACAATAGAATATAGAGGTGTTTTGAGTAGCAATATTTCCTCGGGAAAATATCTGTGTTGTGGTTTGATTTTCTTCTTTGTTTACTTGTTGTGATTGGTAATTGTGTTTATTTTCTGTAATTGATTTGTAGAAGGATTCAATATCTAGCTTTAGTACATTGCTTGATCGGATTGAATCCATAGATGTTTGTATAATTTCTACACCTCAAATCCTGACCAGATCTCTAGATCTAAAAATAGGTTTGAGTCTCTCTCCTCTTTGGATGAGCCTCCAAAGAAAGTCAACATTCAATCAAGCATGCAATCAACATAAGGTAAATCCAATAACTTTATAGATACCATGAAAAATTCTCTTGAAGAGTACCATCAAACTCCATTACCACGAGGAATGATTAGCTCCTCTTCAGAAGAAGCTGAAGTAGAAGCCCTACCAAAAGATATGGACCTGGATGACCCATGGTTCATTTCCCTTATGGAATAATAACATGGAAAATATGTGAGGGACATGCCAACTCATTAGGCTAAGATTTTGTATAAGGTATATCTTCTATGCAAGCAATTGGGTTCTAGTTCCTCACAATCCTGTCTTGGGGTTCAAACGTTGGATTTCAAGTTGGTATCCAAGCAAGACAAAGAAGCCAAAAAATGAGGCCGTAAGAGAAATAAGGCATGGGTCCAAGAAGACGGTGAAAAATTAGTCAACTCGGGGAATGCCATGAAAATGTTAGAAGCATTTCCCCCTTGAAATATTGAATCCTCAAGGAATTTCTATGTTGTTATGATATTGCAAACAATTATTCAAGTCGAGAAAATTTATGTGAATGTTAGAATAATTTCCGCTCTTGAAATATTGAATCTTTAAAGATTTTTCTAAGTTGTTATGATTATTGTTATTTTTTTTGGTTGGTTATTATTGGAGTAGTCTTTAGTGCGACTTTTTGAAGGCTTTTACGGTGACTTTTAACGGTGTAATTTCTCTAAATTCTGGCAGGAATTTATTGAAAAGAGAAGTTTGATTGCTAAATTTGCACAATCGAAGTGCCCTAGAGGTTTTTGAGGGTGCTGAATCCATATATAGAGTCAAAAAACCAGTTTGAATAACAAAAACCAATATTTTACCTCAAAAATTTTCACCAGATTTTTGCACCTGAAACTTCAAAAAGTCGCACTAAAGACAACTCCGTTATTATTTATAAACAATTTTAGTCTCAAGTATATCTTGGATTTTAGTCCTCTTTCAGAAATTCAAGCTATATGAAACTTTTTTCCGATTAATGAAAAATTTATTTAGTCCACTAAAAAAAACTTTCGTTTATTTATTTTTTAGAAAAATATAATAAATTTAAATAAACCTAAAAATTATAATTTAAATATTATAGAAAAATAATGAATATAATTTAAAATTAAATTTAATTAAAAAAATTACAATTAAACTTATCATTCCTATAAAATATATTATATGGTATAAGAACAAACAAATTATTATTTTTATTGTATTTATATACTTATTACATTAATATTAAAAAAAACATTTAAACATGATAAACCTAATAAAAATCCATCCTATTAAGTTGTTTAAAAATGTTTTTAATATAATTTTTTTACATATATTAATTTTCAAATTTTGAAACTTTCAATTATTTATTATTATTATTTAAAAAAGTTAATAAATGTAAATAATATTTAAAATAAAATTTATGTGTTCTAAAATAGATGGTGAACCAGACACAATCCCCAGGTGAATTTGACAGCTTAGATGCCCTTGGCTCACAATTTCTCAATCGAAAACTTAAACTTATTATTATCACTGTAAAACACAAACAATTTAACAAAATAAAATAAAATAAAATTGTTTTTTAGTTTTAATTTCTTTTTCAAATAATTATCATTTTAACGAGTATATATATATGTATGTTCATTAATATTTATTTTTCCATAAATTTTTTTTGTGTTGGAATTTATTTTTTTAAAACGTAACATAATGTTATATATATATATATATTCCATTATTCACCTATTTTTTGGTATTAAGACTCTATTAATATTAACAAATTAATACAAAAGCCTTAATATTAAAAATTTAATATAATTCTATATAGAGTGTTTTTTTTTTACATTTATATTTTATTTGTATTTTTGATGTGTAATTTTCAATTTAATACTTATGTTTATGTAATTAACTAGATATATGTCCATGACTAGTAGAGGATTTGGTTTGTACGAGATTCAATGACTAGTTCAGGTCTCGTGATGATGGGTTGAGGATGGTAGCCACCTAATAAACATTGTCTTCTCCGACCATTGTGTGTGCATGTGTGTGTTGTGTTATATTGAAAATTATTTAAAAAAAAGGAAAAAATGATTGTATATTTGGGGATGGAATCTCAACACCTAAGTGAGTGAAAGTTATTTTTTTGTGTATGGCATCTCTAATCTATGTAGACTAGAAACTACATGTAAATTTTGATTGCACCCACTCTCCAACTTGTAAGTGACAATGAAATAGACTAAAAACTACATGTAAATTTTGATTGCACCCACTCTACAACTCTAATCTACGTAGACTAAAAACTACATGTAAATTTTGATTGCACCCACTCTCCAACTTGTAAGTGATAATGAGATATTCATTGCACCCACTCTTCAACGTGTTACTAAGACTAAGATATTCCTCATAGCTCGAAAAGAATTTAACAACAATTGGCTCATGAATAATGATAATGCCATAAATAGATCTTCAATTTGAATGAAGAGCATATTTAGAACCCATATATATATATATATATATATATATAAACAATTTTATTATCATTTTCACTATGTTAATAATGAATGCAACAATTTTTTCATGTAACAATTTCCTCTATCACCACATTTGAATAAGGGTGTGATTTTTTCCATCTTTTACCATACACTAGATCCTTCGGGATTCTATATTTATTTCCATTCGAACTAAACCTCATTGTGTGGGTCGAAGACCATGCACAACACCCCTTTCATGTTTACATTGGGCCCATTTGAATGAATTACTTCAATAACATAAAACATTAATCCTCTCCTTGAATGATTAATATAACGATCACTTTTGAAATTTCCCTTGATATAAAGGAGATAAGAAATTGAGATAAAAGAGATAAGAAATTGAGATATTTCTAAGGATCACCCATTGGGCGCTTTCAAAATATTTTTCTAAGGCAAGGAAATAGGCCATTGGACATTTTAAAATATTTCACATCAAGAAATTTTGAAAGATCCACCTAATGTGAGGAAATATGCCATCGATACATTTGAGATATTGTTCATCTGGCACTTTCGAAGTATTCATACAATATGAGGAAATGGACCATGGGGCCATTTTAAAGTATTGTTCATTGAATATTTTCCAAAGTTCTACCTAATGTAAGGAAATAAACCATCATGCAATTTCAAAAGATTATTTATTAGGCGATTTGGAAATATATTCGTGATGTGAAAAGTTTAACCATCAAGCTATTTTCAAAGATTTCCCATTATATGCTTTCAAAAGCTCTCCTTGACACAAGAAAATGGGCCATTTAGTCATATTGAAATATTTCCCTGAACATTTGAAAACTTAGCTCTATGCATTAATCTTCTTTGAAGATGTGATTAGGCCATTTTGAGAGATATAACAAGCCATCAAGCCTAGTTTGAAAATTTCTATCAACCAATTTCAAAGTATCACCGTTCAATTGCATTAAATAAGGTAATATGCTTCTAGAAAACAAGTCTTATTGACCTTATTTGGAGTGAGCATTTAGAATTTCAACATGAAGGGGCTTATAGTTCTTATTAGTCCCTGCCTTGAAGGACTATAGCGATCGTTCGGTCGTTGACCGACCATTAAACAATTTTTTGACCAAACTTTTTCCGTCTTTATCCTAATTAGTCCATGCCTTGAAGGACTATACTGATCATGTGGTCGTTGACTGAGCATTAAACAATTTTTTGACGATTTTTTTTTCGTCTTTATCCTAATTTAACCAAAGTTATAAAACTCGTTTTATGTTGACAATTGAAATTTTAATCAAAGTTTTTTGGCATAAAAAAATCGACCTCTGGGGAACTTCACGTGTCCTGATGCAGGAAAGTTGGCCAATTTGTTTTATATCTGAAGTTTTCACTACATTTTATATCCAGGCTTTTTCATTATATGTAAAGTTTGGTTTCTTGCGCTGCATTTTCTATCTTCTATCGAAACTTTTCTTCATATCGAAAGTCTTTTTGGAAAATAGTGTCCTTCCAATGACATTTCCACATGGCTATAGGCATTTAACCTCTGGCCACCTCTTCAACAACCTCTCGCCACCTCTTCAACAACTGTGGCTACATCGCTTCTCCCTCTAATAAATATATCAAACTGCATAACCAGTATATCAAACTTCAGAACCATTATTTAAAACTTTGTACTACCTTGCATAGCATGATTTCGTGAACTTGCAATTGACCTAACCCTTGAACCTGTAACCCTGCATATAGCATGATTCGTGGAACTGATATGGCATGACTCCTGATATAGCCCATATGGCATGATTCCTAGAACTGATATATCCCATTGTAGGAAAATGATATAGTATGATTCCTAGAACTGATATAGCTCATTAACTTGCAAGTGAAATAGAAAGAAGACAATTCCTTGTAACTGATATATAAATGAAATAGCAAGAATATAACAAGAAGACTATTAGGAAGAAATAAAATTAGTCGAGCATGCAGCTATGCATGTAAGCAAAATAAAAAAGAAAATTATTCAAGCATGCAGCTAATTAAACATGCAGGTATGCACGCAAGATCGATTTATTATTTAGTTTCCCATTTTTCTATTCTCTATATTCCCTTAAAGAAAATTCTTATTTTTTTTTTAAAGAACTATTTTATCAGAGTCATATATTTTTAAAGCACTATTTTAGCATCGGCGCCTAGATTGTTGTTTCACAATGTACTGTTCGGTTAATAGAGTGGGGGATACTGAATCAGATTCTTTTACCTTTTCCTTGGATGTCGTTAAAAAAACCTGCTCTTGTTACACTGTTTGTTCTATCTCTATCATGATGTAAGAAATCCAATGAGAGGTGTCAATCTGTGTTCAGGCGGGATGATACATCCAATGGGGATTGAAATAATTGGTCAATTGTAGAACGAAAATTTTGAATTAGCCATTCAATTATTTTACTTGGTTGATCAAATCCAATTTTTCCTGTACACCGAATAACTTGATGGCATTTTAAACTGACAATCTCATTCTCCTGTCTCTTGGTCCTCTTGATGTGACAACCTTAAAATTCCGATCTCTTTTCCCAGAAGAATGACGAATGCTATACAACTCCATGAAATTCCTTGAATTCATATTTCCAGATGATTTAGGGTATCTGGTAACTGAAACATATCTGACATAATATTAACAGGAACCCCATCTGGAAATAGATTTGAATATTCATGTTCGAACTTGACAGAGAAAGGGAACTCTGTCGAGGGAAACAAATGGTTGATCTCTACTTTCTGAGAATCTTGTAACGAATGTGCCGTGAAATCATCTATGGGTTCATTATAGCCCATAATTTCGTTTCTAAGTAAGAAGGGAATAGTAGAATAAGCGTAACATGCATTGGAATACGATCGTCAGCACTGAACTCCATACTTCGGGTTATGCTCCAAAGAAATATCTTCTGAATGGGATTGAATAGAGCTGAAAAGGTCACCCTTATACAACGCATTAAAGTTCACATCCCATTCTTCTCTAGGGATTGCATATTCAGTGCTCCATACTTCGGGTTATGCTCCAAAGAAATATCTTCTGAATGGGATTGAATAGAGCTGAAAAGGTAACCCTTATACAACGCATTAAAGTTCACATCCCATTCTTCTCTAGGGATTGCATATTCATTGAAGCAAAAATAATCATTCTCATCCCCAAATAATTCCATCTCTTATGAATTTCTGAAATTATAATGCATATTTTCTCTTTATTGCACCCCAACCTTCGCACAAAGTTGACGCTTAAGGCACTGAGCATCTAAAAATACAATACAAAGAAACCTATTATAAATTCATAATTATTATTATGATTACTTGATATTTGATCAAAAAATTCAAATTGATAATTATTATTATGATTACTTGATATTTGATCAAAATATTTAGGTGAAACAAAGAGGGATGTTGACGCTCCGGGTGGCCAGTCTTGCACGGGTATGCTAAAATCCTCCTGAACCTATATCAAAGAAATCCATCCAATTTAATCACATCATTGGTTTTTACATTTTGAAGGTTATGTGTGGGAAATGATATTGGTGACAAACATGTCGACATAGTGTGTCACCAATATCGACTGGCACACTATGTCGACATGTTTGTCACCAATATCATTTCCCACACATAACCTTCAAAATGTAAAAACCAATGATGTGATTAAATTGGATGGATTTCTTTGATATAGGTTCAGGAGGATTTTAGCATACCCGTGCAAGACTGGCCACCCGGAGCGTCAACATCCCTCATAACCTGATCATGCGAATTTGTCAAAAATGAATTCGACACAGTATAAACAAATATAATGACGAAATACGAATTAAACCTACTTACCATGATGCACACGCCATTGTGTACCGACTCTCTAACGAAATCATCGCCATATAATTTAACCACATGTCTGGTTTGCACTTGAGACTAACCTCAGTTTATGCGGAAGGAAGGTCGGTCGTGGAAATAAAGGAAAACTGTTCAGGGAGTTGGTAATTCAGTTAGGAGTTTATGGTGGATCGAAAGATGTTCAACGGTGCAGAGTGGCAGTCTAAGCAGTCTATGGGAGTTTTTGTGAGAGGAATTCATTATCTCTTAATAAGCATCAAAATAGTTTATTTTAGTTAAAATTAAAAAAATCATAAAAATTAATTAAGTTATAATTTTATTTATTATTATTATTATTATTAGTGAAAGAAAGAATGAATATATAATTTAAATTTAAATTTAAATATTTAAAAAAATAAGTAAGAATATTTTTAATTATGGAGATTCACTTTAATTTTAATATGAAAATACATAGCATGTAAATAGGTTTTGTTACAATATTATGAACTAATACTAAGAGTTTTTCATTCAAACTTTATTTTGTATATACTACTAACAATATTATATAATATTCTATAGAGATTAAAACCCTACTACAAATATAATAATTATTGATAATTAATTAAAAATGTAAAAGCCTATTCTAAATTAAACATGCTTATAAACATAATATAAACTAATACTTTTTAATTAAATGATAAAATTTCTAATTTTTTCAATTTTTTTAATAATAAATTTATTGAAGTCTTTAACTATTAAAACAAAAAAACACACAATTCAAATACACATCTATATTTTATCTATTAAATAATAAATTTATTTAATTAATATTATTTTAATCTCGTTATTCTATGTAAGACATGTTATTTAATTTACTTTATTACATTCTCTTTAATTGCTGAAATTTCCGTGGCTCTTTTGGCTTTTTCTTATCAATTTTCAAGGTCATTTTGCCTTTTTCTATTCAATTTTCCAATTCAAATTCAAAGACCTCTATCAGGCCATTTTGGCTTTTTCTAATCAATTTTCAAGGTCAGTTTGCCTTTTTCTATTCAATTTTCCAATTCAAATTCAAAGACCTCTATCAAGATAATAGAGCCATAACCATTAAAACCGTAAACCGTAAACAACTGAACAATATATATTTTATCCATTAAATAAAAAAATTATTTAATTAATGTAACTATAATCTTTTTATTTTATTTAACACATTATTTATTTACATTCTAATTTTACGTTTCCAAGGCTGAAAATTGGTTTTTTCTATTCCATCTTCCAGTTCAAATTCAAAGACATAACAATGCTGACTCATGAAGAACAACTACTAACTTGCAAATGACACCACACTTTATATGTATATAAGGTTATGGTGCCGCAATCTCACAAATAGGTATATAAGTATATAGGCTTCAACAAAGTCAAGAATTCATTAGAGAAATTTTGAGATCAATAATGGGCGTCAAAACAAAAATGTACGACAAAAATCAACTTTATAAGAAGTAATATCATTCAATATGATGATGTCAACCATGGGAGATGATTCACCACTTTTTGAGTAAAATAGTAAAAATATAAAAATAAATAAAAAACTATATTTTCAACTTATCTCCTTACAATTTTTCTCAAATTTTGAGTGGGGACACTGGTTGGATGTGGAATTTAATTTTGCATCCAAGGAGTACCCACGTTGCATACTTTCTATAGACCCTACTACATGAAAAATGTGAAATACATGAAAAAACATGATTGCATACTTTCGATGAACCTTACTACACGAAAAATATGAAATATGTGAAAAGGCATTATTCCAATCACATTTTTCATGTATTTCACATTTTTTGTGTAGTAGGGTACATCGAAAGTATGCAACATGTGAAATCCTTAGATGAAAATTTAAATTTTGCATCCAAAAAATGCTCATGCTCGAAATTTGACTAAAATCATAGGGAGATAAGTTGAAAATACAAGTTGAAAAAAGTAGTTTTTTCTTTTTTCCCTCGAAAACTTGAAGAGATATTCTAACCTTAATTTATTATCTCCACTACTATTTTATACTATTCCTTGGAAGACCCATTTTAGACCTAAAAATTTCTCTAATTAGAGTTGGATCTTGTAGCAAAAATATGATAGGAGATAGATTTGAAGGAAGTAGCTCAGATAAAGCTTAAGAGAAAACTATCTCATTACATCATAAGCTAGCTTGTTCCAATAACATGGAAATTTTTAAGGGATTTGAATTGGAGCAAGAAAGTTTCGAGGAAGAAAATTGCATGCTCTTATAGGAGACATCTTATAAAATTGCATCAAAATTATAATGATACAAAGAATATCATAGCCCTTATGCAAGGATGACATACACAAATTGAGAAATGGCTCAATCATTCTGACAAGAAAGGTTCGTAAATGAGGATCTACAAATTAGTTAGGTAATAAAATAAAATAAAATAATGTATAAATAGAAGCCCATTTTAAACACAATTGAAATCTATGTGGAAACTTTATAACTAATATTGACAATTTTCTAAGTTCTCCACACAAGTAGAGACCATTATTTAATTTTTAAAATTAATTATCGTGATGTGCATTGAAGGAGAGATGTTCATTTTAGAAAATGGGGAAATCCCACCTACCTTGAGAAGACACAACTCTTGAGTCTGAAGTAGGAGGTTGCTCCATGTACCATTTCGTGGCTACTCCCGTAAGAGTGCGTTGAAATAGCCTCAATCGAATAGTGTCATTGATGATACTATTCGATGAGCACCACAGCTGAAAGGTCATTATATGATTACTTGGGTCTTTCGCTTGCTTGCCTTCGAACTTTGGTATATCCAAAGGGAATTTCGTGGGCATGGGAGGCCATGAAGGATCGTGTGCGATGGGGTCATTTATGAGCTTGGTTAAATCAGGTAGATTCAATGCAACTACGAAGGGTGACTAGGAGGTTGATGCCATGGCAACGTGTGAAGACACGAAGTTGTGGTTAGAAACAGGGTTAGTTTATGACGTACCCTAATGTGTGTTCGTCTAGCTTCCTGAATGGGACGTGCTCCTCTTCCCCCTAGGGTTCGAGGGGGGAGTGGTGTGTGGTGTGGTGTTGGGAGACCGTCTAGGGTTCCCAAATATGGTTGCTCCAATGAAGGATAAACGAATGACGGTGGTAGCATTCCGTCTTTGACGCCTAAATGGCGAAAGAATTGGAACCCCTCCCTGTAATGGGGGGAGGTCTAAAAGACGCCCGGATCGACGAGGTTCCGTTGGGATCATTTGGGTGTCAACCAGGTTAGGTTTTGAAAAATTTTAGGGGATAGAGTCTAGGTCAAAGAAAAATTATGGCCACATACATAAAACAAAGCGAAAGTAAAATGATTTTTCCCTATAACTTAATCTATGTGATCAATCAAGCAAAAAGATGGTTTTTGTTTGTTTTGCGCATGATACTCAAAATCCTAGAAGACCTATGTGTCCTCACACACTCAAAAGTAACTAGGCCTTGAGAAGATTTCTTGCGAGTACTTGCACAACGTCCCGTAAGAGCTGGCGACGCCCCCAGTCAGCCGAAGAGAATCCACCAAGGTAAGGGTAGAGGGTCTGGCGCTTGCCTGCACCGTCACCTATAGGGTAAAGGATGCCCAAGTTTTTGGCCACTAAGAACCACCATCCCACGTGAGCATTCGAGTCTTGGGCTTCTTGGTAGTCAGCTAATAGTACCGAGTATCACCCGAGTCAGGTAGCCCCAACTAATACTACACGCACTATGCCTAAGCCTAACCCCTTTTGAATCGGGTTTTTGCCACGCTCCATTTTTCTCTTTCGTGAGCTGATAGGTGGATTTTGAAGCTCCCTAAATACATAAATTATATGTTTCAATATTAAGTGTGATCAAGGTGGCTTATTGGATGCCTACCCCCTTGATCCTAACTTAATCTATAAATTCTCTTGTGGCCCCTATGGGGAGAATTTAGTGAGTTTGTTTGAGTTAGTTTTAGGTGGATTTCTTTGGTTAGTGGGTGAGTGTGTGTGAGCATAAGGGGAAAAAACTCATAGTTTGAGCATTTGGATATCGGTGATAATTTACAAAAATCCCCTAGTTAAACTACGTTATCTTGTTCCTGGCTCAAAATGGAAAACGTGTGCGAATAATGGGTTGCTTTCAAATCTGCCTAGTTAATCTATGTGACTAACTAAAGGGAGATGGCGAATAAAAAAAATAGAGCATTCATATGCTTGCCTAGGATCAACAGAGGGTGCAAAGGCAACATATATTACTTTCTCTAATAGGCGATTCAATCCTAGTTCCGCAATTTCCTAAGTGCAAAAATTGAATTAAGCTAAACAATTTCTAGACTAGCTTAGTAATGTGTGGTTTTGGGCCACTTACATGGACTAGTTAATCTTGTAGGTTTTAACCCTTTACAGAAATTATCTGCAAATGAACCTTAAAAACATAAAATAAACAATAGCAAGAGCATAAAACATAAAACGGATATACACAGAGATTCTCCCTTGGATCCCAAATCAGGACGACCAGCTTGATTTTTCATTATATTCCTTTTAGTGTTACAACACATATATATACATGCCGAAGCATACATAAACCCCAATCCATTCACCCTCCATTAGAACATAACCATAGTTTCCTTGACCAGATCTACAAAATACCAGGGGCCGAAAACCATCATGCCCCAAAACCATGTGCAAACCCATGCACAAAACCATGGGCGGGTCCGCCCACCGGAAAATAAGGCCCAAAAAAATTTTCCTGGGGCGCTGCACCGGACCCCGACAGGGGGGCTACCGCAACGCAACATACAAGGGGGCTATCACCCCCCCACACGTGACTAGTCATGGAAAGAATATAACACATACCCAACAAATCTAAGTGTGAATACCAAATTTTTTGCAGAACATAAATTGTTAGGAATGCAATGGTTAATTTGCCCCCTACTTAAACTTTGTGAAGATTTTTTCAAAAACTCAACTTAAATAGAAACTAATTCTATGCCTACATAAAGCAGCAAAAAGTGAGTTCTCATAAGCTATGGGGTATCAACACAGGCACTGGCAGATACATTAGGGGCTGCCCAACACACTACAAGTAGAAAAATGCAGAATATAGGGAGAAAAATCTCATTCTTTCATTTGCGCGCAAAAAGCCTTAAAAAGTGCGCCTTCCTATGTGCAGGTCAGAGCTGAACAAGTGCCCTGCGCGTCTGTGAGGAAAAACTGCGCGCAAAAATCCTGCAAGTAAAAAATATTGGGAGCTGCCTTCTTCAGTTTGTCACTCCAGTGAATCTAGGGATTGTAATATGGGTCAAAGGACTATCAGTTCCACTCCAGCATAGACAAAGGGTCTCCTACAAAATATGGCACAACCACATAAACTTGGAACACGTCAGTGGAGTCGCCAATCCTATTGTGTTAGATTTGATGCACAGGTGTACAAAATCGCACCAGCTTAAAGAGTGTGGTCTACTCTTTAAACTATTGGTAACAGGCAGAAAGTGGTGGAGCTCAAAAGTACACAATTCAGTGGAAAAAGTATGAAAAGGTATGCTCAGGTTAAACTAAAACTAAAACAAAAATATACAGAAGCTATTAAAGAGATTCAAAATGATAATAATGCAAATGATGGCTCAAAGGCCTCTTCTTATTAAATGTTTGAAATGGAGAAGAAATTTTACCCACTTGCCAAAGGGCCCATAGACAATGGTTCTAGGTCATGATGCAAGGATGTTGCCTTCCAAGCTCTGCCTCTGATGCAGTCTCCCTCTCTCTCTGCTGTGGTGAACTAGGATTTTTGGGTGGCCAACAATCGAGTCCTCTTCAGCTCCAGCTCTAGGTCACACACTGTTGGTGTTTCTTGGGCAAATTTGGCCAGCATAATAATATGTTCTTCATTTCTTCATCTCTTGGTGGCTTTATATAGGGGAGTTTCAAATCCTCCTTCCCTCCCTTGGTACATGATGGATGGTGGCCCAAGGGAGAGGTATGATTCCATTGTGTGCTCCAAATAGTCCTTTGTGTGCTCACATAGTGTCTAAGGAGGCGCTAGTGGCTGTCCTTAGGCGGCTTCATATAAGGAGTAACTGTCCTTTGGTTTGTGTGGTCCTGGAAAGTGACATTTTTCCATTTCCAGGAATGCACGCTTATCGTGCAAAATGGGGCACAAAAGGTGCTCTTCTCGAAGGATTAAACACACATTTTAGCATTTAAGACTAGTTCAAATCTAATTTTCTCAAAACCTTAGAGATTTTAAATACTTTCTTGATTCCATAATGTGTTCTTGCCCTATAAATCCTTAGGCTTGACGTTAATTAATGTCATCTTCTGCTGTATGATTTTCCAGTGTTAACACCAATTATGGTGCACTCTTTCATGAAGTGAAAATATTGAGGGTTAAAATCCATTAAAACAACAAATTGTCACTTTTTGTGCATAATTTGTAGCCAAGAGTCTGGACATAATGATGTCCACTTTAAGAGATGGGGATTCCACCGCATGTTCCAGCACAAATGTTGGTCATGAGAGATATTTAGGGTTTGGATCTGTAGGCCCGAGACTTATGGATTATTGAAAGGATTTGGGTTGGGATTAGGAGGACACACCCCAACCTTTAACCCCTCCTCTTATTATTGATACAAGATAAATCAAGAAATTCTTTATTATGTCATACTCACCAAGTGATTTCTGATCCTCAAGTTACCGTACTCTATGTAGGAGCCAAAAATTATCATATGGGATTCTTACCTAAGCCTAGATCATGACTATGAGTAAGGAGATGAGATGTGAGGCTTTAACCTGCACACAAATGGATATCCCTGAGATTGTCTCATAAAGATTGTGGAATCATCCATATAAAGGTTAAAAGGACCCACATGTGAATGAGACATTTCAATTACCACATACTGATATTAATGGTGCCCAACCCTGGATATAAAAGAATATACTTCAAAATATTTGGTCCAAAAATCATTATTCCTAGCACAAAGACCAAGAAGGATAAAATTCCACTAGGATTACACCACATGCGACCCTATAATATTTCCATGGTCGACCAAGAGGTTTTCCACAAGCCATTCATGACTTCCCTCTGTTTTGGAAAGACTATTCCTTGAGTTGATTCATTCGTTGTGGATGAAAGAGGGCTTACTATTTCTCCCACACCCATCTTCGTCATTATTGCAGCTAATCGTTTAGATCCAAGGTAGATCCGACATGAAAAACCCTAGCAAAGAAGAGAATTCAAATTAAATATCTTAATGTAAAAATAAATATTATAGTAACATTTTATATATTTATGTTTTTTGACATATTGCTCAATTAATTTTACCAAGAAAATTGTTAGAATCATAATCTGAGTACTTCAATAATTTTAAAATTATTTCATTCATTTATGCATTCAAAAAATTATTTTGAACAATAATCATTAAAACTTGTATGACCAAATTTCAATGAAATAAAAAAAATATAAAATAGATAATATGCCCCATAGTCAATCATTAAATTGTTTTAAAACATTTTTTTTCTACAAAAAGCTAATTTCTATTATATGGTACAAAAAAAGTAAATTCAAGATTCGTGATAGTGGTTGCTAAATTAGCCAACCCCTGTTGGAAGGAGACAATTCAAAAATTCAAAAATTGGGATTCCATTTGGGAGGAAACCAACCCGTAGAGAACTCAACATGTCATAGAAAGAGGTGCCCTTCATCGGGAAACCAACTATTAACAGAGTATCATAAAACTAAGTTTGTTGTGCAGTAGGGAAATAAACATAGAAACTATAGAAAGGCATGTAAATACTGGAAAAAAGGAGAGTCATGGATCTACAGTTGTTGGTCCTTTGCATCATGGTGTTGCATGTGAGGTGGTTCTTCCACAATGAAGCACCCGTAATCTAGTAGGGCGTCCTCCTTCTTGGAGAGCTGGGGAGCTAGCTCTGGAGTGGAGGTGGAGTGAGTGCTTATGTCTATTGCATTGTCAATTCATTGGGCTCTTTTAGCTGAGCTACCACCCCCACTTTCTGAAGCGTCCTTCATGATTTTAACTGGAAGACTCGCCGTTTTCCTTGGCCACTGGGAGGAGGAGCGAGAGAGAGTGGATTTTCGAGGCCGCTTTTGGGTGCCATAGTTGGAATGGTTGTGATGAATCTCTAGAAGACGAATTGAGAGTTGGGCCGAGAGCATCTGGGGGTCAGATAACTTTGGCGTGTCCACAACCATAAAGAAGGCCACTGTGCGTTCTACCATGGCCGGAATTGGAAGGCAGGTGGGAGATCCTCTGCCTCCTCCTCGACAAAATTGCATGCAATGGCGATGAGGCATAGCGTCATTGGATTTTTGGTGCAGAGAAGGGAATGATTGAGCAGAGGGAGGCGGAGGAGCAACGTGAAGGGCGGAGACAAAACTGGGGTAGGCAGAGCTAAAGGCAGAAGCTTGCAGAGCAAGAAAGAGAGAAAATTGGAGGGAGACCCAGTTCGAATGCGAGAAGGAATTGGCTCCATTGGCCATAAAATTCTAGAGAATAAGACGTTGTGGTCGAGGCAGGAGTGAATGCATAATACGTCAGAGTGAATGCATCAGGTGTTGGGGATTGAATGAGGTCCTTACCCAGCAGAAGGAATTTATGGCTCTCACGTTAGAGGTAGGTGCAGCCCTGAGGTGAGGCCAGCTGCACATCTACGGAGGGGCCATGTGGCCTTATAAATTTGCAAGTTTAATCACCCTCATCTAGGGGTTTTAAAACATATTTTACACAAACATTTTTTTTTACAATTATTTATTTACCTATGTAAAATTTTCTAAATAATATTAAGATGTTATCCATTATTATTATTATTATATTGAATGAGTTGAATTTAATATTTTAAAACAAGGCCATACAACAAAGTAATTTTTTATTTTTATTTTTTTAACATTTTAATATATAAAATAGTTTACATAACATAATATCAATGTTTATACCATTATAGTTTGGATAATATATTCGATGGTTAGTATTTATATAACTAGCATAGTCATGAAGATGTGAATTTAAGGATGTTTTTTCCATTCATTAAAGTGGGGTGCTCAACAATGGTTCCAGTGCTTGGAGGCAAGTTCAATCAGTTCGTGACATTTTTTTCAATATATATTCCTAAGGTATTAGGGTGAACACATATCTCATGAGAAATATCTTTCAGAAATCTACACTATGCAAAGGGAGAGCGATGAATCAATCATCAAATTTAATAGGAAGTTCCATATGTTTTACTTCAACATGCCCCTATAAATTCCCCTCCTGATGTTGCTGCTATGGTATAATATTCAACAACTCTTCATCATGATGTAGCATTTTATCTCAGAGAAAGAGGATCCAAAACCCTAGAGAAAATGTTCATTGTTGATCGGGAAGTTGAAGACAATCTTTGGGCCTCTCGGAAGCTTCCAAGTCAAGATTTTCATCTTGATCTGGAAATAATTCATCAGAAGAATGAGTAAAAAAGATAATCATTTTGATCTAAATCTAAATTTTTCTTCTTCTTCAACTCTTAAAGCCTTCAAGTCAAATTCTTTGGAGTTAAACCATTTTCCCCCGCAAAACAATTTTACACATGTAGTATATATTTTTCCCTTTCATTTGATGATGAATGGTTTTTACATGGTGTCTCTTGAGGATGGTATCACTGAAATTGGTGGAATATACACACATTATGAAAAGAATTTCGCTGACAGTAATAAAAATTTTATGATCTCTGGCAAGAATTTGTAACATCAACAATTTTTTGAACAAGAACACATATCATCTTCTCCAAATTTTTATTTTAATATTAATTGTCCTTCTGTGGAACGGTGTGAAAAAACTGAAAAAGGAGTTGTGCAAAAAATATTTTGAAGAAAAAACCTTTTGGTATGATTGTGCAAAGAAATTGGTTGTTATACAACCATTAATTGAGAAGTCAAATAGTAAAAGAAGTTGCCTTGTTCAAAAATACACGGGTCAGTAGACAGTCCAGGAGAGGGAGACAACTGCCATATTTTTGCATTAGTTCTATGATCTAATGGCTGAATATATGACAATTTTCTTTAGTTAGAAATAAGCATTTATTTTGGGGTATGTGCAAAACTTTGTATCTGGAAAATTTTTATGGTACATGCCAATTTTAATTTTTGAATTTCAGCAGTATGGAGACATTATTTCTAACACCCATATGTTGGGCAAGTGTCATTGGAAGGTAGATTTCACTTGAAATACCCAGCTATGTATCTATTAGCACATGTACATAAATAAACTCAACCAATGAGAATTTTATTTTTCAGCTACAGTATTTCTAGTTTAGCATTTTCAATTCCCAAATAAAGATCCTGGGAAACAAAATTTTTAGGGAGATTTTCATATTTTATAGTTTTAGAGCTAATTTGGAGCAATTTAAGTTTCATGATTCCATGCCCAACCAAGCTACTGGTCTACTGCTCTCAACGCTTTGCAGGAAAAGTGTTGTCCCCAATTAGAGCCAAATATTGTAGTATAATTTGACTCAGCTAAACAAATAAAGAGAGGCTCGAAAAACCATCTTCAAATATTCAAGATGGGCAGAATATTTCCCTGACCTCTTTGTTATCACCAAAAAATGATCACCTAGAAATTTCTAACTAGGTGGATCGAAATACACCACGTAAGACCAATTTTACCATAGTAAAATTGTTTTCGCTATAGGAAATAATTTGATAAACCATATTTTATTAAATTATTTTTTATTAAAAAAAAGAAACCCTATGAGGAATAATTAAATAAATCATTATTTATTTGATTTTCCTCTAGCATTAATTACTTAAATCACTATTTAATTAATATTCCTTGTCACATTTGACCCAATCATGAGAAATAATTAGATAAATCATTATTTATTTGATTTTCCTCTAGGAATAGTTAATTAAATCATTATTTAGTTAATATTCCTTGTCAAATTTGACTAAATCATCCAGGAATGATTAAACAAATCATTATTTGTTTATTATTCACTAACCACAACCTTCAAATAATAAATAAATCATTTATTTATTTATTATTTCTAAATAAAGATATTTAACCAATTCAAATATTTTTTCCCTCCAAAAAATATAATAAAATATTCCAAGTGTTTAGATCTAGATTGTGGTTAATAATATTTTATTATTTCCCATTTTTTAGAATAACCTAGTATTTTGTTATAAATAAGAGGGTTTTCCATCCATTTCTCACCATGATCATTTGTCACCATCGTTATTATTTTCTTTTTGCCATTGAGCTCCCATTTGAGTTCAATACATGCTTTTGAGTTTCATACATCAGAGAGAGATAGAGATCCAGAAAACTGAAGCATAAAGGACAAACCAAAGGACCCATCCCATTTGAGAGGGACTTGTAACTGTCATATGAGTCTCCTTCATGAGGTGTAACACAATAATAATAATATTATTCATTCTTTAATTTTTTTTTGTCCATGGTTTGGGGTTTTACTCTAGTTAATATTTTTGTTGTTTAACATCTTCTGCTACATGGATCTATTATTTTTTCAGGTTTCTTCTAACTTTGTGTTGCAGATATGAAGAATTAGATGGCCATATCTGTTGTTAGCACCATCGGTCACTCAAGGTTTAAGTGAATCCTTTTTGGTACTCTTGCTAGAAAACTTCACACTGACAAATGATGACTCCACTAGTGTAATTTAGATTCCTAAGTGACCAACATATTTAGTAATTAGGGTTTTTCTTCATCTTTTTTTTTTAAGTCTCTTGATGTATATTTACAACTTTTATGCTCTTATTTAGTTAAAATTCCAAGTTCTTATAATTTTTTGGTGTTTTCCGTGGGTCATAGGTACCAGCTGAACATGAGATGAAATTTTTTTTCGAGGCCTACCGCCCAAGAATTGTGGAAGGAAAATCACACTTTTCGGCACTTTCTACATCAAAAACTATGTTATCCTCTAGTTTCAGGTCATAAACTACGATTCATAATTTTTCCAAAACAAAATTCATAAAGTTTTAGAGTTTTTAAGAGCAATTTTTTGGGTTGTTTGACCACTCTTTTCGCCCGTCTCAGGCCTGTATATGCTCAGTTTGTATCTTTGAAGTAGAAACAATCCCCATAGGGTTTCAATGCACTTCCACCTTTTTAGGAAGAGTACAGTTGAGTAGGTGGTTTGAGATTTTCAGTACTTTCAACCATTGTTCCAGGGTCTAATCCATTCTTTTTGCAAACCTTTAAGATAGGTTGCTTTAGAATCCACAACTCCCTCTTGAGTTTTTTTTTTACCTTCCCCCTTAGGGTCCTATTGTTTTCCCTAGGTTATAAAGCTTATATCCTATCTTTTGTGGATTTTTTCCCCACTAGTTTTTTGTTGTTTTTTGCACCATTTTCAGCAGTATAGAGTTATTAAATCACAGTCCCATAGACATTAGATCTTGTGACCCTATTAGTGTGTTTTTAGTTTTTTGTTTGCCTATTTTATACTTTTTGTTTGAAATCCTTGTTTGGGTGGGGGTTATGCTTGATTTACTATTTATTCTAATGCCATTATTTCAATTTTATTTATAGTTTTCAACATTTTCTTTCAACAGCATTTTGGCATCACCATAAAACATGATTAATTAACTCATCCATAATACACACTTTTTTTCACACACTTACACCTAAAGCGAACGAGATCTTGGTTCAAGACGCCAAGCCAAGACATAAACATGCCACTTAATAAATCTAACTCACATAGATTAAGCCCACTTGGGCACCAAGGCAAAAACAATCTTTGTAGTTAGGTGTAGCAACGGTGGTATAGGCTTCCAATAACACCCATTGATCACATATATTGAGACATAAAAATTTGAGTTAATACAGAGCTTAAAATCCTTCATCATCCCATGGTAAAATCCATGGTGCGTAAGAAAATCGTTTTAGAGGGGGTTAGGCTAGGATATCATGTGAGCAGTTCTCCTCGGGGCTACCCAATCCATGGTAGGGAATTTTGTGGGTTGCTTGATTTACCAAGAAGCTCAAGACTCGACCACCCTCATGGGACAAAGGTAACCTTAGTGGTCTATATTAGGAAAAATCCTTATAGGACTGGCTGTGGGAAGCAATTGGTTCTCTACCCCACCTTTCTCTAGGTGGCTCTGCTTGCAGGGATAAGTGTTCATCAAGTAAGAATTTCTTTGAAAGGCCATCTAAAACAATATATTATGAGCTTATTTGATGATTTAGATTACCTTTAGGCTAGAGGTCATTTTTACTTTTGATAAGACATTCTTGCTTGCATTAGAGTATCTCATAGAATAGTTAGTTTACACTTGGCACAATTACACTATTAAATGTCATTTCACAATTTTTGAATAAAATATTATTATTTTCATTTCAATACTATAAATCAAATCAATTCAATATGTACTATAAAATTCTTACATAAAACAATATATTACATATATTATATTATATTGTTTTCATATAGTATATTAATTACATGTTATAATATAAATTTTAATTAATAGTATATTATATGATTAAGAATTTATGAATTTATATTTATATTTCATTTTAAGTTATTTAAGTAGAAAGGACAAATGTATTAGTTGTGCAATGATAATGGATTTTTCTTGAAAATATCATTCTTATTTATAGTCACATCAATACAAATTTTTTATTAATTTTATTTTGGTACAACTTTTGAATTGAATTTAACCATGGTTACATGGATTTTGGAGCAAAAAGTGAATTGAAAATTCATAAATATTTTATTGGTTTAACTATTATTTTATTATTTCCTTAGGAGGCCCATTTTAGACCTCAAAATTCTCCTAATGCTCCATGATATCGGTTGGCTAGCTATGGCAACCAAACTTATTTATTACATCAATAAGTTTGAGGGAAACACTGGAGAAGACCCCACCAATCACATTCGCTCCTTTCATATGTGGTTTTCATCCAACTACATCACCGATGACTCCATATGTCTTTGGTTATTCCAACGCACACTCACTGGAGATGCTGCAAAGTGGTATATTGACCAGCCCTCTGCCTCTCATTCCACTTTTGTGACTCTTGCAAAAGTATTTCTGCCATATTTCCAGTTACCCCTCCATTATGATACCGGTAATGAATTGTTGACTGGATTCCATCAAACTTCTTCCACCCGACTTTCTGACCATGTACAAGAATGGCGTAGAAGAAGGAGCATGTGTAGAGCTCCTGCATTCGATAATCGTGTCTATATGGATTGGTTTCTTAGAGTGCTCTTAGCTCCCATATGAAAATATTTCACATCTCACTTTCCTCAAACCAAGGAATAAGCTTTTCAGATAGCCTTAAAATATGACCTGATTTATGCCTCGTCAGGTTATGTTATACCATTTTACTAGACCTCCCTAGACCTGGTAGTGCCACCACACCAAGGGCATCTCATGTTTTCGATGGTATCATTGGATCCCTTTCACACCCATCACCATACTCTCCTCCTCATACGAGTTATGGTCACCCTCAGGGGGGGACCAATTCCTCCAGCACTTATCCCTTTCCTCTAGGAAAATTGTATCTCGGTCAAAGAACATATTATGTGTTTTCCCAACCACATCAAGAAATGCCATGTCCGATTGTTGCTCGACTTGTTTACCATAATGTTTCCCCGTATCCCTATTATCCTTATGCATGTCCAAGAACTCCAGCCCCTTCGACATCAGCGCCTCAGCCTCCCATGCCTTGTCAACCTCTGCCACAACAACCACCTCCTCCATAAGGTCAAGTTTATGCTCAGTAGAGCGCGAATAATTCCCCCAATTTGAAGAAAAATAATAAGGGAAAAGGCACTCAGAAAAAACAACTGTAGGGTAACAAGGGTTTCTAAGGTACTCAATTGACTGCACCCTAGGGGAACTAGCCAAATAGCACAACCCAGCACCAGGGCGATCAGTCCAAGGAGAAAAAGGTTATTCATACGAATAAGCCTTGTGCATGTTGTGGTGTATATGGCCATTATACACATGATTGTACCCTTTTACCCCAAATGCGTCAAATGTTGGATTCCTAAGCCGCTTCTCGAGGATAGCATCCCATGGTGTCGCTTCCTCAGACTAGTGCTCCAGCTCAACCGGCTATGCTCACTAAACCTTTCCCTCAATAAGGATACCTCTCTATCCAACCTCTAAAAGGTTAGGTCACCCCTCCACCTTAGCAATCTGGTCACCCTGATTACCAAACTCTCAATATGAACTCTAACAAGGAAAATATCGCCCAAGTCAACCTCGAGACCCGATCGTGCCAATATGACAAGAAACCTGCTACGTCTGCAACCCAGTCCCAAACCAAAGTGTCCACTGAGTGTATTTCAACACCAAATGGTCCCTTACAAATCCCTGAGCCTAAGGTAGAGGTCATACCAAAGATCCCCAAAGGGAAATTATGGTGTAATGATGCTTCTGCCAAAGCCGCCCACACATACAGTATAGTAGATGACTTGGCACAATCTCCTGTCGCCATGCCAATGCTGGAAGTTCTCCAGATGTGACCATCTCAACAGAAATATCTACTATCTGCTCTAGTTTTTGTGAACCCTTCAAATGATCACTTGATCTTATTTTATGTTGACAAGTCATAACATGCTCCTCTCCCCTCATTAGTTGCTTTCCAAATACCATTCTCCATTAGAAACGCCACTGTCTAGCAGTTCAAAACTATGAAATGTAACTCTTTCCAATCGAATTCACTTTTCCCAAAAATTCAACTTTTAGAAAAAATGAAAATATTTCTCTTTTTCACTGAGATGAACAAAATGTTATTTTTTTTGTTGTTTACTTTGAAATGCAATCAAAAGTAAAATAAACAACACAAATGAAGAAATGAAAAAACAAACCTTTTCACTTTTCTTTCAATCAAACAGAAATCAAAATCGCTTTAAAAAAATACATGAATGAAAAGATTTTCAATCCCTTTTTCAAAGCGATAAAGACAAGCCAGATCAAAAACTAAAAATGAAAATCACTTTCAATTTCTTTTGAATTTGGACAAAGTACACACTCTTCTAGACTTGTGAATCAAACACTTTGTGATCCTATGTTTGACACTAAATCGAAGGTAAGATTGAAAATGTAGTGATGACCAGTGCATACGACAAATCACTTCAAACCAAGTTAGAAGCAATGCGAAAAAATGTGTTTGAAATGGTGAAAAATCTCCCAACTTGCAAACAAATCAAAGAGACAAAATCACTCACTCAAAGAAGACAAGTAATTCAAACACACAAGAAGGAGGTCATTGAGACTCTATAGACATTCTTCAGGGGCCAAGACACGCTAGAAAATCAAGGGGAAACCTTAAATTTTCGTAGGTCTGAGATCAGTTCTTCTGTGATAAGCAGAAGGGTTCTGAAAGACAATTCAGTGCAGCTGTGCTATATAGAAGAACGCTGACGATGCGACTGTGTAAACATAAAACACGCTAGTCGCTAAAAACAAGGAAAAACAAAAAAGAGCTTCACACAAAAACTAGACCTGACATGGTGAAATGACTATCAAACCCTCTGCAAACTCACAGAGACCTAAGCAAGCTTATATTTCAATGATTGGTCAAACTGATCCAATATCAGTCTGGGAAATAAATGCTAAGAAGCTAAGCTCCCTAATGGAGTGGCTAGTTCTGTTGTCAAGATAAATCCCCTCTACAGACAGAGGTGATCTCTCTAGCCCTAGAGTGGGTCTAGCAACTTGAGATACTTTCTAATGCAAATCTTTCTTAACTAACATTCATAATGCAACAAGAAATGGATAGAAGTACCTTTTTCTGAACGCTACGTTCGAACCTGTTGATGATGACCTTGATCCACGATCCTTTCAAGCTCACTCCTTGCTACTGATGGAACATGAATACCTACAGATGATCAAGTTAAAAGGCATATTATTCGAACAAAATTCAGCCTTTTTTTAAGACAAAAAATGTTTTTCCTTGTATATTTTCTCCACAGTGCACACTATGGACTTTGTTTAATGTATTTATCAAATGTTTTAGATGTATAAAAATATATTTCTTTTTTTTCAATCAGAAAAAACATTTCTATTACTTTTCTCTAAATAAATTAGTATAGCCAAAAGTAATTAATTTAACTATTAACTCATTTCTATTAATTTAAATAATAAACTCTGTTGATCCATATTGTAAGATTGTAACTCATCCAAGCCATTGTGGTAGGCCATGTGTGACTAGGCCAAAGTTATATATATATATATATATATATATATATATATATATATATATATATATATATATATATATATATATATATATATATAATGTAAACATTGTCATTCTTGGTATGCATTTATGTGGAGCATGAGAAGCAAAGTTGTGTTATCCATGTGAAGTTTTATATATAGTATATTGGTATATTTGTATGCAAGGTATGTATGCTAACACTAAAAATGAGTTTTTTTCGTGTGTCATATTCAGAACATACATGGCTTCAAAATTCCAAGAAAGTTCCTAATGTTTCTCTTGGGGATATTGCTATAGCAAGGCTAAACAAATTTTTTTCAATGAATAAGTTCAAGAAGAAAGAACTGAAGGTTGTTTCTACGTTGAGGTTGTTTTGATTCCAAATCATTTGTAGATAATTGTTTGGTTTGTTTGAAATTTATTTTGAATGTTATGTCTATTTTTAGTTTCAAAAGCTGCAACTAAATTTTGTGTCCATTTATAAGTAGTTGTTAAATGTTTATCTGTGGAAGATTTTTTTTTTTCAAAGATATTTTTGACATGATGAATGCATACAAAAAGGGGACTATAGCCTTAGATGAGCCGAGGGAAGGCATGCATAAGCTTTATGCTAATATGACCAAACCAGAAGTTCTGATGTTAATGGAAGTTGTGAGTAATTCCTTTACAATGTTTACATATCATGTTTAATAGATTCGATCTACATTGTTTTCATATCATGTTTGATAGATTGATATACAATATTTTGAATTTACAAATTTGGTAAAGGTCTATTTTTACGTCAGCAAGCCTCATATTAAAATAAATTCTAGTATCGTCATGCATAAGTTATGTTAGTTTAGTGACTCACCCTGGTTGGGGGAGTTATGTTAAGTGGCTTGATCTTTGGATGAACCAAATGCGCACATCCATGCTTGTAAACAATTTGGTTATGGGAACGAGAGCTCACATGATGGAAAGTGATTGGATCAAGCTAGTGTTTCAGAATGTGCGATGTGGCCAGATGAAAAACCTCCATTTTAGCTTATTAATCAACGACCATATTAGAATAATTAGTCTCAATGTTCATTTGGTTGTCAAAAAAATCTAAAAACTATATAATCAATTTTCCCGATAAAATTCTCAAAAACAAGACTTTGGATTCTAACAAATATTATTTCAAATAAACAATTGAATATTATTCACACATAGATAAAAAGACATTTAAGGGGAAGCAAGGAATAACATTATTTGGGGAAGAATGAACCCCACGTTCTAACCAAAGAAGAGTGGGCCAGTCATTTTAAAGTGATTAGGCATTGGGTACACACTTAGTCCTAGATTAGTTGTATTAACTTTATTAGACTATTTTGTATTCATGTTTTGGAATAATAAGAAGATTATGAAGAATAAGAAACTCTAACATAGAAACGGAGAAGCCCAGTCCGCAGAGTCCGTAAGCCAAACCGAGCATCCAAAATAGATAGAGTTCTCAGTTAGATAGTCCATCTAAACCAGTGGCAGGGGTTATGCCAACTCTTATATATTCTATTCCAAGGTTATGCCAACTTGATAGAGAAGGTTATAACAATGGTTATTTCTATCTTGAATCAATTATAGCTACTCCTTGCTCAATAATACTATATAAAAGATATTAAAATTTGAAAATAAAAAATAAAAAATAAAAAATAGCTATTCTAATTTATAAAAAAATTTCCATAAAAAAAAAAAAAAATTCCACAAAATTTCCACGTTCTGCTATTATCACAGTTTTCATTTATTTTAATCAATCAAACGTAGGTGAGAGGGGAAATTTCACCAAACATTCGAACTTTCAGTGTTAAAATCATATAGAATGAATCGATGATACAGAGATAAAAAGATAAATTTATTTCCTTTCAAATTGACGACGATATACATATAGTAGGTACATAGATACAAATATAAAGATACAGTTATTTTCCCTGAAAATCGATGATACAAAAATACAGAGCATGGGGTTATTTTACTTACCTTGCAAATCGATTCCTCTAGTGCCCCAACATGCCAACCAAAAACCAACGTAAACCAACAATGAAAAAAAAACCAACAACTGCAGAAAAGTCTGCACAACAGATTCACGGACGTCATATATATAAATGTTTTTTCGAACAAAAATAAATTAAGCAGAAAACTCTTTTTGTCGGTTTTTTTCCCTCCGAATTTTTTTTTGTTAAATATCTGGCATTAATCGAAACGGAAAAAATTTCAGTCAAACATTAAAATAAAAGTTTGGCCAAAAAAATTTAAATAATTGGGTCAAAAAAATGTTTAGTTTGGTAGAAAAATTAGGATTATGAATTTTTCGTGGGAAATTCTCATGAAAGTGTAACCCAACTTCACATTCTTACTTGGTTATCATTTACAAGACGCTTGTGGGTTCACTTATGTACTTGGTGAGCACATGACCGGACATGTGTTATGTAGTTAACCAACTTAGTTAAGCAATGGTTAAGACAACCAAACTGTATTGGAAGGAAGCAAAGCATATGTTGAGATACGTCAGAGGCACCACTAGATTTTGTCTTTGGTACAGACAAATAGAGGGAGTGAAGTTACAAGGCTTCACAGATGCACTTTGGTTTTGGTTTCCATTAGACAGGAAGGGCACATTAGGAGGAATTTTCAATGTTGTGTCAGTAGTGGTTTCTTGGTACAACAAGAAGAAGAGATCTGTTGCGCTCAGCTTAGAAAAAGAAAAGTACATGGTTGTAATTCAAGCAACAAGTGAGGTTATTTGGATGATAAATATTATTTTTGGGTTATTTGGTCAGTAGATGGATCCTACAGTGATTTACTATGACAATCACAGTTGTATCAAACTCTTTTAGAATTCATTTTTCATGATCTGATCTAGGTGGATATTGGTGGCCACCCGCCTATTCCACTTAGAAAATTTCATATGTTTCCTTATTTACTATTTTTAGGAATTTTCGAGTCCTAAGCTTCGAGAGAAGTTTCGACCCCCTAAACGGTGTTTTTTTGAGGTTCGATGCAATCCCATAGTCTGGGGCAAGGGACTGCGGAAAAACCTGCAGTCCTCGGAGAGATATTTCTAATGAGGTATCATACGCACCAAACAGAGATAATATGACCAAGTTACGACCTCAGGAAGTTGGTTGCCTAACCAATCCCAACGGGTTCCATGAAATCTTGGTGTTACATCTCCTTGGGTTAGGGTTTTGGTTTTTTAGGGTTTTCTCTTATTTTCCAATAATAAAAAGGCCCTTGAGCCTCACTGTAACACAATCTAGAGGTATGTAGCCACCACATCTCTTCTAAGATATAAGCTACCATCGCTTGAGCTAATTTATTTTCCATTCTATCTGTAAGAATTTTTCAGTATTTGATATTAATGAAATGAAGTGTTATTCTTGTGGCATATCTACGATTATGTTTATTTATGTATTTTATTGTGTTTATTCATAACTTCAAATTTGTGGTATCAGAGCGGTATGATCTTTCGACAATATTTCTTTGCATGTCCCAAATGAGGTCGGGGTATAAGGAGTTAGGCCTTGATCTGGTTGAACCTTTGCAAGATCATCCTTGCAAACCCCGACGGCCTCCCATGGCGGAAGTAAATAAAGATGGGGGAGAAGGAGATCCTATCAAAATTTTGCTCGAGGAGGCCCTCAAGTAACAAAGGAATGAGATGATGGATAAATTTTCCCAGATCCTTCAACGACTACCCACTAGTAGCGCATCTTCATCCAGCATCCACTCTGGAGGCACCACTCCTTTTAAGGTACAAGTAAATTTTGTCATTCCCATATTTAAGGGCCAAATAGATGCAGACGTCGTAGATATATGGTTGAATTTGCTGGAAGGGTATTTTTCGGTCGATGATTTTTCCGATCACAAAAATATTATCTTTTCACTCCTCAAAGCTGCCCCCCATGTCAAGGATTGGTGGGAAACCTACTGTGAATAGAGGGATGAGGAAGAACCCTCACGTTTTTCAGCCGCAACCACTTGGAATTAATTCCGAGATGGAATCAAGGAACAATATTACCCTATGGGGAGCTATGAGGAGAAGTACATCCAATGGACCACGCTATAGTAGAAAAGGGATCAAGATGTGCACGAGCTGATGAATTTGTTCCATACCCTGCACACAAATTTGGGTGTTAAAAATTCGGAGAAACACTTGGTGTTCTAGTACCACAACTATTTGTACAGATAAATTGAGGAGGAAATGGAGTTCCTCAAAATTACCTCTCTTGGCACAACATATCAATATGTCGCCAAGACCGAGCATAAATTTAAGTAGAAGAAGTGAGACTTTAGATCTGTGAATCTGAAGCCAGGGAACGGTGCCCCCAAACCATAGAACAAGGGGCAAATCCAAAGCGGGGCGACTCAAGAAAAACTACTGAAGCAGCAAGAAAGAGAAACACCACAAAGCCAAAGAAGGACACAAGGAAGTTGTGTGAATTTCATAAAAACTCCACTCATAACACAAGTGAGTGTTGGGCCAAACAATCATTGGTGACCGAGCTAAAGGCATCTGAATCATATGCATGTTATAATTTTGAGTCAGAACTAGACAAGGGGATCACAAAGGGAAGAAAATCATTGATGGGGAACCTAGTGCCACCGCTTACATCACCAAGATCCAAAAGGAGGAACTCGAAAATCCAGAGGAGGGGGAGTGCCTATCCCATTCCCAGATGTGGGTGAAGGGTTCTCCACTACAATTCATTGTCGATAGCGGAAGCCAAAAGAAACTCATTTCGGCAGAGGTCATGAATCAGCTCGACCTACCGACCACAACACACCTGTGACCATATACCATTAAGTGGCTTCACCAAGGAAGATATATTTGTGTCAGCCAACAATGTCGCCTTCCCTACACCATCAAGCCCTTCATGTATGAGGTATTATGTGATATTTCTCATGTTGAAGTTTCTGATGTACTATTAGGAAAACCATACTTGTGGAAGCGACATGTTGTGTATGAGTCTAGGCCTCATTCTATTATTATTTCTTTGGGAAATAAGTTATATAGTTTACCAGAGGTAGTACCACCTTTCGTCATCTCTTTGATTATTGCCAACCAATGTAGTAAGATTATTTCCCAAACCAAGATTTTTTTTTAACTATGATTTTCCCACAAGAAAAGAAGAATATTGTGTCCATAGCCTCCAAACAGGGCACCCCTACATGACAGCAGCAGATGGAAAAATTCGTGGAGGAATACAAGGAAATTTTTTCCTCACCCACATGGGTTCCTCTACACTGTCAGGTCAAGCACACCATTGATCTAACCCTGGGTACTCCCCTTCCTAATGGGTTCATATATCAACACTCTATTATGGAGAATAATGAAATCAAGAGGTAGATCTAAGAGCTATTGTAGAAAGGACACATCAAGCCAAGATCCTCACCCCGTGGGAACCCGATAGTGTTGTTATAGAAGAAGGATGGCACCTAGAGACTATTTATTGATTATCAATCATTGAACAAGATCACTGTCTGGAATAGGTATCCAATCCCATGGATCGATGACCTCCTGGACTAGCTCATGGGAGCTAAATATTTCAGTAAAGTTGACTTGAAGTCTGGCTATCACCAGGTACCAATCGAACCCTATGATGTATGGAAGATCGCCTTCAAGTCTAAGGAGGGCCTCTTCTAATGGTTGTTCATTCCTTTCAGGTTGGTGAATTCCCTCGTAACCTTCATGAGGCTGATGGACGACATCTTGTGACATTTTACCAACTCATTCGTGATGGTGTATTTGGAAGACATCATGATCTTTAGTCAGAGTTGAGAGGAACACCTCCACCACATTTTACAGGTCCTCAAAACACTACAACAACACAAGTTGTGTGCCAATTTGGAAAAATTCACTTTTGGTATGACCCAGGTTCAATACCTGGGGTACATCATTGATGAGAGAGGTGTGAATGTGGACCCAACCAAGATACATGTCATTCGAGATTGGCTAGCCCCAACCACTCTAATAGAGCTCCGTAGCATTATGGGACTTGCCAACTTTTACATCAAGTTTGTGTTGGGATTCCCCCATATCACTTCGCCCCTGAGTCAAGTCACCAAAGTAGGAGCAAAAGAAAAATTATTCTGGTTTGAATCCCAACAACATGCACTTTATGCATTGAAGCATCGTTTTTACTCTGCACCTGTGCTCGCATTACCAGACCTACAACAACCATCTGAGATCGAGATAAATGCCTATGACTATGCTATTGGGGAAATTCTTGCTCAATAGGGGCATCCAATGGCATATCAAAGTGAAACACTTTACGACACAGTAAAAAAGTATCCCACTTATGAAAAAGAGATGTATTCCATTGTGCAAGCTTGCCGACAATGGAAGCATTACATTTTGGGGAAGGAAATGGTCATCCACACAGACCACTGACCCCTACAGTTCATACAAACATAAGGGGAGTTGTAGAATGATCGCAATCAGAAGTGGTCCACATACCTACAATAGTTTCATTTGAAAATCACGTATAATAAGGAAAGAACCAAAAATGTTGCATACTACGCCATCCGACCGCTAATCGTGGTGCTAACCATCGTGCTCAACTATTGTGGGAATGAGACTTTTGATTGGAAGCTTCTCTACAAAACCAAACTAGAATTCAGCCACACATACAAGATGCTCTTGGAGGGTAAGAAAGTTATAGATTTTCACCTCCAGGATGCATTGCTATGTCACCTGGGACACCTTTGTGTTCCTTCAAGCGAGCATACCAAGATGATTTGGGAAGCGCACTATAGTCGGGTCACTAGGAATTTCGAGGTTGAGAAAATAGTGGCAGTATTGCAGAAGTATTTCTATTGGCCAAACCTTTGACAAGATGTCAAGAAGTACATCAGGTTCTGCACTGCTTGCGCCATTTCCAAACCAACCAGTAAGAAGCAAGGCCTATATACTCCGCTTCCTACCCCTAGTCGACCTTGGGAATCTATATCCATGGATTACATGTCGAGCCTCACATCTATTAAGCATGGAAATGACTGTGTTTTTGTGGTCTTCGACAAATTCTTGAATATGGCCATTACGGCGGCTTGCCAAAAAAATATCACAACAGAAGCCACTGCTAAACTCTTATTTGAATGAGTGTGGGTACACTTTTGGATCCTGTAGTTTATCATCTCAAAGCAGGACATCAGGTTCCTCAGTACATTTTTCATCCAGACTTTGGTCAATGTTTGACACCAAGTGCACCAAGCCCACAACTTTCCATCCCCAAATAGATGGCCAGACAGAGGTTGTCAATAGGATGATCGTACACATTTTGTGCATGTACAACTCAAAGCATCCATGCACATGTGATGAGATCCTCCCCTATGTATAGCATAGTTATAACCATGCTCTCCATGACTCAACTGGCCACATCCCCTTTCAGGAGGGCTTGAGATTCCAACCACTATGTCCCATTGACGTAAACATTCCATTTGCGGCTACTCAGGCAGATTTGGCTCATGTCTAGTCTTAAGCTGACAAGGTGCACAACTTCATTGAGCACATTCATCACATCCACCAACAGGTTCATGACATATTGGACAGATCCAATGCTAAGTACAGGCAACGACATGATCAACATTGGGTGTAACACAACTTTGAGGTGGGCGATAAAGTGTGGCTAAATTTGTAGAAGGAGTGCCTCAATCGACCCATTGCAAGCTTCACCTGCTCCGATATCGGCCATACACCATCACCAAGGTTGTAGGGGACAATTCCTTCGAGCTCAGTATTCCACCATTCCTTGCTCTGCACCTAGTGTTCGATGTGGACCGCCTTCGGCCCTACTTTCCACCTTTACTAGACACATCCGACATGGCTTAACAACTCACACCACATAGTTAAACCTAGATTGCATGGAACAAGCCACAACTAATCGGATCATGGACACACAAATCAATAACAACTGTGAGCATAGGATACAGCTATATCGAGTTGTCAAAGTAGGCCAACTTCTTTAGCAGGGTAAGTGGTTCACCAAGGACCAGGTTCAACAAAAATTTCCCCACCTCATGAAGGCTTTGAATGCAATGTGGACCATTGCTTCCTAAGGGGGAGGAATGCTTCAAGTGGATATTGGTGGCCACTTGCCTATTTCACCTAGAAAATTACATCAATTTTCTTATTTCCTATTTTTAGCAATTTCATGTCCTGAACTTTTGGAGCAATTTTGACCCCTAAGTGACGTTTTTTTCAGGTTCATTGCAATCCCATAGATGAAGGTAGGGAATGAAAAAAAACCTATAGTTCTTGGAGAGATATTTATAATGAGGTATCATATGTGCCAAACGAAGATAATGTGACCAAGTTACGGCCCTGGGAAGTTGGCTTCCCAACTAACTCAACGAGGCCCATAAACTCTTGGTGTTAAATCTCTTGGACTTAGGGTTTTGGTTGTTTATGGTTTTCTCTTATTATTCAATAATAAAAAGGCCCTCAAGCCTCATTGTAACATAGTTTAGAGGCATGTAGCCACCACATCTCTTATCATAGATAAGCTACCATCGCTAGAGCTAGTTTATTTTCCATTCTCAGTGTCTATAAGAATTTTTCAGTATTTTATATTAATGAAATGAAGTGTTATTCTTGTTTCATATTTGCGTTTATGCTTATTTTTGTATTTTATTGCATTCCTGCATAAGTCTGGATCATGATCGGTCCAAGCATATTGACATCTGGTATGGCCATCTACGAGATTGTGTGTATAGGAAAATCATGTTGTTAGAGTACATTCCTACAGAGGAACGGGATGAAGATATTTTGACAAAGGAATTATCAAGAGGAAAATTCAGGTTCCATAGAGGCAGGAATGGAGTATCAGATAAGCCCTTTCTTTCCGAGAGGGAGTGTTGAAAATGCAACAAGAAATTCCTAATTTAAGTTTTCCTTTTAATTAAATTAGGAGAAAATCAAATTTCAATTTCGATAAAATACTTGGAGTAATTTCAATCAAGTGATATGGAACTTTTTTTTCCAGAGAAAAAATCGAACCATCTCTTAAGTATATAGAAAGTTACATAGTATATGCATATAGCATTCAAAGAACTGCATTTTTCCTTTTTTACTAAAAAAGGAAAAATGGAGTTGCAGTTGATTAAGAGGAAAGAAAATTCAATCCTCCCAGCCATATAAAAAAAAATATGATAAATAATGTCTCCTTTCAGCCCCCGGGCTTCCCTAGTGATAGGAAAGTATTCGCCCGAAACAGGGATGGAAACAGACTGGTTCTATTTGTTCCCACAAAAAGCTTAAACTGGGTGGTAGACACCGATCCCATTTTTGAAGTCTATAGTCACACAGTAACCAAAAAACGAGGAAAAATCATCTCCCAGATCTCCTCATAGAGGAAAACAATCCGAAATAGAGGCATGGAAGTATTAGAAATTTTTAGTGTTGAATAGAACATATAAACAAAAAGTCTAAAGTTACCAGTAGTTTTGAACTGTTCCATGTTGACCTGAAATAACTGAAAAAATATAAAAGGAAGAAACTGGAGACTAGCAGGTGAATAGAGGATTTTTGATAATTTGGACTAGTCCTCCATCAACCTCTGTTGCTACCCAGTGCCCCAAATCATGTCGAACGCCCTCCTTAGATAGGAGGTTTTCTTCACTGTTTCGTTCCCCGTAAATGGGACAAGCAGTGATATGGTTAAAAAAGGATTTTAAAAGCATCACCTCATCTAGTAAATGAGATAAAATATAATTTAGACATCTCTGGGAACCATTAAACCACTTTATGATGTTCAAAGAGTCCCCAAAAATCTGGACTTCTCTCATCTAAAGGGATGAAAGCCAACAAAGAAGGAGATGAAGGGCTTTTAATTCTGCGAAATTATTTGTCTCCTATACAAGGCCAGCCGATGCTTTGAGAACTTTCCTAGATGGAACATGAATGGATATGCCAGCTCCACATGTAATTTGAGGGTCAAATGCCCCATCAAAACATGCCCATGGAATGTTGCCCCTAATGATCTCCTCTTGAATGACTATCGCTTGTTGGGATTATGTAGGAACTAGAATATATTCAAATATAGATACCCCTTCCATTGGTAGTAATTTAACAAGAAAGAGAATGTCTTGAAAAATGGCATGATTTATCGCAATCTAGGTTCCCCATGAAACTATCAGTGGGAGATTCCACACCTTATCATTTGGAGAAGCTTGCCACCATCTCTGCCACGCCTCTGAAACAATTTTCCTTTCCCATTTTTCTGTAATTTTAAGGAGCTTCAAGGTTTTGATCCAAAGCCTAATATTAAATGTGCAGGTAAGAAAAATATGATGAAATAATTCAAGAATAGCCTTGCACAAGGAGCACCATCTGGGGCCAATCTTGCCCCTTCGTTGAAGAAAGTCCCAGGAGGGAATTTTATTCTGAAGAATGCACAAGAAGAACAAACTAGTTTTTACCGGTCCCTTTAGCTCCCACAATGGTTTAAACCACCAATTCGGCTCCCCCCAACCCTTCTAAGACATTCGCCATTTGTATCCAAATTTTGGGGTGTACAGACTCGTTGGGGCATGTACCCATCTGAGCTCATCCGACCTATGCTGGATTATGATATTTGAACTATGGAGCTCACTGATGAAACCCTAACACTCCTCTATCCACCTTTTTTTGAGTTGGATTGCCTTCCCTGTCATCCATGCTTGTCTGCACATGGTTAAATGACCTTTTAGGGAAATATTGTTCAAGGTTCTGAAGCCCCTTTGTTCTAGCTTCTCTATTAGTTCTCTAGAGAGGGTGTATCTTCCAGTGTAGGCCACCCATAGGTCACGACCCAGTCTTACCCATGCACCATCCTCTACATGCCAAGCTAGTCCCTATTCGATTATCTTAACCAAAGCTAGAGTTTTTTTCCATACAATTGAAGCATTTTTTAATTTCTTATTTGACATGTGCAACCATTCAATTATTGGCATTGGGTCGATGTATTTCCTTATTATGACTTCCATCCAGAGATGCTCTAGGGTGATGAGTCTCCAGCCCAATTTTGCAGTCAGAGAAGCAGTGAAAGAAGGGAGCTCTTTAATTCCCCATCCTCCCCAGGCTTTCAGACGCACAATTTTCTCCCATGCCACCCAAGGCATCACATGTTACACCTTTGATCCAGCCCATAAGAACCTACTGAAAATTTTATTAATTGAGGAGAGGATACTTTTTGGCATCCAAGAAAGGGCAGCCCAATACACCAAAATGGCCATGGCTACAGATTTAATCAGGACTAGTCTCCCTGCTCGAGACAGCCATTTAAAACTGCAGTGTTTCATCCTTGACTCAATTTTTGCTACAAGCCAGTGCCAATCCTGGATACGATAAGGGTCCAGCTTTAGTTGGAAACCCAAGTATTTGAAAGTGTCCTGTAGGGCCTTTACTTTGAATTTTAACACTTCCGAAATTCTGCCCACTTCAACTCGGGAAATTCCTGCCATTGTAATTGTGGATTTCTTGTTGTTTATACTTAAGCCGGCAGCCTTTAAGAAGAGATACAACACCTCCTTTATCCGATGATAGTCTTCCAAGCTTCCATTCCTGAAAAGGAGGATATCATCCACAAATGGCAGATGAGTGATGAAAAGGTTGACAACCACCTCAATGCCTTTTAGTTTCCCCCTTCTTTTTGCACCATGAATCATCAGACTGAGTCCTTCCGCAGCCAATAAGAAAAGAAGGGGAGATAGAGGGAATCGCTGAAGAAGACCCCTTTGAATATTGAAAATTTGGTAGCATCCCCATTGATTAGAATAGCAATACTTATAGACTAGATGCATCCCATCACACAATTGATGAAGTTAATCTTGAAACCAATATGGGTTAGGAGAAGCTGTAGATACATTCAACTGATTCTGTCATATGCCTTGGAGAGGTCTATTTTAACAATTTCAACTTTTTTTTTACTTCTTTTTAGGTTGTGAATAGTTTCATGGGCCACCCCACGGCCTCATGGATTTTTCTTCCATCTAGAAAGCCAAAATATTCCAGGGAGATACATCGAGAGAGGAAGGGTTTGAGATGAGTAACTATCACTTTTGCAATGATTTTATATATGCATGAGAAAGAGAGATTGGCCTAAAATCATCACAAGATTCCAGATGCTCCTTTTTGGGGATGAGGGCAAGGAAAGTAGAGTTGAAAGGTTGATAGATGGTTCTGTATCTTCTCGACTCTTCCACCACCGCAAGCAGGTCATCTCCCAAAAATTCAAAAAAGTGTTGGAAGAATTCCACCGTCCAACCATCTAGTCATGGGCTCTTATCTTTCTGCATTTATTTGAGAATACCCTCCACCTCCTCCTTCGAGACGGGTTCCATAATACTGCCATTCCCTGCTTCATCAATATATCTGGGGAAAAACTATGCAACCCTGATCACTTTAGCAATAGATGCCTTCGCAGGGGCTCTAAACAAGGATTTGAAATGTTTCACTCCTAGAGAAGATAAGTCTTCGGAAGATCGTGCCGTAATGCCTTCCTCCGTCTGCATTCCCAAAATTGTATTAATATTTTTCCTTCCTTTGGCATAGTTCTGGAAATGTTTTGTATTCTCATCTCCAACTGACAGCCAAATTGAGGAGCCAAATTTCCTCTCTCTCCAGTAAGATTTTCCTTCTTGATGCTTCAAGGCTCTTTATTCTATCCCTTGATTCAATGGAGGCATAACCAGCCCCCTCCGGGCTTTCAAGGAAGTCAATTTCTTCATTTACCTTCCGTAATTCTTCCTCCTCCTTTAGTTTTTGGCCTTTTCCCATTCCAAGGTAGCTTTTTTCATTTTCTTTATATTCTCCATAAAATTCCTGTTGAAAATGCAACAAGATGATGGAGCTTAGTGAAAAGAAGTCGCCTTCACTAAGTGGGCCCGCAGGCTATTTTTGGCGCAAAGTCTATTTTTAGACTATGTCTATTTTTAGACATATGGATCATGGTCTATGAGTTGCAGGATGATATTTATGGATGATTGGTCAAGTTGGTAAAAATAGATGGACCTCTATTTTTAGACATTGGGCGGAATCTATTTTTAGACTGCCGGGCTAAAAATAGAACAGTAAAATATTATTAACCCTTAATAATATTTAGACTATAAACATTATCTTATCCTCTTGGAGCACTTTAGTTTGATGCTTGGATGTGGCACATGCAGCTGACATAAGGAAATATGATTTTACTAAGGGTTAGTTGAGCTATTGCATGGTTGACTTCAGTTAGAACTCATGTGGCAGAGTTTGGTGGAGTTGATGAGACAGTTGGTGGAGTTGTGTTCGGTTTAACTTAGTTGAACTAGTTGTATTTAGTCTAACTAATAAATACACTAGTGATGAGTGGTGTGAATTAATTGTTAATTAATTCACTAATTATTAACTCATAAATCAACTAAAGAATACATCAGTTAACTGCAATGCATGGACAGTTCAGTGGAGACCAGTGTTAGAGGTGGGTGAAAGGGTGAGTCTACTATCAGTTGTGACTATATATGTGCATGATATTTGCACACACATTGATTGAGATTGCCAATGAGAATTGTGCAGTACAAGCTAGAGGGATTCGAACTTGGATCTCATCATTATTCATCTTGGATTGCGCAGTAGAGGCAGGCAGACAGGTGGAGGAGATTTGAACTTGTGACTTGTTCATATCTGAGATAGTTTGTGTGTAGCATGTGATATAGTGCTAAGAGCTGTGAGGAGATTTGTGCTATGTATTGTTACACACATTATCTATCATTTATAAATAACATATACACACACACACACCTGGACAGAGTTTTCATTCTTATGCTTTCCCCATTACACATCTTGTGTTATATGTGTGCTTGATTATGTTTTAATGTATACATTGCTTCTATTTCCGCATATTCAGAGTCAATTGTAGAAGAGGTTATGTATTATGCATGAAGCTTAAATGATGTGTATCGGGATAATATCGGTGAATAATTCGGCCTATTATTCAAATTTCTACACATGTCGGAGGGAGAAGGTGATCAGCTGGGATCTATCCCGGTGATTACAATTTAACTCGGTGAGTGTAAGCGGGACGGGTAGCCTCTGGATCCATCCTTTCTTTGAAAGGTGATATATCCAGTAAATGCCCCTACAGTCGATCTCTGTGCTAGAAATACTTTTTTCTCACAGATCCAGAAGCAGTTGAGTTTTGAGCTTGGAATTCGAATTTGCAGCAGAATTTGGAATTCGAATTTGCAGCAGTTTTTTTGGTGCCAGAGTTGAAATGTCTTTCAACAGATTGCGACTGGAGTATGCCCTTGAGGGAAGTTCGAATTATTTTGCATGGAAATACAGAATGGAGGCAGTATTAGATGATAACGGGCTGAAGGAGTTCATAGAGACTGAGGTCCCAAAGCCTATTGATGATGCTCAAGTTGAGGCTTGGCAAACGAAGATGGAAAAATGTCGAAGGATTTTGTTGGAGGGCGTGAGGGATCACATTGTATCCAGCATGCATGGAAAAGCTTCTCCATACTTGATTTGGAAAGCGTTGACAGATTTATTCCAAAGCAAGAGCGACCAGAGGAAGTTGGCGCTCAAGGATAAACTCAGACACATAAATATGGAGAAAGGCGACAGTATGCCCAAGTACCTCACGAAGTTCATCCAATGCAGGGGATGGCGGGAAGTGTGTGAGTTGGCCATGATGATGAAGGAAATGGTGAGCTTGGCTCTCCTTGGTCTTAGAAGAGTTGGCATTTGTAGTTCTGTCAATGGTCGGGAGAAATTGCCGGGATGGGAGCGACTTTGGTCGGATCTTGTGCAGGAGGAGATAAGGCGGGGTACCAGGGATGGATCTTCATCGAAGAATGAAGATGAAGAAAATTGCGCTTTGGCTGCCAAAGCAAGGAAAGGGAAGGGAAAGAAAAATCCTTCTCAATCCGGTGTGAAAGGCAAGAAGCAGGACTTATCCAAGGTGAAGTGCTTTCTTGTCACCGGCCACGGACATTATGCCACAATTGTCTGCAGAAGAAAAATAGAACATTTGAATCCTACAGTGGAGAAGTAACAACCTCGCAGTTTAGCTGAATTTTTGTTTGATAGCATCTTAGTCTCTTAAGTGATGGGATCGGTATGGTTCTTGGACGGTGGTGCATCTTTTCACATATTGGAGATCGAGATCTGTTTCAAATCTGGATGCCAAGCTCTCTTGGAGTGCACATCGAGATGGGCGATGATGGTAGATACAGTGCGACCGGTATCGGTACCATTTCCTTTGAGAGGGATTCTGGTAAACCCTTTGTATTGAAGGAAGTGATGCATGTTCCGGGATTGAAGAAGAATCTGATCTCTGTGGCGATGTTAGAAGACAAGGGGTATGATGTTGTCTTCAGCGAAGGAAAGGCTTTCCTGCACAGTAAGACAACTGGAGAAACCCGGAAGATAGGTGTTCGAGTCAAGAACCTTTATCAGTTGCAAGTAGATGGCTGCGTAGCAATGGCATGCAAGGCGAAAGGAGTGGTGAGCTGGGATGATGGCGAGCTGTGGCACCAGAGATTGGGCCACCTTCACCATGGATCTTTGAAGATACTGCAGCAGATTTGTACTGGGCTTCCTAAGGGCACTCTTGCACAGTCAGATCAGTGCAAGGGGTGTACCTTGGGAAAATTTGTGAAAGCCACCTTTCACGAGAAGGATAGTCATGCCACGACGATCCTTGAGAGAATTCACACAACATGTGTGGACCTTTCTCAGTAGCTTCGACAGCTAAGCACAAGTACTATGTGATCTTTGTTGATGATTTTTCTTGGAAGTGCTAGATCTTCTTCATGTAGAAGAAGAGTGAGACATACTCAAAGTTCTATGAGTTCAAGGCGCTGGTTGAGAAGGAATCGGGGAAGCATGTGAAGGCTCTTAGGAGTGACAATGGTGGTGAATTCATCTCTGCTGAATTCAAGGACTTTTGAAGCGCAGAAGGAATTCAGAGAGAGCTCATAGCACCTCATAACCCATAGCAGAACGGGGTTGCTGAGCGGAAGAACAGAACGATCGTGGGTGCTGCATGGGCGATGTTGCATGATCAGGGCCTACCCCTTCACTTGTGGGCGGAGGCATGCAATACTGTAGTATATGTGTAGAACCGTTGTCCTCACAAGATACTTGGCATGAGTACACCAGAGGAGGCGTTTTCTGGTAAGAGGCCTGATATTTCCCATTTGAGGATTTTTGGTTCACCTGTCTACATGCATGTGACGAAGGATGCCAGGAAGAAGCTGGATCCGACTGTAGAGGTTGGGATATTTGTGGGGTACAATGATACGCCCCACAACTATCATGTGTATTTTCCAGACAGTCACAAGACTGTTGTGCGACGGGATATCAAATTTCAGGAGGAGAAATCCATGTAGTGTTCGCTTGAGAGGGAGCCACACTTGCATGCAGATGAGGAGCTAATAGTTCCTAAGGATGAGCTTCAGGATGTGGATCAGCCACAAGAGGAATTTCATGGAGTGGAAGAGACCACTCATGCAGCGCCAACCATCAGAGGGCGCAAGCGCACTACAAAAGCTGAGTGACTGGCTCAAGATGCAGAGAAGGTTGTAGGACCACCTACAACACAAAACAGACAGAGACAGTCACCGGACTGGTACACTGGATACATGGCTCTTGTGAGCAAATGTGTCGTCATAAAGCCATCCTCTTTTGAGGAAGATGTGGAGGACCCCGCATGGGTAGATGCCATGGTGGAAGAGTATGATTCGATTGTCAGAAACAGTGCATGGGAGATTGTCCCAAGGCTGGAAGGGAAATCAGTGGTGGGTTCGAGATGGATCTACAAAGTGAAGCAGGCGGGCGGCGGTGGCAGGAGAAGTACAGGAAGGCAATATTTTGTTGCCCAGATTTGTTGCCCAGGGGCTTCTCACAGATACGGGGGGATCGGTCCCCCGAGGAGACGTTTGCTGTGTAGAAATTGCTCTTCCATACGGACGATCCTAGCTCTCTCGGTGCGATGGGGTGGCACATTCATCGGATGGATGTGAAAGGCCGCATTCTCAACGGAGTCTGTTGGGGGGAGGTGTATAGAAAGCCCGAAGGTTTCGATATCTTCGATGGTAGGTAGCACGTGTGCAGACTCAGAAGGCATTGTACGGGTTGAAGCAAACACCTCGTCCTTGGTACACACAGATAGACAGTTACTTTACCGGACTTGGATTCTCCAAGAGTGAGGTGGATCCTAACCTGTACCAGATTGTGGTGGAGGGGAAGTTGCTGATCATTGTAATGTATGTAGATGATCTGATTTTGACGGGAGATGAGTTGTTGATACTTTCATGCAAGGAGGATCTTGCTAGAGAGTTTGGGATGAAGGACTTGGGCCTCCTTCATTATTTCCTGGGATTGGAAATCTGGTAGCGCAGTGGTGGACTATTTGTTTCTCAGGGTAAGTATGCCCAGGAGATACTGGATAAGTTCAACATGCATGGATGCAAGCCTGTTGAGTTGCTATCTTCTGGAGAGTTTTTGAGGGAGGATGCAGGCGGAGGTAGTGGATGCCCGCTGTTTGTGTGTGTGTGATTGGTGTGGTTTATTATGTGTGATTCATGCAGGCCGAATATATGCTGTCTTCGTCGCCAGCTTTTTGTATAGCTATGGTTAAGCCTACCAAGCTCTTCTGGAAGGCAGGCAAGCATGTATTGCGTTATCTTAGAGGCACATCGGGATATGGCTTGTGGTACAGACATGAGGATGAGGTGAAGCTATGTGGCTTCACAGATGCAGATTGGGCAGGGAGCCCAACGGACAGAAAGAGCACATCTGGAGGGATCTTCAGTATCGAGTCGACAACAGTTTCTTGGTACAGCAGGAAGCAGAGATCCGTGGCACTCAGTTCAGCAGAGGCTGAGTATATGGCAGCAAGCTTGGCTGCATGTGAGGCCATATGGATGAGGAAGATCCTGGTCGGGTTTTTCGGGTCACACTTGGAGCCTATTGTGATTTATTGTGATAACCAAAGTTGCATTAAACTCATTAATCAGGTATTTTAGTGATCCAAACACACTAGTATCAATTTCATCATATTGAGATTTAACATGAGGAAATCATGTTCACCTCATACATTTACGGAGGTCATTCTTGCTGATATGTGGCAGGCGCTGTTTTTTCTCTGGAAAAATTCGAATTCCACAGAGGCAGGATAGGGGTTGCGGATAATCCATATCTTGTTGAGAGGGAGTGTTGAAAATGCAACAAGATGATGGAGCTTAGTGAAATGAAGTCGCCTTCACTAAGTGGGCCCGCAGGCTATTTTTGGCGCAAAGTCTATTTTTAGACTATGTCTATTTTTAGACATATGGATCATGGTCTATTAGTTGTAGGATGCTATTTACACTTTTATGGATGATTGGTGGGGTTGTTTAAATAGATGGACCTCTATTTTAGGCATAGGCACGATCTATTTTTTAGTGACTGGGTAAATAAACCGATAAATAATATTAACATAATAATATTTGACTAAACAAGTATCTTATCCTCTTGGGCAACAGGTTTAATTGCTTGGATGTAGCCTGCACAGGGCCACATTATAGAAAATACTGATTTTCCTAAAGGTTTAATTGACTTAGTTCAGAACTCATTATGGCAGAGTTTGTTAGATTGTGTTGGGTTAACCAGTTCCAGACTAGTTGTATTTAGTCTAACTGATAAATACACTAGTGATGAGTGGTGTGAATTAATTATTAGTTAATTCACTAATTATTAACTCATAAATCAACTAAAGAACACATCAGTTAACTGCAATGCATGGACAGTTCAGTGGAGACCAGTGTTAGAGGTGGGTGAAAGGGTGAGTCTACTATCAGTTGTGACTATTGGCTGTGCATGAGATTTGCACACACATTGATGGATATTGCCAATGAGGATTGCGCAGTACAAGCTAGGGGATTCGAACTTGGATCTCATTCATTCACATCTTGGATTGCGCAGTAGAGGTAGGCAGACTTGTGGAGGAGATTTGAACCTGTGACTTGTTCACTTTCTATGCTAGTTTGTGTGTAGCATGTGAGATAGTGCTGAGAGATGTGAGAGCTTTGTGATATGTATTGTTACATGTTCTCTATCATTATAATATACAGATAGTTGGGGGTTTTCATCTGTATGCTTTCCCCATTACATACTGTGTTATATGTGTGCTTGATTATGTTTTAATGCGCGCATGCGACTGCTTCTATTTCCGCATATTGATGATCAATTGTAGAAGAGGTTATGTATTATGCATGAAGCTTAAATAGTGTGTAATCAGGATAATCTCGGTGAATAATTTAGCTATTATTCAAATTTCTACAATTCCAGCTCATTGCCTAGTTTCGATAGCCTTTCTATCTTCCAATTTGCATGGAACAAAGGGTTGAAGGATTCATATTTGAGCCATGAAGAGTTAAACTTGAAGGGAGCCCCCGAATTCTTATGTGGGTCTTTGATCTCTAGGAGTATGGGTAGGTGGTTGGATAAGCCCCCTTCCCCAACTCAATGCCTAAAGACAGAGGATCTAGCCACCAACTCTTCATTCAGGAGAAAACAATCCAACTTCTTTGCCATCCTATCCTCACCCATTCTTCTATTCCTCCAAGTGGGTCTAGGATTGATTAGATTTGCATCCACCAAATGTGAGGAGACCAGCTTATTGAGAAATAAGTCCGTGAGAGGGTCTGCATGGGCTGAAGGACCCCAAGATTCAGATATCCCCAAGGAAAAATTTAGGTCTCCTCCCAGAATAAGATTTGAGTTATTCAAGCATGATTTGAAAAAAATATTGTTCCAGTACTGCACCGTATCCAAGTAGGGTCCATAAACATTTAACAGAAGGAGAGGGTGACAGAGCTCATCTCAGTAGACTTCCATGGCCAAGGTATTTTAAAATCCCCATGTAGATATTTTCTTCAGCCTCCCATCTTTAATTCCCAACACCAAGCCCCTCGATCTTCCATGTGCATCCATGGCCTGGAATAACCACCCCGGAAACATCCTGGACAGAGTGCCAACCACTTCTTCCCCCATCCCCAAGGTTTCTTGTAACATAAGAACGTTCGGTTCGTAGGACTTCATCAGCTCCCTCAGTGCTAATTTTTTGGGTTGACTAGCAAAACCCCTGCAGTTTTAAGAGAGAATGATCATAGATAACCCAGGGTGGGGGTCTGCGCTACTCTAAGCACCCCAGAAAGGGAACACTGCTTCCCATCTGCTATATTGACTTTTTCCTTGACTTGAGCCTTGGAAAGATTAGATTTCCTACCTTGCACCTTTCTAGGGCCTACTGAGATAGGATTAGACTCCAATCTTGTAATAGCCTCCTCCTTCATAGGTTTCTTCATAAGGGATCTTAAGTTATATGGAGGCTTTTCAGGGATACAGGGCGGAGGGAGGGGCGATCCTATATCAGACATAGGGTGGGGTTCCAATGGGGTAGTTGGGATGGATGTAATGATACTTTCTAGGGACTCTATGACATCATGCATTTGCAAATATTCCATTTGTGATGGCTTGGAAGGACCAGGCTTTGAATGAGAAAAAAGAGAAGTACATAAAGAGGTGAAAATGGAGGGAGAACAGACTAGAATCGTACCCTCTGGAGTACATTAGGGGAATTTTGAGGTCTAAAATGGGTCTCCTAAGAAAAATGTACAACAAAAATAAACTTTAAGAGAACCAATAGGATTCAAGATTATGATGTCAATCATGGGGGATGATTCACCATTTTTGGAGTAAAAAAATTAAAAAGTTTAAAAATTAATAAAATAATAAAACTACTTTTTCAGCTCGTATTTTCAACTTATGTCCCTAAGGTTTTACTCAAATTTCAAGCGAGAGTACTCGTTGGATGAAAAATTTAATTCCTCATCCAAGGAGTACCCATATTGCATACTTTTGGTGGACCCTACTACACATAAAATGAGAAATACATGGAAAACGTGATTCTAATCATGCTTTTCATGTATTTCTCATTTTTCATATAGTAGAGTCCATCAAAAGCATGCAACATGGATACTCCTTGGATGGGAAACTAAATTTTTCATCCAGCAAGTATTCCTGCTCGAAATTTGAGTAAAACCTCAGGGAAATAAGTTCAAAATACGAGTATAAAAAGTAGTTTTTCATTTTTTCCCTCTAAAATTTGATGATGCAATCAAATCTTATTTTATTATTTCCACTATTATTTTATAATTTCCTTATGAGGCCCATTTTAGACCTCAAAATTACCTTAATGGTTGTAGTAGGTTTAGCTTCAAGGAGGGGAGAAGCTGTTGGAGGTCGCTCCTATTCATGTTCTATATCTATAGGGCTATATTTCTCTGCTAGTTGTTCAGACGGAGCTGTTCTAGTCATATTGGCAGCTGGTCCATCAACCCCTTCCATCATCTCCCCTTTTGATGCCCTGATCTCTTCTGAAACCAAGGGTCTCAGAGTCCCTCGGTTTATCCTTTTCTGCTTCCTTCTTCTTCGGTGCCCAAGTGGGCAGTTCTTTTCCAGGTGTCAATATTTATGGCAACGATGGCATCAGAATGGCATGTGTTCATAGTGAAGAGTCTGCGTGAATTCAAATTCCTTGTATTTGAGGCGCATTTCTTCTGCTAATCCTTCCTTAGGATTTAGATTGACCAAGATTCTGGCAGCACTTAGATCCTTGGTTTGCTGGAATGACAAATCTCCTTCAAGGAACTAACCCAATGTATTCCCAATTGATCAAAAAGCTAATTCCATCCAAAAGGGAATTGGTAGCCCTGGTATCTTTACCCAAACTGGTGATTATTCAATTTTTTTCCCTCTGGGCATCAAAGAGTGGCGTCCATTTCCTGAATAAGACAAGCCTCTTCCTGAAATTCCAGTGCATTTCTAAAACCCATTCCAAGTGCTCTTTCTTCTCAAACTTAATCATAAACCACCCTCGAGCTAGTGTTTGAATATCTGTAGGGCTTCCCGGGGCATCTGTCCATACCGAGGCTGTCCAATCTATGATATAGTTGATAGAGGCTGTCCTACCTCTGACTCTGCTGACTAGGATGGTTTCTGTCGCTTCCATTACTTCGCCAATGAGTATGTCCACTCCAAAGACACATAATGGGTGTTATAGGTCAATTTGGGCATCATTCCCAATGACCTGGTTAAACTAGACACCATCCCCAGAACCAATGAATAAGGTCTATCATCTCCTATTATTTCAGTTGCTACATGCCCTAAGATAAAGAACAAGAACAAATCATCTATGACTTCCATTGCAAGGTTTCCAAGATTTGAAGTATATTTATAACACCTATGAGCTCACCAACACAGTCTCTCAAGGGGCTAACTGCATTTAATATGCATTTAACTCCATTCAAAGGTGCTATGCAAAGCACTTCCTGACACTCAAGGGTGCGTTGGTCAAGTGGGAGCGAAATTCTAATTGTTCTGGAATCTCCACTTGGCCAATGCCTTCTAGAAGAGTGCATATGTGTCAAACTTCGAATCCATGTGTCCATTTGATACCTCTGAGCTTGGGAACATGTCTTGCCTATTATTAGAAATTCATTGATTGTAAAAATACCTTCAGCTCATCTATAAATTGAACACAGATCCTAGTGCTTGATAAGGACGAATTTGAGTAGAGAAATGCTGGTGGAATTTCAATTGAGGAATTGATTTGAGTGATATGCTGCTGGAGAGATGTTCATTGTGATGAGGATGGGATGATGCTAGAGATGGTGACATCAAATCAGTCACTATTTGTAACCTCCCCTTATATCCATTAATAAATATTGCTGTTTGCTTTCCCACATATGTATTTGTATAAGCTTCTATCTTTCATATTATGAATTCTTATCTAATGTATATGGTTCATGTTTCATTGATTTAACTGAATAACTTGAATAAGCATCTGTATATTGCTATCTCTTTTTTGTTTAGTGTTCATTCTTGCAAGAACTATTTTGGCAATGTAGCTTGGATTTGAAGCTACATCAAGAGCGACAGAAGGAGACTTAGAAGCTCTTAGACTCCAAGTTTCTTGATCTATTCTGTGTGTCTATTTACTATTAGGAAAATTATTTGCAAAGTCTTTAATCTGTTGTTCTAAATGAGCACCACATTTAGGGAAGAATGTTTTATCCGTAATCCATAATTCCGCATAAAAAATTAGTGACTCTGCTGGGGAGTTTACCCTTCATCCTTGGTGTGTTTACATTTGTTTATTCACCCAGTAGCATCTACTCTCAAATATTAGGCTTTTTAAAATCAAAATTTGCATTAGAAGTGTGTTAAATAGCTTGAGTTTTTGTTCTCTGTTGCTCCCAACGCACTGTTGAAGAGGACACAGTGCTTTGCTTAGCACTGTCTCCCACTCAGGGGTGAGTTGCAATGCACTGTCTCCCCTTAGAGATTGCGTTGCCCCCTAGAGCCAACCAAATTCCTATTGAATTTTTCATTGCATTTGCTTTCAGTTTTTGTTTGTTGTATTTTCAAGAGCTTGATGCCTCATAGAGACTAATAAATTTACTACCTCTTCCTCCTTTTAAAGAAAATTTTGTTCAATGTTTATTTAAAGTGTTTTTCTTTATCATTGTTGAATCAATTTCAAAGTATTTTCATTACTGCATTAGATCCATTTGCTTTTGAAAAGGAAATTTTCATTAAATTCTTCGTTTCCTATAGGAGAAATTGTAGTTAAATTCTTCATTTTTCCTAAAAAGATAATTTGTTGTTAAAATTCCTCATTTCTCAAAATAAAGGCATTTGTTTTTATTGATTTGATGCACTTAGTTTCCTTTTTTGCGTTCACATTAAAGGGACTGAAAAGAAAAACCTACATTTACATGTGGTGGATTGTGTGTTTTGCACAGGAACAATTAGGAAAACTGCATATTAGTTTGTGCTCTTTGTTGTTTGCTCTCACATTGATTGCTCTTTCCCTCTAGTAGCTAGGATTTTCATTGAAAAAACTCAAAATGAAAGTTTGCTTATCATTTTAGTTTTCATTTTAGGAATTTCCATCACATCATCGTGGTGAACCTTGCAAGGAAAATTGATAAAGAATATCAACTTAAAATTTACATCAATTTACCTAACAAAGCATTGGAACCATAATGATAACACTTAGAAGGTATAGGCTAGAGACGTGTTCTGGCGTCATAAAAAATAGCAGCTATCATCAATTTTTTGTGATACATTCCGAGTGTGATACCTCATTTGACGTATGTAAGTATATCATAGGTCGTCCACTTACTCTCGGGTATATCAGGCAATGTTATAGTATGAAAATTATAAAGGGGTGCTCTCATTGTGTGGTTTCACATCAGACAATGCTAATATGGACTTGGGCCTCCACGTACCTTTGGGCATATTTTGGAGGAAAAATTAAGGTTACTATCCATCCATAGTGAACCGAGTCGGACGCCTTTTAAATTGTGATACACCAAACACAACATTTGGGGAGATTTCTTACCCATACTTCTTGGTTCGCCAGGAGGTATTCTGCAGTTCACAGTTTCTTGGTAAACCTTTTTCCTAGCATTACCCTTTTATTTTGTTTATTTGTTTTTGGTTAAAATAAATCAGTCATCATGGAATAAAAAAATCATTTTCCCCTCTGTTCACGTAGATTATCATTGAAACCACCTTTACCACCAAAATTTACTCTTGGTCAGTGAAGGCGACATCACTATACCGAAACCAGTACTATTGGTACCTTTGGTGAAGCATCATCTTCCCATATACCAAAGTCTGCACAAGTTTCTTATACACATCTTGGTTCATCTACTATTGTCGAGATGGAGTCCTCACAACTACCCGTGGTCACGATCCATCCAATTAGTGAGACCATACCTCCTAAACCTAACGTTGTTCAACTAGAAGTTGATCCAGATCCTGTCACTTCTTTGCTAGAAAATATGAATCCTGAAGTCGAACGACCAGAATTTGTTCCTCCATTGGTCATCCCACAATTTTTTGTAGCCATTGAGTCTTCCATATCACACAGTCAACCTCCTGAAATATAATTTGGGCCCGACGGAAAAATACTTCCACCTGGTTTTATTTCAATTGAATAAATCCCACAAGACGAGACACCTTTAACTCCAAACCATTTGGGGAGGACCTTTACCTGTACGAGTCTTTTCCTCAATCACCATCCTCTTTTTTTTTTTTTTCCATGGACGGGTACTAGAAATCAACACATTCTTCCTTGGGATATGGTGGCTTTCCTACATACACAAGGTACAAGAACATTGAATCAAGTGGTCAATCAGGATAACACTACTATATGGGCACAAGGATCATTAGTGGCTTAGGAATTAAATATTCCTATGGTATGGCATCAACTTTGGTGTAACTACACTGAGGCTCTTAAAAATTCTCATGTTAGACTACCTAAAAAGGATGATGAACTCATATGGATTCACCTATCTTTTGGGAAGTATTCTATTAAGGAAGGTTACTTATTCATATATGTTGAGAAAGAACTGACAGAGCCTTCATGGTGGTGGAATTATGTTTGGAGACTAAAATTTCATGCAAAAATTCACTTATTTCTTTGGTGTCTACCAGAGAATAAAATACCTACAAGTGATAATTTAAAAAATGGAACCTTTGCAGGTCCTTCCTGGTGTCCTTTAGGTACGGCTACTGAGGAATTAGTGGATCACTTATTACTCTTCTACCTTATATCCTCTTAGATATGGAATTTAGTATGTAGTGGATTATTGGTTCAAATCAGGTGGCAGGGCGAGTCCTTTTATTTGGCTTGGCTCTCATGGTGGAACACGAAATATCCTCAAAAATTGGGGAACCTTACTTCTATTATATGCTAAGGTATTTGGCTTGGGAGAAATAAATTGATTTTTCATTAAAAATGGATATGTCCAGATCATATTGGGGCACAGGTGTTGGCTTTATATGAGCTTATTCCTGCAGATGATTCAAGATCCAAAACTCGTACCATTATGGCTAAAAAAATTGACTAATCTGAGCCTTAAGCATATTTTGATGGTTCTTCCCAAGATGGAGGCATCTGTGGAGCTGTTATCCTATATTTAAATGAAACTCACTCTTTCAAGATAAAATTTGGTTTGGGCCACGAATCCAACAATTTTGCAGTAATATTTATCCTAAAGTTACTTCTTCTTTTCATAATTGAAAAAGGGTGTCGACAGTTACATGATTTTGGTGATTCACGAGTGGTTGTAGATTTGTTTAATCAACTATCTACATGTAACGTGCACACACTCAGACCTATTTTGGAGGAAGTTATGATGATTAAGGGATTTTTTGATCTTATCACTTGTCGTCATATTTATAGGGAAAAGAACACCATTTCTGATAGTCTTTCCAAGGAATTCATACAACAGGCTTGGGGGATATGGTAGATATTAGAACAGAATGGTAATGATCATTACGAGTACTATAATAGACCATTTGCAGAGGATACCCGTGTAGCTATAGATATTAACTAATATAGAGGCAAATTTACCTATTATTTTGATTATACTTTATACTCTATAGTTTTTTTTATATGGGACAGTGATGGGCACATGACAATGATTCTCAGACTATCTCTAACACTTCGCTGATATTTTGTATACAATTATTTATGGATCCTTTTATCTTTTTTTAACTGACATTATATTTTTGATATATTTTATATGATTATTGTTCCAAGGTCAACAATATTTTTGATGTGCTTTTAAAAGCACCTACATCATGTAATTTTTATCTTTATCTAATGAAAATTACGATTTTTCCTTGGGGGAAAAAGTTGGATGAGTTTTGTGATGTTTGTAGGCATATTTGAAGATTCTAGCAAAGTCATATTTGACCACTAAGCCTAAAATTAAATTTTCCTCTTCAAACTCTTGAATATTTAAGGAATATTTGAGATCTTTATTCAAGCACATTTCATGGAGAAAAATCATGAAGTTTTGATAAGAGTCTCCTATCAAAGCTATAAGAGACTTGTGAGAGGATTTGTAGAGATAATGATATCCTAATTTTTGCACTTACTTGAGAGAATAGTGGATCTAAATTTATTAGTAGGTTACCCTCTTTCCAAAGATAATAAGGTATAAATAGGAGTGCTTTCTCCATTTGATAGGGGAGAAAGGGAGAAGAAATTTTGAATTTGTAATCAGAATACTTGAACAAATGTATTTGTAGGCTATGTTGCTCCAAGCCTATTTCACTCAATATATGATGCTATTCTAATTTTCAACTTCTAGTGTGCTTGTTGAAGCATTGGAGGGCCCCCTTTGCAAAGGATGTTCACTCTTTCCTTTCTTTGTTCACAGACTAGACTTTGATGTCTTTCATAGACTATATTTTAATCACTTTCATAGACTATATTTACATGCTTTCCTAGAATACGTTTACGTAGAATAATTTGATATGCTTTCATAAAAATAGATTTCAAATTATTTCTATGTTAAATTTACAAGCATTCATAGATTAAAATTACTCATTTTTCATAAATTAAATTTCCATGCTTTTATAGATGAAGTTTAAATGCTTTCATAGATAAGACTTACTTTATTTCCTAGATTAAAATTTATATCACTCTTATAGATACTTATTTCATTTCATGTAAAATTAATTGCTTCACAGATTAAAATTTCCTTTCATGATAATTTGCATTTGATAAAATTAGAAATTGAATCCTAGCATATATTTTGTTGTGCACTTCGTAAGTCTACAAACATGGATTGATAATTTAATGTAAAAAAATTTAAATCACAATTTTATTTCACACAAAGCCTTTAAAAGGATTGGGAAATATTCATTGCAATGGTCCAATATGGGGAAAACTAGCTACCAAAATTATATTAGTGTCATTTTCCAAAACTCGATCAAGTTGACCAAGTGAACCTTCATCGCTGACCTCCCAATGACACTAATAGAAAAATGCTAGTTGGTTTTTCCCTATATTGAAACATTACAATGAAGTCTTACAAAGAGTTTTAAATTATTCATTACATGCAATCCACAAGCACAAAACATGGGTAGCCAAAATCATGTGCCAGAAATCAACATTGTTAATCAAGTTACTTTAACACTTTCACCAATTCAAATTTTAGCTAACACCTAGTGGGCCTTATTCCATAAGGATAAAAATTTCTCTTAACCCCACACCAAGTACTTAAAGGATAGGAATGATAAAGAAGATGCCCTTGTACATGAATTAATTGACTCTTGGGTACCCCTCACTATGTTGAGATTTTGGGCTAGAATAGGATGTATTCCAGCTCCCAAATTTTGTGGAGGAGCTGGAGTACATGAGATATCCAAGACCCAAAAAGAGCTTGGGGAAATTCCATAAGGTTCAAGAGTTATTCAAATAATTAATATTTTTAATTAAGGACCCTAAGCCTAACTTAGGAAAATTAAAAGATTAAAATGAATTAAATTAAACATGTGATGAGAATTACTTAAGTGATGCGGATCAAGCAGCTTGTAATCTTAGCTATTGATTAGAGATTAGATCACCACCATTGGTTTTCCAATGAGAAAAGTATAAAAGAAGGGCTTCAGGTCAGTTGGAGAAGACACACATTGGCGGAGCATTGAAGCAAAGCTGAAATTATAGGGTGTGGTTTGCTAAGAATTTGAGGAGGAGTTTTTAGTGCAGCGAGGGGAAATATTTACAAGGGGATGATCTAATCCCAGGCAAGGAGTACAAAGTGGCAGAGAAGCAACATAACGCGCAATGCAGAGGCAACTCAGAGCCACACATTCCAACAGAGGCCACATAGAGGCAATGCAGGGGTAGCATAAGCCCTTCAGGGGTGACGCAGACCATTCCAGAGAAGCGCAGAGGCTGGTGCAGGCCAGGAAGGCTGAGGTACAGGATTGAGGAGTAGTGCTCGGGTTTTTGGTGGGCTAGAAAAGGCTCGAGTTCTGTAAATCCCGTTTGAGGGTGTGAATCAGCCATATTTTCTGTCTCCAAGTAAAAGAGGTATTTTTGTCGTGATTTTCTCTATAGGGCCAACCATGTCTAGTGCCCAGAATTTTTTGCATTCATAATTTGCTTAATAATAAACCCTCCAAAGCTAGCTCCATCGGTTTTCCCGCATTAAGTTTTTCTGAGGAAATTTGTTCGAAAAACCTGTGTCGCTTTTTCATATGAGTGTGCTATTCAGTAAATGATCTATATGTGTAGGATGTTATTTGCATATTATTCACTATTATTCGGAATATTCAGATTAATAACTTGTGTATTTAATAAAGTAGGAGAAGTAAATCAAGAATTAACAGTAGGGTTTCTTAGATTAAGGAATTTTCACATGGTATTAGAGCGATTGTAGATCAAGCTGGAACTCCATAAAATTGGCTGAAGAAATTTGTGCTGCAGAGAGCAGCTGAAGTAACAGAGAATCTGGAGAGGGCAACGCAAAACCAGGAGGATGCAGTCTCAGAAAAGGCCACTCATGGGCTAACGAAGTCCCAGTTAGGTGATGCAAAGGCAACATAGATCCTTCCAGAGGGGCGCATGAGTTGCATGCGCTGTTCAATCACTACGCAGAGGCTGCACTGAGCCAGTCCTCTCATGTAGAGGCTAGGCAAAGGGACGCAGTCCAATGTTTAGTTGTTGTGCAGAGTTGTCATATTTTAGAAGTAGAGCTTCATATCTTCAGCATTTGCTGGTGTGGTGGAGATTCTATCGGTTCAGAATCAACCTAGCTAAGTTGACAAAGAGCGAGAGGAGAAACCACTCAACAAATTTTCACTAAAGAAATCTAAGGATCGATCATAGGGTGATAAAAAAGGGCCGATTCAAAATATTTGCCATATTTCCAAGGGAGGAAAACAATTGTTAGAGGGAGCAGAGGGTGCCTTTCTTGCCAAGGATCTTAGATCTGAGATTCTGTTGAGGTTAACAATAGAAGCGAGGAGAGGAGGATCTGCTTCGATAGATTATTTCTAAGCATATGATGCCATATGGACTACGCGATCAGGATAGGTTGGATGACCTATCCAAATTTGTTATCTGGAAGGCCAAAATCCTCACGGTCCTAGAGGCATACGAACTGCGGGAGCATGCAATGAGCATCTTGGCTACATCGACCGATGCTGCTCTTCTCATGAAGCATAATGAAGCTGAAGTGCATGCTAAGCATTTTATCATGATGGATCATATAGTCCCACATATAGCCGAGAAGAAGAAGAATAATGGTATTTGGAAAGCATTAACCACACTGTATCAGGGGAAATCCGCCCATAAGAAGATGCTTATGGAGAACCAGATGGGGTTGTTTATGATGACTAAGGGATAGGAAATCGATCCTTTTCTCTTCCGGTTACAGGCTGTTAGGTCCCTATATTACTAGTGTAGTCCCTTATTTTTATTATTGTAGCCCCCTTATTGTTATTGTTGTGACCTTGTAACCCACATATTGTTATTATTGTGCCCTTACATTATTATTGTTAGGTCAGTGTGACCCCATGGAATCTTATATATAGAAGGAGGTTTTTTCATTTGTATCATCGAAGAATTGTTCATTTATGTGATGTAAAGGAGGTTTCCCCCTCGAAGTGTCTTATTTATAAGGCATTGATCTCTCTTTTCTTCTATTTGTGGAGCTGGTTTCATAACATTTGGTATCAGAGCTTTGGATTCTAGGGTTTCACTGCTCCAAACAGGTCATCGTGGAATTTTCGTTATAATTGTTTTTATACGAAGGTTAAGAAGCTGAAATTTTTACCTCGAGAAGCTGAAATCCTGAGGAACTGCATGTAAAAATTTCAGATCTTGTTTCACAATATTTTTGGAGATATGATCTGTGGAAGTTAGGATTTTTGCAGGCTCCCGAATTTCATCTATAAGAGGTAACCTTGGAAAAATCGTCATAAATCTCTCTATGAGCATCAGATTGAAATTTTGTAAAAATTGGCCGAAAGAACATGGGCTATAGTTTCCTATTTATCAATTTCAGAGTCGAAGGAGAAAACAGTGACATGTGGAAAGCTGTACAAGTTATCTCTACTGAACTAGTCCATAGTTAGGTCATTGTGGGAGATTGGGCACAATTTTTACTTGAAGCATCCAAATCAGGTCAAACCTGTGGCACTAGAAATAATATTCAGAGGGCTACTATAGGACCAAATTTAAGATATTGAAGATTCAAAATCACAGAGATAATTTAGTTTCAATATCGAGCTCCTGAAAAGCAAGAAAAAGGTGTGTATTTTTTTCAAATTGCATAAGTCTTGTTTGAAAAATTAATTTGAAGTGATTCCAAGGGAATATTGAAGCAAAGATATCAGTATTGGGTTCTAATATGCCCCCTAAAAAGAATTCAACATCCATTAAGCCCTCAAAGTACTCTACTATGACTCATGAAAATGAAGAAATGCAACATGATATATCAAAATTGTAAGAGCAAGTGCACCAAATTTTGCTCTCGCAAAGAGAAACAAAAACTGAAATGGAAGTTTTGAAGAAAGGTGTGGAAGCTAAGATGGATGGTTTGAAGAAGGGAATGGAATCTAATATGGATGGTTAGAAGAAAAACGTGGAAGCTAAGATGGATGGTTTGAAGAATGGTATGGAAGAAAAAATGGAAGGTTTGAAGGAAGACATGGAAGATTTGAAGGAAGGTTTGACAAAGTTGATACAAGAAATGATTCCTAATGGAAAAAATATAGTAGAGGAAACTCATGATGAGAACAAAATAAATGTTAATCGTGATTTCATAAACTCTAATGTTGGATGGAAGAACCACCATATTCCAAAGATGGATATGAGGAAGTTTGATGGCAAGGATCCCGTAACATGGATACTACAGATGGAGCAATATTTTGATCTAAATAATGTGCAAAACACACAAAAGGTACGCATTGCAACTTTACATTTAGAACAAAATACATTTGTATGGTATCGATGGCTTTTCTCCCGTAAAAAAATTGTCACTTGGTCAATTTTTACAGAGGAAATGATAGCACATTATAAGGATACAAAGAGCAACACCTTCTTTAGCCAATTGATAAATCTCAAACAAAAGGGCTTAGTGGGGGAGCACATTGAGGACTTCCAAAAATTGAATATAAGGGTAACTGATATTCCATAGGAACACAGGATTGATCTCTTCATTTGTACTTTAAAGGATAACATCCAACATGAAGTTCGTGTTTTGGAACCTGATTCATTGGAGAAGGCATTTAGATTGGCAAGAAAAATTGAATGTAAAATTATGGCGACAAGGAAGCCTACCACTCACTTCTATAAAGAAGGAAGTGTTTCTACGCCTAGGTTTCCACAACCTACAAGGTTGACACCACAACAATTGTGTTGGCTTGAGGTGCGACCCGGAGTTCGGTGTGCAAGGTTTGCCAACAAACCCCTATACTACTGGCCCTTTCAGCAGTGACCTAATTGCGCAGATCAAAGTCTTACCCGAAGTAGTATGGGTGGGTGTTGGAGCTAGGTTTCCGCACCCTGAGAAAGGATGGGTAAGGCAAGCAGAGTTGCGTTCTATTTCTGTAATTCCCAGATTACCTTGTTCTTCGTAGGGTTAATTATGTATCTATTTGCACCCATGTGAACTAGATCTATAGTTATATGCTTTTTATAACATAAACATAGTATTACATACAAAGAGAAAAATAGATCTAGATCCAATCATTCAGTACACAGATATTCGCAGCGAAAAGACAAAAAATACACAACACATCAATTATCAGCAATTCGTACAATAGTACTCATAGATTTAGATCTCTAATAATCCTTCGCATGCACTCATTCATCAATATTTCCTTACAATTCCCTTCCCAACCTGCGCACACAAGAGCAGGGTCCGCACATAACTGGACTAGGATCTTCGTGCACACAACCAGCAGGAGCCTGTTCCCCAAAACCCAAATAGACTGCTTAAGCAACAGATCATATCAATATATCATTAATTCCTATCCTTTTCGATACAAAATACATCTCTATTTATAACAATCTAGCCCTGAATTTCCTATGGTTTGCAACCCATGGTTTTCGGTCCCCTAGTTTACCCTTTAACCCATTACAATGCGTTTAGGCTTTGACCCGCCACAAAACCCCTGCGCTATACTAAATATAATAAAAAATAATAAAAAATGAACCAGTTTTACAGCTTGTTAGGAGACCCCATTCCAATAGTCCCACAACACAATCTTGTGACTTGTTCCGAGTCACTGCAGTGGTGCGGCTTCTATTTCCATGCGCAAAGTAGCCAGAGTGTGAAAATGTGGAGGGAGTACATCCTAAATTTGGGTTGTAGCTTGTTGCGCAATATTGACCAACGTCAGGGAGGCAGGCCCATCTGTATCCGCAGCAACCCGTTCTAACAGCCGGTGGAGGCGTGCGATGGCAGACTGAGCATCGTGTACGAGTTGGAGTGCGGTGTCAGGCCATGGTTTCAACCATTTTCGAACAACCTACTTGGAGTGGCGAAGGTCCTTAATCCTGTCCATTGTGGCTAGGCGCTATGCGGAAACAGGGGAAGGTGTGGAGGCTAGGACTTGCTCCAGAACAGCTTCTGCCTGCTGTAATTATAGATAGACATTTTGAAGCATGAAATGGTGCTGCACTACCGTCCATAAATGTGTCTCTGTTTCGACCAATTGGGCTCCCTGCATCAGCTGCTCCTGAATAATACGCGTCGCATCAGTGACCACGACAATCTGCTATGCTCGTACTTTTGGAGGTATGTCATACTTCTGTCGCCTGTCTCAGTCATGGCAGGGAACCTCTCGCAACACTCTGGAGGATAGTCCTTGTAGCTCTATACTAGATAACTGCACTAAGTCTAGTTGAACGTCCCCAGTAATTGGGTCGAGAGTGCGAACTATGGCAGTGCGAGGGAGTGAACATACATTTCTTCTGGTGGGCGGCGTTTGAAAGCGGCGGAGAAGTCGCAGCTTGTCCCTGTACCACAATGTTCCTTCTGAGTGTGGTTCATAGACAATCCTTTCTGTCGGAAGCCCGTGCTCACTCCTATAACTGCACTCAACATTCCCAGGTCCTCTTCACAATTCCTGGGGTGGGTTAGGGTCCATCCTTTTAATAGAGAGATGAGCATTACAGAAAATATGAATGAACACAAAAAGGAAAAACGCAAATAGCCAGAGCCTGTTGAAGGGTGAACAAATATCTTGACATGAAGTTTTCTAGCCATCCGCAACCCAGCCAAAGCTATTTAATGGTGAAGTAGCTCGTGCATGGCACGTACCCTTGATTTGTCGGACCGTGCTTATCATAAATGGCTGCATTGATGATCTACCGCCTGTTTTTCATGCTTGCAAGGGTATTTTATTATTAAATCGGGATGTGCTGATGGTCATCCTTCGTGCCCAAGGTCGTGTCCATGGAATGTCAGACCATGGATGACACTTGTAGGTTATTTGCATACCTTGAATGAGGGTTGACGCGAGGTGTATCTTCAAGTTGATCAACAGTATTTTCAAGACCTTTAATTTGCTCGTGGGCAGGACATCCTTGTGTGAGAAGGTTGTGTCACACGTCCTCATGTCCTTTATTACTTGAGACGTTCGCAGATTCTCCAGGATATACATGGTTGTAGACAGGTCCGTAATCCTATGTGTGCTTAGGTCAATGGTACTCTGGTAAGTCTGTTCAGGCAAGGTTTGATCGCACTCTTGAGTGTTGCACGTCAGCAGGTATCTACATGGGTTGACTAACCTCGGAGCCCATCTGGCCACTGGGGTTCCTATACGCAGGATCACCCTACTCCAATACTTCCCCTGAGTAAAGAATACCGGTCCTTGCGTAGGTGCTTCTCATCGGGTTAGCAGTAGTGCTTCAGGCCTGCGTTCTGTGGGAATCTTAGGTTCCTCAAGCTGCTGATTATCACTTGTGTCCTCCTGGCAGGGCAAGGTTATTTCTATGGTAGAGATGCGACGGAAATTCCTGATGGTCTGAAGGCTTTGAAGCATCGAAACCTCATGTAACCGACCTTGCCAATTCTCCAGCTCCTCATCGGAGTCGGAAAAACATTCACTGTCCTTTTCCCAACAGAGCATTCCTTCATCCGTGGGGTTAACCCAATGTTCATCCTGCGTAGTTATCTTATAAATGTGATCTAATTCCTCATTTTCATAGGCTGGCTCTGTATACCGTGCACCTTTTGCTAGATCTAGTGGTACTATGACACACGTACCTTTGTTTTTGAACACCATGTTACGTTTCTTGAGATTGATGACCCCCCCAATGTCTATTGCCCAGTCTAGCCTGAGGAGTGCAGGGTAGGGGTTCGCGTCTTCAACTATTTATTTTACTTCAAAATCAGCTAGGACCCTTACCCCTACAATGTCAACCATGAATTTCGGTAACCTACCCAGAGGGATGATTTTCTGTTGATTTTCCATTCACAGGTGGATAGTGGACCATTCTAATTTAGGCTCTCCCATTCGTTGCCATGTCTTCTTTGGCAAGACGTTCGCATCTGATCCAAGATCTAAGATAACCTGATCCATCTCATAGTCACCGATTTGTGCAGTTAATCACATCTCCCTTTCGGTGCATTTCTTATAGCTGTATAGTTTGTGTACTTCCTTGGTCTTAGGGATCAAAATGGTCTGAGCTGCGCAGGTGTTCAATAATGCTAGGAGATTTTCTACGACCTACAGATTCCTTAGCAACTACACACATGCCTTCAAGAAGGGCTCAATTCCTTCTTCTATATATGGCTGCGCAAGAGCTACCAATGATGCTTGTTCTTTGAAAGACACTCCTTCCTGAGAGGTAAGCCCTTCCTTAGCTCCTTGGGTAACTAGCCCACTACGTGTCATGACTTTTACACTTGGATCCGCCCTCCTTAGCTCAACTTTAACTCTCTGTACATTCTGCGTAGGGGTGGGCTGCTTTTTCTGTATCTTAGCTATTAGTATTAGGCAGTCTTCTACCTCATGATCCAGCTGTCTATAATATTTACATGAAGGCCTGGCAGGATTAGAGCATTCTCTGGAAAAGTGCTCTATTTCTCCATAGTTATAACAATTTAGTTGTCCTCATCCTCGGCCTGCACTTCCTCCCCGACCTCCTCTACCTCAGGCCGGTGATCCTCCAAAGTGCGTAGCAAGTCTTGGTGACACAGGGTCCAATTGTACCCTATATAAGTTCCCAAGATCCATCATTAAGTCATATGTGCAACAGTTCTGCTCATCATGTCCCACTGATCAGCAGAATCGGAACCATTTTTGCTTTAGTTCTGGGACATACACACCTAGCCGAGGATAGTGGTTCATATCATGTAGTCCTGCTACTCGACAATCAGCACACCATAGCACAGGTCCGCTCGAACCTGGTCGTATCAAGACAGGTTCCCTACCTACCCTTGGGCACACTGGACTAGGTCCTCCTGCTTGCATGTAATCGGTTAGCAGAGGGCACTGATCCTTCGTATGGCCAGATACCCGACATCGTATGCACCAGAGATCTTCGCAGATATCCTTTCCTCGCTCCTTTCATAGGTTCTGTATCTCCATATGCATAGCCCAAGTTGTTCCTGGATTTGTTGTACGCCTACTAATGTATCCTCTTGGGGGACAGCTTCCAGCTTCATAGTGACTTCCACAACTTTCTCCTGCGATTCAAAGGTCTGACGACTCTTCGGCGTACGCAGGTGAGGTAACAACATAGCAATGAACCACTCCGTATGTTTTCTATCATCATATTCGAACCCTCCTTCCTTAATTGCCTTCTTCAACGACTGATCAACCTCCCACACTAACTTAGACACACCTTGTTTGAAGTCCTTTACTTCTGCTACCAACTGGGAATAAGATTTCAGCTTTTGGAACTGTTGTTTCTGGGCATCTTTGATATCTTGAATGGAGGCGGTCCCATTCTGGGCAACGTATCGCATATACTAGTACAGAGCTCTGTCTTCAAATGCTAAAGACAGTTGTGCCCTCTTTATCGTGTCACTTGCCACATTCTGCGCAGTCCAGACAGAGTCTGCCACAAACCAAAACCGGTCCATATCCTCCTCTCCTACCCGCTTGAAGGTAGGCAGTTTCAGATGCACAACCCTATCACTGTCTAGGGGAGGTGGTGGTATGGGTGAATTCTTACTTTTGTGTGGCCTCGATGGTGGTGTAGCTGGGGGATCTTGCACAACTGGCTCTTGCAACAGATTATAGGCAGATCTTCTTCCATCAAGGTTGGTTCGATAGTACTTACCACTACATGTTGCGCTTCCGTCTAGATCCGAGGTTATTCAGTCAGTATGACTACACAGAGTTCTATTTTCGCACACTAATTTCTTGATCAGCAATGGTAGCGACCTCATAAATTTACCCCAGAATACTTTGAAGAATTGGCGTTCAGCCTCAGAGTATGATACAAATTGATCAATGGCAAATTCCATCACAAATCCTCCCAGCACACTATCCAGTCAGTGATCCAATGTGCGTGTGATAGTATTATCAGTTTTCTCGAGCTATTCGAGAAAATCTGGGGTCCACAGAGTGACCCGCTTGTCCTTCCAGCACTTCTGGAATTCCACCAATCTAGCCAGCCACTCCTAGAGTTTGATCGCGAAAGTTACAAATAATATTTCATAGCTTTCAGTAAGGACGTACCTATTTTTCCACCTTTCCACCGTTAATTTCTCACTGTGATTCTCTTTTACTGTGAACTCCTAAACTATCTTTCGAACTAGTCCTCGATCTCTTTTCTTTCAGGCTTCCAGTACTCTCTTGTTATTACCCGATTCCTCTCTCAGAATTCTTCTGGTCCCGGCAACAGAACCATTTGTTTGCTTGAGGGGTCATGACCCAGGTTCGGTGTGCAAGGTTTGCCAACAAACCCCTATACTACTGGCCCTTTCGGCAGTGACCTGCTTTTGCAGGTCACAGTCTCACCCGAAGTAGTATGGGTGGGTGCTGGAACTAGGTTTCCGCACCCTGAGAAAGGAAGGGTAAGGCAAGCAGAGCTGCATTCTGTTTCTGTAATTCCTAGATTACCTTGTTCTTCACAGGGTTAATTATGTATTGATTAGCATCGACGTGCACTAGATCTATAATTATATGCTTTCTATAACATAAACACAACATTGTATAAATAGAGAGGAATAGATCTAGATCCAAACATTCAGTACACACATCTTCGTAGCGAAAAGACAGAAAATACATAACACAACAATTATCAACAATTCATACAACAATACTCACAGATTCAGATCTCTAATAATCCTTCGCATTCATTCATTCATCAATATTTCCTTTCAATTCCCTTCCCAACCTATGCACATAGCAGTAGGGTCTGCACATAGCTAGACTAGGATCTCTGCGCACAAAGCCAACAGGAGTCCATTCCCCAAAACCAAAACAGATAGCTTAAGCAACAGATCACATCAATATCTCATCAATTCTTATCCTTTTTGATATAAAATACATCTCTATTATAAAAATGTAGCCTCGACTTTCCTATGGTCTGCAACCCATGGTTTTCGATCCCTTATTTTACCCTTTGACCCCTTACAATGCGTTCGGGGCTTTGACCCACCCCAAAACCCCTACGCTATACTAAATATAATAAAAAATAATCAAAATGGACTAGTTTCGCAGCTTATTAGGAGACCCCGTTCCAACAAATTGGAATAAAAAATATCAAAAGGGCTTTGCTATAGTTGTGATAGCAAATACACTAAAGGTCATAAGTGTGCTGAGAAGAAATTATTTTACATAGTTTGTGAAGAGGAGGAAGAAAATGAACAAGAAACTAAAAAAGAAGAGGATATACACCAGGAACCAACCCTAGAGAAAGAAGAAATGAGTCCGACCATATCGTGTAATGCATTGGCATGAATTACCACTCCTCAAACTCTCAAGATAGAAGGACATATCAAGAAGGAAAAGGTAATAGTGTTTATTGATTCGGGTAGTACCCATAATTTTATTCATTGTAAGGTAGCCAAGGAATTGAATTTCTTCCTATGCCCAACACCAAAATGTCAAGTGATGGTTGCAAATGGAGGAACTATAAATTGCTGTAGAAAATGCCATAATATCAAGCTAACCATGGGGTAATATGTATTGAATATTCCATTGCTTTCCATTCCAATGGGAGGTGTTGATGTTGTAGTAGGAGTAGCTTTTAATTTTCAAGAATTTTTCTTGAATTTTTTTTCGAAAGGAAAGGAAGTCAAATTACGAGGTATTGCAGGGAAGTCAAGAAAGATAATAAGCTCTAATGTCATGACAAAGCTTCTGAAGAAAGAAAAACGAGGCATAATTGCACAATTATGCTCACTAGAATTTCCAATATCAAAATAATCTATTTCTCCAGATCTCCAAAAAGTCTTGGAAAATCATCTATGACTTCCATTGCAAGGTTTCCAAGATTTGAAGTATATTTATAACACCTATGAGCTCACCAACACAGTCTCTCAAGGGGCTAACTGCATTTAATATGCATTTAACTCCATTCAAAGGTGCTATGCAAAGCACTTCCTGACACTCAAGGGTGCGTTGGTCAAGTGGGAGCGAAATTCTAATTGTTCTGGAATCTCCACTTGGCCAATGCCTTCTAGAAGAGTGCATATGTGTCAAACTTCGAATCCATGTGTCCATTTGATACCTATGAGCTTGGGAACATGTCTTTCCTATTATTAGAAATTCATTGATTGTGAAACTACCTTCAGCTCATCTATAAATTGAGCACAAATCCTAGTGCTTGAGAAGGAAGAAATTGAGTAGAGAAATGCTGGTGGAATTTCAATTGAGGATTTTATTTGAGTGATATGCTGCTTGAGAGATGTTCATTGTGATGAGGCTGGGATGATATTGGAGATGGTGAAATCAAATCAATCGTTGGTTGTAACCTCCCCTTCTATCCATTAATAAATATTGTTGCTTACTTTCCCACATATGTATTTGTATAAGCTTCTATCTTTCATATTATGAATTCTTATCTAATGTATATGGTTCATGTTTCATTGATTTAACTGAATAACTTGAATAAGCATCTGTATATTGCTATCTCTTTTTTGTTTAGTGTTCATTCTTACAAGAAATATTTTGGCAATCTAGCTTGGATTTGAAGCTACAACAAGAGCGACAGATGGAGAATTGGAAGCATTTGGACTCCAAGTTTCTTGATCTGTTCTGTGTTTCTATTTATTTTTAGGAAAAGTAACTACAAAGTCTTTCACCTATTTTTCTAGACGAGCACCACATCTAGGGAAGAATTTTTTATCCGTAATCCATAATTCCGCATAACAAATTGGCGACTCTGCTGGGGATTTTACCCTTCATCCTTGGTGTATATGCCTCTGTTTATCTATGTTCATTCATCCAATAGCATTTACTCTGAAATATTAGGCTTTTAAAATCAAAATTTACATTAGAAGTGTGTTAAACAGTTGAGTTTTTGTTCTCTGTTGCGCCCAATGCACTGTTGGACAGGACACAGTGCTTTGCAATGCACTGTCTCCCACTTAGGAGTGTGTTGCAATGCATTGTCTCCCCTTAGAGACTGCGTTGCCCTCTAAAATTAACCAAATTCCATTGATTTTTTCATTTCATTTGCTTTCAGTTTGTTTTTTGTTGTATTTTAAAGAGCTTGATACCTCATATTGACCAGTAACTCTATCCATCTCTTCCTCCTTTAAAATAAATGTTTGTTCAATGTTTATTTAAAGCGTTTTTCTTTATCATTGACAAATTGATTTCAAATAATTTTCATTGTTGCATTAGATCTATTTTATTTTGAAAAAGGAAATTGTCGTAAATTATTCATTTCCTGTGGGAGAAATTGTTGTTCTATTCTTCATTTTTTCTATTAAAGAGAAATTTTTGTTCTATTCCTCATTTCTCAAAAGTAAAAGGCATTTGTTTTTATTGATTTGATGCACTTAGTTTCCTTTTTTTCATTTACATTAAAGGACCTGAAAAGAAAAACATGCATTTGCATGTAGTAGATTGTGTGTTTTGCAAAGGAACAATTAGAGGCTGCATGATAGTTTGCAGCACTATTTGTTGTTTGCTCTCACATTGATTGCTCTTTCCCTCTAGTAGCTAGGATTTTCATTGAAAAAACTCAAAATGAAAGTTTGCTTATCATTTTAGTTTTCATTTTAGGAATTTCCATCACATCATCGTGGTGAACCTTGCAAGGAAAATTGATAAAGAATATCAACTTAAAATTTACATCAATTTACCTAACAAAGCATTGGAACCATAATGATAACACTTAGAAGGTATAGGCTAGAGACGTGTTCTGGCGTCATAAAAAATAGCAGCTATCATCAATTTTTTGTGATACATTCCGAGTGTGATACCTCATTTGACGTATGTAAGTATATCATAGGTCGTCCACTTACTCTCGGGTATATCAGGCAATGTTATAGTATGAAAATTATAAAGAGGTGCTCTCATTTGTGTGGTTTACATGGAACAATGTAATATGGACACCAGGCCTCCATTTTATTGAACATATTTTGGAGAAAAAATTAAGTTACTATCATCACATAGTGAATTAGTCAGACCTTTGTTATTCACCAAGCCTAACATTAGAAATTTCTTCCATAACTTCTTAGTTATGAGAGGTATTAGATTCTGATTTCTTGGTAAACCTTTTTCTAAATTACCACTTTTATTTTGTTTATTTGTTTGGTTAATAATCGGTCTCATGGAAGAAAATCATTTCTACTGTTCACGTAGATTATCATTGAAACCACCTTTTACCAAAATTTACTCTTGGTCGGTGAAGCGACATCTCTGCAGAAACAAATTACTGTTGGTACCTTTGGTGAAGCATCATCTTCCCATATACCAAAGTCTGCACAAGTTTCTTATACACATCTTGGTTCATCTACTATTGTCGAGATGGAGTCCTCACAACTACCCGTGGTCACGATCCATCCAATTAGTGAGACCATACCTCCTAAACCTAACGTTGTTCAACTAGAAGTTGATCCAGATCCTGTCACTTCTTTGCTAGAAAATATGAATCCTGAAGTCGAACGACCAGAATTTGTTCCTCCATTGGTCATCCCACAATTTTTTGTAGCCATTGAGTCTTCCATATCACACAGTCAACCTCCTGAAATATAATTTGGGCCCGACGGAAAAATACTTCCACCTGGTTTTATTTCAATTGAATAAATCCCACAAGACGAGACACCTTTAACTCCAAACCATTTGGGGAGGACCTTTACCTGTACGAGTCTTTTCCTCAATCACCATCCTCTTTTTTTTTTTTTCCATGGACGGGTACTAGAAATCAACACATTCTTCCTTGGGATATGGTGGCTTTCCTACATACACAAGGTACAAGAACATTGAATCAAGTGGTCAATCAGGATAACACTACTATATGGGCACAAGGATCATTAGTGGCTTAGGAATTAAATATTCCTATGGTATGGCATCAACTTTGGTGTAACTACACTGAGGCTCTTAAAAATTCTCATGTTAGACTACCTAAAAAGGATGATGAACTCATATGGATTCACCTATCTTTTGGGAAGTATTCTATTAAGGAAGGTTACTTATTCATATATGTTGAGAAAGAACTGACAGAGCCTTCATGGTGGTGGAATTATGTTTGGAGACTAAAATTTCATGCAAAAATTCACTTATTTCTTTGGTGTCTACCAGAGAATAAAATACCTACAAGTGATAATTTAAAAAATGGAACCTTTGCAGGTCCTTCCTGGTGTCCTTTAGGTACGGCTACTGAGGAATTAGTGGATCACTTATTACTCTTCTACCTTATATCCTCTTAGATATGGAATTTAGTATGTAGTGGATTATTGGTTCAAATCAGGTGGCAGGGCGAGTCCTTTTATTTGGCTTGGCTCTCATGGTGGAACACGAAATATCCTCAAAAATTGGGGAACCTTACTTCTATTATATGCTAAGGTATTTGGCTTGGGAGAAATAAATTGATTTTTCATTAAAAATGGATATGTCCAGATCATATTGGGGCACAAGTGTTGGCTTTATATGAGCTTATTCCTGCAGATGATTCAAGATCCAAAACTCGTACCATTATGGCTAAAAAAATTGACTAATCTGAGCCTTAAGCATATTTTGATGGTTCTTCCCAAGATGGAGGCATCTGTGGAGCTGTTATCCTATATTTAAATGAAACTCACTCTTTCAAGATAAAATTTGGTTTGGGCCACGAATCCAACAATTTTGCAGTAATATTTATCCTAAAGTTACTTCTTCTTTTCATAATTGAAAAAGGGTGTCGACAGTTACATGATTTTGGTGATTCACGAGTGGTTGTAGATTTGTTTAATCAACTATCTACATGTAACGTGCACACACTCAGACCTATTTTGGAGGAAGTTATGATGATTAAGGGATTTTTTGATCTTATCACTTGTCGTCATATTTATAGGGAAAAGAACACCATTTCTGATAGTCTTTCCAAGGAATTCATACAACAGGCTTGGGGGATATGGTAGATATTAGAACAGAATGGTAATGATCATTACGAGTACTATAATAGACCATTTGCAGAGGATACCCGTGTAGCTATAGATATTAACTAATATAGAGGCAAATTTACCTATTCTTTTGATTATACTTTATACTCTATAGTTTTTTTTATATGGGACAGTGATGGGCACATGACAATGATTCTCAGACTATCTCTAACACTTCGCTGATATTTTGTATACAATTATTTATGGATCCTTTTATCTTTTTTTAACTGACATTATATTTTTGATATATTTTATATGATTATTGTTCCAAGGTCAACAATATTTTTGATGTGCTTTTAAAAGCACCTACATCATGTAATTTTTATCTTTATCTAATGAAAATTACGATTTTTCCTTGGGGGAAAAAGTTGGATGAGTTTTGTGATGTTTGTAGGCATATTTGAAGATTCTAGCAAAGTCATATTTGACCACTAAGCCTAAAATTAAATTTTCCTCTTCAAACTCTTGAATATTTAAGGAATATTTGAGATCTTTATTCAAGCACATTTCATGGAGAAAAATCATGAAGTTTTGATAAGAGTCTCCTATCAAAGCTATAAGAGACTTGTGAGAGGATTTGTAGAGATAATGATATCCTAATTTTTGCACTTACTTGAGAGAATAGTGGATCTAAATTTATTAGTAGGTTACCCTCTTTCCAAAGATAATAAGGTATAAATAGGAGTGCTTTCTCCATTTGATAGGGGAGAAAGGGAGAAGAAATTTTGAATTTGTAATCAGAATACTTGAACAAATGTATTTGTAGGCTATGTTGCTCCAAGCCTATTTCACTCAATATATGATGCTATTCTAATTTTCAACTTCTAGTGTGCTTGTTGAAGCATTGGAGGGCCCCCTTTGCAAAGGATGTTCACTCTTTCCTTTCTTTGTTCACAGACTAGACTTTGATGTCTTTCATAGACTATATTTTAATCACTTTCATAGACTATATTTACATGCTTTCCTAGAATACGTTTACGTAGAATAATTTGATATGCTTTCATAAAAATAGATTTCAAATTATTTCTATGTTAAATTTACAAGCATTCATAGATTAAAATTACTCATTTTTCATAAATTAAATTTCCATGCTTTTATAGATGAAGTTTAAATGCTTTCATAGATAAGACTTACTTTATTTCCTAGATTAAAATTTATATCACTCTTATAGATACTTATTTCATTTCATGTAAAATTAATTGCTTCACAGATTAAAATTTCCTTTCATGATAATTTGCATTTGATAAAATTAGAAATTGAATCCTAGCATATATTTTGTTGTGCACTTCGTAAGTCTACAAACATGGATTGATAATTTAATGTAAAAAAATTTAAATCACAATTTTATTTCACACAAAGCCTTTAAAAGGATTGGGAAATATTCATTGTAATGGTCCAATATGGGGAAAACTAGCTACCAAAATTATATTAGTGTCATTTTCCAAAACTCGATCAAGTTGACCAAGTGAACCTTCATCTCTGACCTCCCAATGACACTAATAGAAAAATGCTAGTTGGTTTTTCCCTATATTGAAACATTACAATGAAGTCTTACAAAGAGTTTTAAATTATTCATTACATGCAATCCACAAGCACAAAACATGGGTAGCCAAAATCATGTGCCAGAAATCAACATTGTTAATCAAGTTACTTTAACACTTTCACCAATTCAAATTTTAGCTAACACCTAGTGGGCCTTATTCCATAAGGATAAACATTTCTCTTAACCCCACACCAAGTACTTAAAGGATAGGAATGATAAAGAAGATGCCCTTGTACATGAATTAATTGACTCTTGGGTACCCCTCACTATGTTGAGATTTTGGGGTAGAATAGGATGTATTCCAGCTCCCAAATTTTGTGGAGGAGCTGGAGTACATGAGATATCCAAGACCCAAAAAGAGCTTGGGGAAATTCCATAAGGTTCAAGAGTTATTCAAATAATTAATATTTTTAATTAAGGACCCTAAGCCTAACTTAGGAAAATTAAAAGATTAAAATGAATTAAATTAAACATGTGATGAGAATTACTTAAGTGATGCGGATCAAGCAGCTTGTAATCTTAGCTATTGATTAGAGATTAGATCACCACCATTGGTTTTCCAATGAGAAAAGTATAAAAGAAGGGCTTCAGGTCAGTTGGAGAAGACACACATTGGCGGAGCATTGAAGCAAAGCTGAAATTATAGGGTGTGGTTTGCTAAGAATTTGAGGAGGAGCTTTTAGTGCAGCGAGGGGAAATATTTACAAGGGGATGATCTAATCCCAGGCAAGGAGTACAAAGTGGCAGAGAAGCAACATAACGCGCAATGCAGAGGCAACTCAGAGCCACACATTCCAACAGAGGCCACATAGAGGCAATGCAGGGGTAGCATAAGCCCTTCAGGGGTGACGCAGACCATTCCAGAGAAGCGCAGAGGCTGGTGCAGGCCAGGAAGGCTGAGGTACAGGATTGAGGAGTAGTGCTCGGGTTTTTGGTGGGCTAGAAAAGGCTCGAGTTCTGTAAATCCCGTTTGAGGGTGTGAATCAGCCATATTTTCTGTCTCCAAGTAAAAGAGGTATTTTTGTCGTGATTTTCTCTATAGGGCCAACCATGTCTAGTGCCCAGAATTTTTTGCATTCATAATTTGCTTAATAATAAACCCTCCAAAGCCAGCTCCATCGGTTTTCCCGCATTAAGTTTTTCTGAGGAAATTTGTTCGAAAAATCTGTGTCGCTTTTTCATATGAGTGTGCTATTCAGTAAATGATCTATATGTGTAGGATGTTATTTGCATATTATTCACTATTATTCGGAATATTCAGATTAATAACTTGTGTATTTAATAAAGTAGGAGAAGTAAATCAAGAATTAACAGTAGGGTTTCTTAGATTAAGGAATTTTCACATGGTATTAGAGCGATTGTAGATCAAGCTGGAACTCCATAAAATTGGCTAAAGAAATTTGTGCTGCAGAGAGCAGCTGAAGTAACAGAGAATCTGGAGAGGGAAACGCAAAACCAGGAGGATGCAGTCCCAGAAAAGGCCACTCATGGGCTAACGAAGTCCCAGTTAGGTGATGCAAAGGCAACATAGATCCTTCCAGAGGGGCGCATGAGTTGCATGCGCTGTTCAATCACTACGCAGAGGCTGCACTGAGCCAGTCCTCTCATGTAGAGGCTAGGCAAAGGGACGCAGTCCAATGTTTAGTTGTTGTGCAGAGTTGTCATATTTTAGAAGTAGAGCTTCATATCTTCAGCATTTGCTGGTGTGGTGGAGATTCTATCGGTTCAGAATCAACCTAGCTAAGTTGACAAAGAGCGAGAGGAGAAACCACTCAACAAATTTTCACTAAAGAAATCTAAGGATCGATCATAGGGTGATAAAAAAGGGCCGATTCAAAATATTTGCCATATTTCCAAGGGAGGAAATCAATTGTTAGAGGGAGCAGAGGGTGCCTTTCTTGCCAAGGATCTTAGATCTGAGATTCTGTTGAGGGTAACAATAGAAGCGAGGAGAGGAGGATCTGCTTCGATAGATTATTTCTAAGCATATGATTCCATATGGACTACGCGATCAGGATAGGTTGGATGACCTATCCAAATTTGTTATCTGGAAGGCCAAAATCCTCACGGTCCTAGAGGCATACGAACTGCGGGAGCATGCAATGAGCATCTTGGCTACATCGACCGATGCTGCTCTTCTCATGAAGCATAATGAAGCTGAAGTGCATGCTAAGCATTTTATCATGATGGATCATATAGTCCCACATATAGCCGAGAAGAAGAAGAATAATGGTATTTGGAAAGCATTAACCACATTGTATCAGGGGAAATCCGCCCATAAGAAGATGCTTATGGAGAACCAGATGGGGTTGTTTATGATGACTAAGGGATAGGAAATCGATCCTTTTCTCTTCCGGTTACAGGCTATTAGGTCCCTATATTACTAGTGTAGTCCCTTATTTTTATTATTTTAGCTCCCTTATTGTTATTGTTGTACCCCTATAACCCCCATATTGTTATTATTGTGCCCTTACATTATTATTGTTAGGTCGGCTAGGATTATATTGTGACCCCATTGACTCCTATATATAGAAGGAGGTTTTTTCATTTGTATCATCCAGGGTATTCATTTATGTAATGTAAAGAGTTTCCCCTAAGTGACTTGTTATAGGCGACAGTCTCTCTTTTCTTCTATTTTTGAAGCTGGTTTCATAACATTTTCTATCAGAGCTTTGGATTCTAGGGTTTCACTGCTCCAAATAGGTCATTGTGGCATTTTCGCTATAATTGTTTTTATACAAAGGTTGAGAAGATGAAATTTTTACCACGAGAAGCCGAAATCTTGAGGAACTGCATGTAAAAATTTCAAATCTTTTTTCACAATATTTTCGGAGATATGATCTGTGGAAGTTAGAGTTTTTGCAAGCTCGCGAATTTCATCTACAAGAGGTAACCTTGGAAAAATCGTCATAGCTCTCTCTTTGAGCATCAGATTGGAATTTTGTAAAAATTGGCCAAAAGAACATGGAATGTAGTTTCCTATTTATCAATTTCAAAGTTGAAGGAGGAAAACAATGACACGTGGAAAGTTGTACAGTTGTACAAGTTATCTCTACTGAACCAGTCCATAATTCGGTCATTGTGGGAGATTGGGCACAACTTTTCCTTGAAGCATCCAAATCAGGTTAGACATATGGCATTTGAAATTTTATTCAGAGGGCTACTACAGGACCGAATTTAAGATATTGAAGATCTGAAATCACAGAGATAATTTAGTTTCAATATCGAGCTTCTCAAAAGCAAGAAAAAGGTGTGTATTTTTTTTTTTCAAATTGCATAAGTCTTGTTTGAAAAATTAATTTGAAGTGATTCCAAGGGCATATTGAAGCATAGATATCAGTATTGGGTTCTAAAATTCCCCCCTAAAAAGAATTCAACACCCATTAAACCCTCAGAATACTCTATTATGACTCATGAATATGAAGAAGTGCAACAAGATATATCAAAATTACAAGAGCAAGTGCACCAAATTTTTCTCTTGCAAAGAGCAACAAAAACAGAAATGGAAGTTTTGAAGAAAGGCGTGGAAGCTAAGATGGATGGTTTGAAGAAGGGAATGGAATCTAATATGGATGGTTTGAAGAAAAGCGTGGAAGCTAAGCTGGATGGTTTGAAGAATGGTATGGAAGAAAAAATGGAAGGTTTGAGGGAAGACATGGAAGGTTTAACAAAGTTGATACAAGAAATGATTCGTAATGGCGAAAATATAGTAGAGGAAACTCATGATGAGAAAAAAATAAATGTTAATCATGATTTCATAAACTCGAATGTTGGATGGAAGACCCACCATATTCCAAAGATCGATATAAGTAAGTTTTATGGCAAGGATCCCGTAACATGGATACTACATATGGGGCAATATTTTGATCTCAATAATGTGAAAAACACACAAAAGGTATGCATTGCAACTTTATATTTAGAAAAAAATACATTTGTATGGTATCAATGGCTTTTCTCCCGTAAAAAAATTGTCACTAGGTCAATTTTTACGGAGGAAATGATAGCACATTATGAGGATACAAAGAGCAAGACCTTCTTTAGCTAATTGATAAATCTCAAACAAAAGGGTTCAGTGGTGGAGCACATTGAGTACTTTCAAAAATTGAATATAAGGGTAACTGATATTCCAGAGGAACACATAATTGATGTCTTCATAGGGAATTTAAAGGATAACATCCAACATGAGGTTCGCCTTTGGGAACCTGATTCATTGGAGAAGGCATTCAGGTTGGCAAGAAAAATTGAATGTAAAATTATGGTGGCAAGGAAGCCTACGAATCACATCTATAAAGATGGAAGTGTTGCTACTCCTAGAATTCCACAACCTACACGGTTGACACCACAAAAATTGGAAGAAAAAAGAGCAAAAGGGCTTTACTATAGTTGTGATAGCAAATACACTAAAGGTGATAAGTGTGCTGAGAAGAAATTATTTTACATATATTGTGAAGAGGAGGAAGAAAATGAACAAGAAACTTCAAAAGAAGAGGATATACAGCAGTAACCAACCCTAGAGAAAGAAGAAATGAGTCCGACCATATCGGGTAATGCATTGGCAAGAATTACCACCCCTCAAACTCTCAAGATAGAAGGACATATCAAGAAGAAAAAGGTAATAGTGTTTATTGATTCGGGTAGTACCCATAATTTTATTCATTGTAAGGCATCCAAGGAATTAAATTGCTTCCTATACCCAGCACCAGAATGTCAAGTGATGGTTGGAAATGGAGGAACTATAAATTTCTCTGGAAAATGCCATAATATCAAGCTAACCATCGGGTAATATGTATTGAATAGTCCAATGCTTTTCATTCCAATGGGAGGTGTTGATGTTGTAATAGGAGTAGCTTTTAATTTTCAAGAATTTTTCTTGAATTTTTTTTTGGAAGGAAAGGAAGTTGAATTACGAGGTATCGCAGGGAAGTCAGGAAAGATAATAAGCTCTAATGTCATTACAAAGCTTCTGAAGAAAGAAAAATGAGGCGTAATTGCACAATTATTCTCACTAGAATTTCCAATATAAAAATAATCTATTTTTCCAGATCTCCAAAAAGTCTTGGAAAATCATTCCAAGGTGCTTTAAACTCCCAAAGGACTCCCACCTATTTGTGATCATGATCATGCTATTCATTTGATTCCAGGAAGTGCTCCTCCAAACATCAGGCCTTACAGATATCCTTATGTCCAAAAGAGAGAAATTGAACATATGGTTGCATAAATGTTAGAGTTTAGTATAATTCAACTTAGTCAAATTTCTTTCTTTGCTCCAGTAGTATTGGTGCACAAGAAGGATGAACTATTGTGCATGTGTCTGGATTATAGGGAACTCGATGAGCTCACTATTAAAGATAAATTTCCCATTCCTGTGATTGATGAATTATTGGATGAATTACATGGAGAAATTTATTTTACCAAGCTGGATATTCATTTAGGATATCATCAATTTAGAATGAAGACTGAAGATATTCTGAAAACAACATTTCGAACTCATGAGGGTCATTATGAATTTTTGTTCATGTCTTTTGGCCTTACCAATGCACCTTCTACATTTCAAGGGTCGATGAATTCCTTTTTCAAACATGTTGAGGGATCACGTTCAACATGTTGACAAGGTGCTCAAACTATTGGAGGAGAAACAATTATATGTAAAAACATCCAAATGTTTCTTTGGAGTACAAGAGGTGGAATATCTGGGTCATATTGTATCTCATGAGGGTGTTAAGGTAGGCCCTAACAAAATCAAAGCCATTAAGGAATGGAAAGTCTCCACAACCATAAATCAGTTGCGAGGATTTCTTGGGTTAACAGGGTATTATGGCAAGTTTTTTAATTATTATGGGAGAACGGTAGCACCTATAAAAACATTATTGAATAAAGATCCATTTTGATGGACTCCTGATCTGAGAGGACTGTATTAGTTTTTTTGTACTAAGTTCTTTTTTCAGTTGTAAAACATGTGCATACTTGTCTCTTTAGTTTGCTTAAGGATTGAGGATATTAACCATAAATTGTAGATGATTTTAGTGAATTAGAAGCATGAAATAAGCACAAAATACACTGAACAGCAGTGAAAAATAGAGAATAAATTCACCACATAACATTTACACAGCAGGCATGATGAAGTAGTTCACCACTCCTGGGCTACATCTGCTGGTCCAACTCCCAATGGCATGTCCATCTTTCATTATGATAATTTTTTTGAAAATACATGTAGTTATAGGCTTCTATTGGTTGTTTTCTCTACACCAGTGGCTCTAGAATGATCCAATTAGTCTAGAATGACTCTTCATTCTCTCAGAATGGGCGAAAATTGAGTCTCCAACTCATTTTTCCCAATAACACCTAGAAAAGCTCCACTAATTGTGGAGGAATCTAATTAACTAGAGTTATTTTGGATATTTACGCCACATTAAATGTGCCTCCAAAATACTCTTCAGTCTTAACCATGATAATAAATGTTGCGGTTGGGGGTGGCTACATGCCAACCCCCAAAACTGATTTGCATAAACATTAAATAGAAGCTGACAACATTATATGTTAAGAAACATATGTGGCTCAGGTGGTAAGTCGTGGGTGTTCTTTGCTGTAGGTCGTAGGGTCAACTTCTGTGGCCTTAACAAAATTTTACTACACCACTAAGGGGACATGTGGTTGCCTCAGGGCTGGCCACGTGTCACCCTCCGATTGGCTCATAAAACATAACATACAACCCATCCACAAATCATATCGCACCACTTGTCAGCCTAGGATTGGTTTTGAGGAAAGGAATATTCCTTAAAACATTCCTTTTGATGACTGTGCACCCTCCATGCTTACTGGGCATCCCAGTCAACCGTGTCACAAAATTTAGCTATTTAGGATTTCAATCAAAACATGATATCTCCCTCATACGACATAGGTTTTTCGTACCATTCACGACGCCAGAATCAGGAAGACGATATCTACACAACTATCCCGTTTTCAAACCAATCCTGCAACTTTCAATTTTGAGAAAAATTTATGAACTCCTGATCACTCCTCCCCATTGGGAAGATTTTGGACCCCAAAAGACTTGATTACCTGTTCAGTAGATGAGGGTACAACTCCCTCACCTTTCCAACCTCCATCCACTTTTCCTTGCTTGGTTTAGTTCCTTGGAGCCCAACTCAAAGGTAGTCAACACTTCCCCTCTTGGATGCTCTTGTCTTCCTGTCAATAATTGTATCTTCCTTGAGGTCATATAGAAATTTTGGCGATGAATCTTCAATAGAAGGCAGCTGAACATCCCTTCCTTGATCATCGATCAAAGGTGGCTCATACAAACATAAGTTTTAAACATTAACAAATGAATAAATTTGCATATATGAAGGCAAGTCAAGTTGAAATGCATTATTACCAACTTTCTTTATGATCTTGGATGGACCATAGCGGATGGGTTTGAAATTGTTACCTTCCCCTTGCATCCTTTCTTTTCTAATGTGCAACCATACCTCATCTCCCTCTTGAAACTTGTGATAAAATATATGTTTGTGATGCCTCTCCTTGTATTTACTTTGAATTTTCTCAAACCGTTCTTGAACTTGTTGATGTATAATCTGAATTTTCTAAATGAACTTTCGAGCCTTGTCAATATCACTATGGCCATCAATTGCAACATCCTTCCCAAAGATGAAGTCTAGTGGTGATTTTGGAAAATACCCAAAGCATACTTCGAAAGGTGATGTCTGTGTAGAAGAGTGCTTTGCCCAATTGTAAGCGTGCTGAATTTAATGTAGTTTCTCATCCCACAACTTAGGAGGTTTGCTAAAATATCCTCTCAATAGATGCACGACTCTGTTCACCACCTCAACTTGTCCATCAGTTTGCGGATTAAAAAAAATACTCTTTTTCAACTTTGTGTCCATCATACTCCATAGATTAGACCAAAAATTCCCAATGAACCTGGAATCCCTGTCACTAACAATAGAAGTTGGAAATCTATAATGAACCCAAACATGTTGAAAATAAAGTTCAACAGTTTGTTTAGCAGTAATGGTTTTCTTACATGGCATAAATATACACATTTTACTGAATCTATCCAAAACTACATAAAGATGATCATGTTGTTTTCTTAACATAGGTAAAACTCCAACAAAGTCCATGGCGACACTCTCCCATGGCCTTGATGGTACGGGTAGTGGCATGTACAATCCAAGCTTCCTATTACTAGGCTTGCTTGTTGCACACATAGAACAACCTCTTATGAAACGCGACACATTATCTATCATGCGAGGGCAATAGCAATACCTCTATAGATGCACCATTGTTTTGCTTACCCCAAAGTGTCCAAAAATAAGAGATGAATGAGATTCTCTCATGACACTTAGCCTCTATCCTTGTGGTAGACGAAGTTTTCCAAAATGAAACAAAAAATTGTTATGCATGTGATAATTTTTTTCTTCAACTTGATTCCCTTCACTCAAACTAGCATACACATCTTGAAAATCAACATCACATGCATATTTTTCTATGTAACTCTCATGTACAAAGAATAATTTTTGAGTAAAGTAGTTGCACTAATGATTGGCCTTGAAAGCATATTAGCAACTTTATTGAAAATACCTTTCTTGTACCTTATAACCAAGTGAAACTGTTGAAGAAATCCCATCCACCTGAAATGTCTTGATTGCTACAATTTTGTTTGCGACTGCAAGTACTATAATGGTTGGTGATCGGTGTGCACAATCGTCTCTTTACCCATCAAGTAGTGTTTCCATTTCTTAACGCTTTATACCAACACATATAGTTCTTTTTCATATGTAGGATATTTTGTCACAACACCATTGAATGTTTCATAATGAAAAGTGATAGGCTTACCATGCTGCAAAAGAACTGCGCCCATGGCATAATCACTAGCATCAGTTTGTATCTCGAATGGCTCTCTCAAATTTGGTAGTGAAAGGATTGGAGCTGAACTTATCTTGTCTTTTAAAGCTTTGAAAGCTCGTTGTTTTTTGCCTCCCCATTGGAAGCCTTTTTTCATTCTTGTCACTACATGCATAGGAGTTGCGATGGAATAAAAGTTAGCAATAAAATTTCTCCAATACTGAGTTGTACCTAAGAAAATTCTTACCTCGGTTACTGTTTTGGGTGTGGGCCAATTCACAATGGCTCCCACTTTAGAAGGATAAATTCTCAACTCTCCTCCTCCTACAATGTGTGCCAAACAAACCAAAGAAGTCTTTCCAAACTCACACTTTGACATCTTAAGAAACAATTTCTCTTTCTTCAAAACATCAAGCACTATATTCACATGCAAGACATGTTTTCTCTTGTTTTGCTAAAAATCAATATGTATCTAAGTACACAATCACAAATTCATCAAGGAATGGATGCAAAACACTATCCATAACACACATGAAAATTTTCAGTGCATTACACAAACCAAATGGCATAACTAACCACTCAAAGAGTCCTTGTTTGGTTTTGAATGCAATTTTCCATATGTCACTTTCTACAATTCTTACTTGATGATATCCACTTCGTAAATATAACTTAGTGAAAAAATTTGCTTCTTTAAGATGATCAAGCAAATCATCTATCCTTGGGAGTGGGTAGCGATTCTTTACCGTTATGTTGTTCAAAGCTCTGAAGTCTACACACATGCGCCAAGTCCCATCTTCCTTTGGAATCAAAACTATGGGTGAACCGCATGGTGAAGTGCTTGGCCTAATGATTACTTTGTCCAACATCTCATTGATTTGCCTCTTTATTTCAACATTATCCATTATCGACATGCGATACATACCGATGTTTGGAAGAGGACATTCTTGCTACAACTGAATGTCATGATGAATCTCCTTTTTTGGAGGCAGTCATGTTGGCTCCTGAAACATCTCATGAAGTGAATCAGCTACATCATATAAATCTGATTTCAACTTAGGATCACATCCCTCAAATGATTCATGATTAAAATCATCTTTAGGGTTAATCATTATAACAACAAAATTCTTACTTGAATTTACTAGCCTCTTTACTTGTCCAGCTTTTACCATAGCAATGTTTGTCTTCTTGCAATGTGCTCTAACAATGTACTCCTTGCCATATTTGAATAAATGGTATCTGTTCTCATGGAGATGGAAGATTGCTTTCCTGTCATACAAGTAAGGACTCCCCAACACAATACCTGTTATGTCAAGAAAAACCACATCTAATTCAATTGTGTCAACAAAATGCAGTGATTGCAAACCACAATATGCATTTCTTTGAAACCTGTAAATTTGCATCCTTACAAATCCAACCAAGTGGATATGGTTTTGGATGTGGTTGTTGGGTATGTGTTATATTCTTTCCACAACTAGTCTTCACGGGGATCTACAAGAGGAGATCTACATGAAGCAACCTGAAGGCTTTATGGTGAAGGGTAAGAAAGAACTGGTATGCAGGTTGAAGAAGTCTCTGTATGGGTTAAAACAGTCACCAAGGATGTGGTATCAGAAATTTGATACCTATATACTGTTGGGTGTGGAGCCTAATTATCTTGTTTAATTTGTATCACAGATTTGGACCCCTGTACCTTAAAAGGGGCGGCAACGCCGCCCGAAATTTAATCGTTGCCGTGGGGGGTCCAGGGGGCCCCCGAAGCTAAAAACAGATGTAAAATTGCCTTGTAAAAGTGTAGTAATTTCTAGTCAATCTGGGCCGTTCATTAGGCAAATGATCTGACGGTAGAAGTTATGTTTAGATTAGGGTTTTTTGCCCTAGAAGGAACTAACTTACTTATATATCAGGGGGTTGATTCTAATGTGGTGTGTATTATGAGTGTATTCTCAGAGCGAGAAACAGAGAGGGAGACTGTGAGAGAGAACAGAGGATATTACAGCGGATCTGCTGTAGGTTTTGTCTCTTCAATTTTTGTTGGATAATATAAAGGAAGGACTGGCTGTTCGAGGTGGACGTAGCCCAAACTGGGTGAACCACGTATATCTGTGTCTCTCTGGATTTATGTGTTTTGTGTGCTTGCATTTTCCGCATATTTTATGTGTTTCATTGCTCTGTAATATTTAATTTTCTAACATATACGGGGACTTGGCTTCACCAGAAGCAAGGAGGATCACTTTGTTTATTTTAAATTAATTGGTGATCGTGTTATTTATTTGGTCTTGTATGTGGATGATATGTTGTTTATTGGAAATGACAAAGAAATTATCCAAGATTTGAAGACCCAACTGTTCTCCAAATTTGACATGAAGTATCTTGGCGCTGCAAACTATATTTTGGGCATGGAAATTAAGAGAGATTAGGCAAAGAGGAAGATCTGGTTAAACCAGAGGAAGTATGTCGAGACTATATTGCAAAGGTTCAATATGCAAGATAGTAAACTGGTGAATGTTCCTATTCCTGTAGGTGTAAATTTGTCTGTTGAACAGTGTCCCAAGACACAAGAAGAAGAGGAGGATATGTCTTGTGTTCCATATGCAAGTGCAATGGGTAGCCTGATGTATGCAATGGTCTGTACTAGACCAGACATTGCACATGCAATGGGAGTATTGAGCAGGTTTATGTCAAACCCAGGGAACGAGCATTGGACAGCAGTGAAGTGGGTTTTCAAATATTTACGTGGCACTAGTGATTATGGCTTGTGCTACTAGGGAAGACCAGGATTGGAAAGAATGTTGGACATTTGTGGTTTTGTTGATGCAGACTGGGCTGGAGATCTGGACCAAAGAAAATCTACAAGTGGGTGTGTGTTTAGCCTATTTGGAGGCGTAGTCAGTTGGATGAGTAAAAGACAGTCTGTAGTGGCTCTTTCAACTACAGAGGCAAAATACATGGTAGCCACTCATGCAAGCTAGGAAGAAGTTTGGTTGCAGAGATTGTGTTCAAGTATGGGGTTGGTATAGCAAGCTATAAGGATAGACTGTGATAGCCAAAGTGAAATTTTCTTGGCTAAGAACCCTGCTTATCATTCAAAAACAAAGCACATTGATGTTTAATATCACTTTGTTAGAGATATGGTTGAGGCTAAAAGGGTGTTGTTGGTAAAGGTGGACACTTTGAAGAATGTTGCAGATACATTGACGAAGTCTGTGAGCACTCAGAAGTTCTCTTGGTGTAGAGAAACAATGGGTGTTGAAGAATTGGGCCAATGACTAAGCTCTTCTGTGGCCCCCTGCGGAAAGAAAACAACAAGTGGGAGAATGTTGGGTATGTGTTATATTCTTTCCAGGACTAGTCACGCGCGGAGGGGTTAGAGGGGAGGCGATAGCCCCCCCTTTGCGCTGGGTGCAATAGGGGGGTCACAGGGGGGCAGCAGCCCCCACTGTCGGGGTCCGGGGAAGCGCCTTGGCGAAAATTTTTTGGTCCTTAATTTCCGATGGGCAGTCCGCGCCCATGGTTTTGGGGTACGACGGTTTTCGGCCCCTAGTATTTTTTGTAGATCTGGTCAAGGGAACTACGGTTATGTTCTAATCTAGGGTTAATGGATTAGGGTTTATGTATGCTTTGACATGTATATATATGTGTTGTAACACTAAAAGGAATATAATAAAATATCAAGTTGGTTGTCCCGATTTGGGATCGAGGGGAAAATCTCCGTGTTTATCTGTTTTATGTTTTATGCTCTTGCTATTGTTTATTTTTTGTTATAAGATTCGTGTGTAGATAATTTCTGTTCAAGGTTAAAACCTACAATGGTATGGTCTCAAGGGTAATTTTCTTGACCAAGTATTCAGAGATTAAGTTTTCTTGTGACCCATTGTCAAAAAATGTGTCAATCTTGGTATGTTTGGATATGACCGTCACATAAAACGATTTAATTCTTTCTTCTTCATTTGGAGCATGTATGTGACAGTTTGATGTACTAGTACTGGGTTTAGTTTCAATTTCTTTCCCCTTCATGTTCTTCAATCCCATGGCTGTAATCTTAGATTCATCACCTGAATACTCTCTTTTTCATGTTGAGTTGTAGCTGCAGTTTTCTGTTTCCCTTTGTTGCTGTATTTCTTGGGCCTCATTTCAAGATGTAATTTCCAACAATGAGTTTCATCATGGCCTTCTTTTGAACAATGTTCACAAACCAATTTTTCTCCTTCTTCCTTAACATATGAATTCTTCTTTCTTTTACCTTTAAATGCCTTCTCATTGTTTTTACCCTTAAAAGGTTTCTTCCTACCCTCTTCAGAATTTTTTTTCCCTCTAGCTTCTAGATGTGTGGCCTGAACACATACTTCATCTAGACTTGTGGGGTTAAACATGAGAATAGTATGTTTTAGGTAGCTATGTAAGCCTCCTATGTACTTGAGAAAAGTATCTTGGCTCTGAAAATCTACTCCTAATAAGAGAGCTCTTCTCCTAAATTCTTGGGTATATTCTTGCACATTCTAGCCCTTTAATTGCCTAAAGTTTTTCTAGTTCATTATGGCCTTCTGCATATGAGCTAATGGATAAAAATTTTGTTTTATTTCAGTAATGAAATCATTCCATGATAGAATAATATTACCATGCTTCTTGATCTCCTCCTTTGTCTTGGCTTCCCACCAAACAAGTGTTGCACGTTCCATTCTTAATGAAGCTGATTGGATTTTGGTATCATCATCTTGAAAGTTTTGTATTCTTAAATAGACCTCCAATTGCCTAATCCAATTATCAATATTTTCTGCATTGACTTCACCATTAAACATTGGCAATTCAAACTTAACATCAAGTTTAAAAAAAGGACTTTTACCAATGTTCTTTGACTTGTGTGGCTGATGTACCGAAGATGAAGTAGAGGATGATGATGATGAGGGCGAAGATGATGGCTCTCCATTGTCTCCATTTCCTCCATTTACATTCTTTGACTTATCTTCATCATTGTGACCTCCTGAAGATCCCTGTCCTTCCTTGTGAATTTTGGATCCTTCTCCTTCCAGTCTCTCATTCCTTTCTTGATAAAGGATTCTAACCATCTCAGTCATTTTGAGGAATGCTTTCCTGAACACTCTTTCTTCCTCTTTGGGATCAAATTCTTCATGGATTTATCCTTCTCTATGAGACATTCTTAATGCAACTTCTACTTCCTTAGGAGGTGAACTAGGTGGTGGAGATTGTGGCAATATTACTCTCCTTTGCTTTGGATCTTCTTGAGACCCTTCTGCTCCTAGCAATTTTCCTTCTCCTATTTTGAGCTTGGGCCTAGTAATCATCTAAAAACTTGCAAATAGTTAAACAATTGTTTTCACAAAACAACACGAGAGAATAAACTCCAGCTCTAATACCAATCTAATCTGAAAGGACTGTATTAGTTTTGCTGTGCTAAGTGTCTTTTTAGTTATAAAACATGTGCATACTTGTCTCTTTAGTTTTCTTAAGGATTGAGGATATTAACCATAAATTGTAGATGATTTTAGTGAATTAGAAGCATGAAATAAGCACAAAATACACTTAACAACAGTGCAAAATAGAGAATAAAGTCACCACATAACATTTACACACAAGCATGATGAAGTAGTTCACCCCTCCTAGGCTACATCTGATGGTCCAACTCCCAATGGCATGTACATCTTTCAGTATGCTCAAAATTTTACAAATACATGTATTTACAGGTATCTAATGGTTTTTTTCTCTGCACCAATGGCTCCAGAATGCTCCAATTAGTCTATAATGAATCTTTATTCCCTCATAATGGGATAAAATTGAGTCTCCAACTCATTTTTCCCAATAACATGTAGAAAATCTCCACTAAATTTCGAGGAATCCACTTAGTTGGAGTTAGTTTGGCAATTTTTGCCACATAAAACAGACCTCCAAAATACCTGCCAGTCTTAACCGTGATAATAAATGTTGCGGTTGGGGGTGGCCACATGCCAACCCCCAAAACTGATTCGCATAAACATTAAATAGAAGCTGACAATGTTATATGTTATGAAACATATGTGGCTCGGGTGGTAAGTCGTGGGCGTGCTCTATTGGAGGTCGCGGGGTCGACTCTTGCAACCTTAATTTTTTTTTACTACATCACTAAGGGGACACATGGTGGCCTCAGGGTTGGCCACGTGCCACCCTCTTATTGACTCATAAAACATAACGTACAACCCATCCAAAAATCATATCACTCCACTTTTCAGCCTAGGATTGGTTCTGAGGAAAGGAATATTCCTCAAAATATTCCTTTTGCTGACTATGCACCCTCCATGCTGACTGGGCATCCATGTCAACCCTATCACAAAATTTAGTTATTTAGGATTTTGATCAGATCGTGATATCTCCCTCATATGACATCAATTTTTCGAACCGTTCACGGTGTCAGAATCAGGAAGCCGAGATCTATGCAATCATCCTGGTTTCAACCCAATCATGTAATTTCAATTTTGAGCAATATTTATGAACTCCTGATCAAATCCTGAAGCAGCTAAGGCCTTTGAACATCTTGAAGAGGTAATGTGCCTAGCACCGATTTTAGCTACGCCAGACTTCACAAAAACCTTTATTGTGGAATGTGATGCCTCAGGAAATGGAGTTGGTGTTGTTTTAATGCAAGAAGGAAGACCCATTGATTTTGAAAGTCGTCTAATCAAAGGAAAGTATTTACAAAAAGCTATTTATGAGAAGGAAATGTTGGCAATACTACATGCACTAAAGAAATGACGACCTTACTTAATGGGAAGAAACTTCAAGGTAAAAACTGTTCATGATAGTCTTAAACAATTTTTGGAACAAATACTATCTTTAGAAGAGTAGCAAAAATGGGTCACAAAGATGTTGGGTTATGACTTTGAAATCACCTACAAAAAAGGGAAGCTAAATGTTGTTGTAGATGCACTCTCAAGAAAGGATGAAGAGGTGGAAGCATTGCTTTGTGCCATTTCTATTATCCAACCCGATTGGATAATTGAAGCATGGGATGAATAGATGAAGGACGAAGAAGTGTGGACACTCATTCAAAAGTTGCAGCAATATCCTAATAAATCTAATAAATTTAGTTGGAAAAATGATTCCTTATGGTACAAAGATCGCTTATATCTTTGTAATAATTCCCAACTAAAACAAAAGATTCTTTTGGAATTTCACACTTCTCCTTTAAGAGGACACTTAGAATTTTTAAAAGCTTACCACAAGGTGAAGAAATATTTTTTTTGGGATGGCCTTAAATCTGATATTCAAAATTTGTTGGCAAAATGTTTGGTTTTCCAGCAAAATAAATTTGAGACAATTAAGACCCTGGGTCTTCTACAACCTTTCTCCATTTCAAGTCAAGATTGGGAGGATATTTCAATGAATTTTATCACAGGTTTACATAAGTCCGAAGGAAAGAGTGTCATCATGGTGGTAGTTGATTGATTTACCAAGTATGCACACTTTTGTGGATTATCTCATCCATTTAAAGCAAGTACAGTTGCTATTGCATTTATGGAAACAATTCAAAAGCTACATGGAAACCCAAAGATTATTGTAAGTGACATAGATCCCATTTTTACTGGAAATTTTTGGATGGAATTATATTCTTGTTTGGGTACTCAACTAGCTCATAGCTCATCTTATCATCCTAAATACGATGGTCAAACTGAGATAGTGAATAAATGTTTGGAAGGATATCTTTGTTGTTTTTTATCGGATAAACAAACACAATGGGTCAAGTGGTTACCACTGGCTGAATGGTGGTATAACACTTCCTTCCATACTACAACAAAAATGACCCCATTTATGGCACTTTATGGATATCATCCACCATCCATCACATCATCTTTCAGATAAAATTTTAAGGTTCAAGCAGTGGAAGATCACATCGAGCATCAACAAGAAGTTCTCCAAATCTTAAAGGATAACATAAATTTGGCACAAAATCGAATGAAACAACTGGAAGATCAACATCGCAGTGAGAGAAGTTTTGATGTAGGAAACTGAGTATTTTTAGGGCTACAACCATAAAATAAAATATCCCTCAAGCAAGCTAAGAAGGATAATAAATTATTTCCAAAGTATTATGGTCCTTACAAGGTGTTGCAAAAGATTGGTACTATGGCATACAAACCAGAGCTTCCTGCTTCTTCACGAGTGCATCTAATTTTCCATGTTTCATGCTTAAACAATGTTATAGGTGACAAACTTCCAGTTCAAACAATATTCCTAGAACTTGATGAGGAAGGAAAAATCATGTTGGAACCTAAATCAGTCACCAAAACAAGAACTCGATAGCTACGAAATCGATCAATTCTAGAGTATCTAATCAAGTGGAAGAACTTACTGTTGGGTACTGGATTAATTGTATACTCTTCCTCTCCCATTTTATCCCATATTTCTATCTCTTTGTACCATTATTGTTCTTAAACACATAAGGTAAACCCATTTCTTCTATCTTTCATGTGATATTTGATTAATGAAGTAATTTTCATGGAGGTTTTACCTTTTTGCAATATTAACTCCGATATTTCTACAGATTCGGCCAAAGTAGGAATCGTGGAACAACCCATAATTTCCAGCACTATCTTCATTTGTTGTTACAGCGTAACGGAATCTGTTCCACACCAGCGTTATTTCGGGCCTTTTTATGGTTACTTTCTGGGCAACTAGGTTGCTGTTGTAACAAAGTGTATTTTTGTAATATTGAGTTGCTGAAGGGAATCTAGGTTTCCAGGACATATGTATAAAGAGGGCCTGTGGGCTGTGAATTGGGGTTAAGCCCATTTTTATAGACAAATTTTGTAATAATATATTCTTCCATTAATTGAATGCATAGAAGCTTGTTGTTTCACCTGTAATTCGTGAGTTTACAGCAGCCCTGATCAGAGAGTTGGGCCCACTCTTCTGATCAGGTGCTACGTTTTCCTTTTCCATGTTTTAGTGTGATTTTATTACTGTTGTTACAATTTAATATTTCAATTGCTGTGAATGTATTTTTAATTCTATGATCTCTTTAATTGTTGTTACAGTAGTATGTGTGTTTATGGATTTAAACCTGTGATATACAGTAGGTCATGTGATTTCTCCTGCATATACTGTGCCATTAGTATTGAAATAACTAACACCCTCAGGTTCATAATTTATGTGGAAAAAGGGTTGAACATTGTTCATATCCAGACATCAACATTTTGGCGCCGTTACCGGGGAAGGCTAACGGGTGCAAGAATAGGATCTGCAATTGATCTAAGGGTCAATCTCTCATCTTGGGGAGGGCATCTATTACCCTACTCCAAGCCCTGAGCATAGCATGCTGTTTTTTTTTTTTTTTTTTTCATTAAAATTTATCCCTCGTCTTGGGGAGGACATTTAGTACCCTACCTTAAGTCTCAGGCATAGTTTCCATATTTTTGTTTCTTTTGATTCTTTTCTGAAGGGACAACTTCTCATCTCGAGGAGGGTATTTGATTACCCTACTTTAGGTCTTGAACTTCAATTTTCCTTTTCTTTTTCTTTTTTCATTTGAACCTACTCTCTCATCCCGGGGAAGAAGCTATTTTTCCTGCTCCGGGTCCTAAATGGTTTTGTTACTATGATGAACCCTCTCTACAATTTGTATGAACAAGGATCTGAATAAGAGGGGCAGAGGAAGACCCCCAAAGAAAGGAAAATATATGGGAAGGAAGACATATATTCAGGAGATTATTGAAAAATATAGATCTAAGGCATCATCCCGTGCTTTTGTTAGGATAAGAGTTCAGACGAAGTCTGAAGGCTAGTCTCTGGAGCAACCAATGCCATCCACGGTACCAGAAGGTATTATTTCTATGGTAGAAGACTTGATAAATAGGGTATCGATGGAGGAGACATCCTTACCATCAGCAGAAGGGGAAGAAATAGAAAGTAGAGGATCAGAAGAACTGAGAAATTCTAATTGGGAAGAAGAACCTCCAAAAGGGTTTTCATCTCCACGAGACCAAGGAAGCGCTGTAAAATTTCCTGCAGTCGAATTGAGAAATTCCAATTTTGAGAGATAATTCTTGAAGGACTTCGAGTAACCAAGGGACTAGCAGAGTGCGATGCAGCCTCCTACAGTTTAACCACTCCAAAAACCAGCTACAGAACCAGTCGAAATTCCAAGTGAGTATTGGAGGGTATTTATGGCACCTGTAATTTCCTCTATTGATTTTCCAATTGGAAATGTTACAGATGATGCACCAATGAGACCCATCCCTTTAACAGCTTTGCCTAGTTTCCATGGGATTTCTTCTGAAGACCCTGATACGTTCCTCTTTGAATTTGACATTGTTTGTCGAGGATATGACTATATTGTTAATGCTCAGAAATTAAAGATATTTCTTGCTACCCTAAAGGGGACAACCCTGAGATGGTTCATGGGTTTAGGAGGGAGTACGATTAATTCATGGGAAGGGATGAAAGAAGCCTTCTTGGAGAAATACCAAGATTACTATAAATCCCGTGATATTAAGGAGGAAATTTTTAAGTTTTCACAGAAAGAGGACGAAAACATGGAGGACTGTGTGGAACGATTTAAATACATATTGCAGAGGTCTGGACATTGTGACCTGGACAAGGACATTCTGAAGATCATTCTTCTCCGAGCACTTAGGGAAGACTCACTGCAACTTTTGAATATAGTAGGGAAAGGGGATATGTTTAAAGAAGAATACGATACTATCTGTGATTATTGCATTAAGTGTTCATGGGGGGTTGCACGGAGTGGAAAAGGAATTCAGTCATCAAAGACTTCCGGTGGAGGGGTTAAAAAAGTATAAATTGGAAATCTACTGGACAACCTAAGGACTGATATTCTGAGCACATTATCTACCCAGATGGGCACTCTGCAAGAAAAACATAAACAAATGGAGTTGGAAAAGACTATGGCTATCTTCTGCCCACAGTGTAGAAAGAAGCATCCTTTGAAGGAATGCCTGTTAAACAAAGTGGAAGCCTACAAAATCTGTGAACAGACTGATGCGACCAGCTTGTGTCCTTCCTTGCCCAGACTGAAGGCAGTTTTTCAAGGGGCAAGTGAAGAAAGCGTGTTAGACCAGCTGTACTTCATGGGGTAGAAGAAGCCATGGCAACCTCGACAACCAGCTATGAATCTAGGTATGTTTCAGGATCCATCTCAGCATTTTAATAATTTTAATATGGGTCCCCAATCTGCACCATTTTCAGCTACGTGGTCTCAATATCAGTATCCCCTTTGGCAACAATGGCTTCCCCAGGCCAGTCAAAATCCTTCATGGAATCAGAACTGGCGTGGACCCTCTCCTACTGGACAGTTTCCTTAGTATATGCCTCAAAAGCAACTTCATTTGCCCTCCAATGTACCTCCAGGAAACCCAACCATTAGACCCCAACTTCATATCCAGCCCAACCCAAATCCTAATAATAAAGGGGTCTAAAAAATAGACACTCTAAACCTTCCATCTTACAAAATTTCTACCGTGGGACTTAATGAGACAAACCTACGTTCTGGCTGGGTAGTAAATGCACCTACTTCACCTATTATTATAGAACAAATTGACAGTGAAGATACAAAACCAGAACAAAGAATCGCTGGGGAGAAATCAGACCAAAACATAATGGATCAGACACCCCCCCAAGTTGTTCCTAATCAAGTTCATCCAACTTCTCCTTCATATCCTGAAAGACTGACCTTGAGTAAACTGAACCCTCAAGCAGAATTTGATTTCTTAGGGGAACTGCAGAATCTCTTTGTTAAAATACCCCCGCTATAGGATATGAGGGATGTACCTATATATGCAAAGACCCTTAAATAATACTTCTCTAAGAAACCAAGGAAGAAACCTAAGGATCCATTAACCATTCATGTAATGGGTAGACTATCTGACATCATGTTAGGAAAAATCATGCCTGTAAATACGGAGACCCAGGGAACCCAATTCTAACATTACAGATCAATGGGGTTGAAATCCCAAACGTACTGGTAGATTTGGGAGCTGCCATCAACATTATCACCGCTGAAACAATGAACACATTAGGTCTTGGAAATATTAAACCAACCCCTACTATCCTGGAACTAGCAGACAGGTCTACAATTAAACCAATAGGGAAATTAGAGGATGTGATTATTTCAGTAGATTCATGGCATTACCTTATGGACCTCCTTGTATTACAGACTCAATCTTCAGTTGGTGGTCACCCATTAATCCTAGGAAGACCCTGGCTCGCAACTGCAGATGCCTACATAGGGTGTCGATCTGGGCATATGATCATATCAAATGGGACAATTACAAATAATATTAAGCTTTATCCTCCTGTAGAACCTAGCCCATATGAAAAGTCATTAAACAGTCAGAAACCTCTACCGGTAGAAGATCCTGAACCTAAAATTGAAGATGTTAGACCAGTCCTCACTATTGGGCAGGCCCTTCAATTTAAAACAGAAACCGAGGACGATGCCATTAATGCTTTCATTAATGATTCTAGTTCTATTTCCGATTCAACTCGACATATTCTAGAATATGCTTCAAGATGTGAAACACAAGAAAACATTGAACCCAAAGATGACACTGAAGACATTCCTATAACCTTATCCCATGATAGTATTCCAATTGAGATTGAACTAGGGAAAACACTTAATATCAACCCGAACCTGTTTGAATTCCAGAACAAAATAGCTTTTGAAAGTCCTTCAAGATCATCTGGAAGCTTTTTCCTCGGATTATACCAACATGAAGGGGATCCCTGCTAACTTATGTACCCATCATATTTATATTAAAGAAGATTGTTGCCTTGTAAGACAACCCCAACGAAGAATGAACCCTGCTCTCAAAAACATTGACAAGGAAGAATTACAAAAATTATTAGATGTAGGATTCATTTACCCCATCTCAGATAGCCAATTGGTATCTCCACTAGTTATTGTTCCCAAAAAAGAGTGGTAAATGGCGTATCTGTGTAGATTACAGGGAACTAAATAAGGAAACACAAAAAGACCATTTCCCTTTGCGATTTATTGACCAAGTCCTAGATACTTTGGCTAGGAAGAAGTTCTTTTCCTTCCTAGACAGATTCAATGGATATAACCAGATCTAGATAGCCTCGGAAGACCAAGATAAAAAAAAATTTCACATGTCCATGGGGAACCTTTGCATACATGGTCCTCCCATTTGGCCTGTGTAATGTTCCTGCTACCTTCCAGAGGGAAATCTTGGGAATCTTTTTTGATTTGGTAGATGATAGCGTTGAAATCTATATGGATGGTTTTAATGCATATGGAAATTCATTTGAGGAAGGATTGGAAAATCTAGAGAAAGGACTTAAAAGATGTAAGAAGACTCATGTATCTCTGAGTACAGTCAAATGCCATATGATGAAGGAAGAAGGAGTAGTATTGGGGCATTTGCTCTCAGCTGCTGAAATTCAAGTTGATCCAGCTAAAGTAGAGGTAATATTACACTTTCTGGTACCCAAAACACCCACACAGGTACATAGCTTTATCAATTGTGCTGGTTATTACAGATGCTTTATAGAAAATTTTGCTAAAATAGCACATCCACTTTTTTAGTTGCTAACAAAAGATGCATAATTCTTGTGGACTGAAGACTGTGAGACAAATTTCACGAAAATTAAAGGGCTGTTTTGCATAGCTCCAATCCTCCGAGGACCTGATTGGGCATTAACATTTCACATACATACTGATGATTCTAAAACAGAAGTAGCGACTGTTTTAGGATAGCAGGTAGACAAAACATTGTATCCAATTTACTATGTCAGCAAGAATTTAATTCCTGCTGAACTAAATTACACGGTGACAGAAAAAGAATTCCTGGTTGTCATTTATGCTGTCAATAAGTTCTAACACTACATTACTGGGATTCTACTGTTGTCCATATTGATCACGCAACAATCAGGTATTTGATGAATAGACTTATTACTCCTGGCCGTGTTACAAGATGGTTGTTATTGCTTCAAGAATTTGATATCACAATAGTAGATAAACCAGGAAAAGACAACACAGTTGCTATTTTCCTATCTAGAATGGATAACAATGATGGATGCACACCTGTAGAAGATAGTTTTCCCGATGAACATCTTTTTGCAGTTTCTACTAAATCTCCATGGTATGTAGATATTGCTAACTATCTTGCTATAGGGAAAGTGCCTCCTCATTTGTCATACAGGGAACAACGGAAAATTATTCATCATAGTGCCCGATATTCTTGGATGGCAGGATACCTTTTTCATATAGGTGCGGATAAGTAGATTTGGCGCTGTGTCTGAGGATGATATTTATGAGGTATTGAAAGCTGCCCATGATGGCCCTTGTGGAGGGAATTTTGCAGACAAAATAATAGGCCATAAGGTGCTACAAATGGGATATTACTGACCTTCTATCTTTCACGATGTGCATAATTATGTCAGGAGGTGTGATAGTTGCCAACGAATGGGGCAGCCTGGTCAAGATGATGAAATGCCTTTGCAGGCACAGGTAGTCCTCGAAACTTTTGAGAAATGGGCTATTGACTTCGTTGGACCCTTTAACCCACCCTCCCATCAAAAATTCCACATCTTGGTCTGTACTGATTACGTGACTAAGTGGGTATAAGCCAAGGTTGTTGCGAAAGCAACAAAGAAGGTGGTCTCAGATTTTATATTTGAAGAAATTTTTTCTTGTTATGGTACTCCAAGAGAGATTGTTTCAGATGGAGGAGCACAGTTCACATAAAACATGATAACAAAGCTTATGCATAAATATGGGGTCAAGCACAGGGTGACATCTCCATACCACCCCCAGGTGAATGGATAAGTGGAAAGCACAAACAAGATATTGGAAAATATCTTGACAAAAATTGTGGCACACCATCGTCGGGATTGGGCTCAGAATCTCCCTGAAGCTCTCTGGGCATACATAACAAGATTGCAGAATACAACTGGGTTTTCCCAATTCGATTTGGTTTATGGGAAATCCCCATTGTTTCCAATAGAATTTGAAATTAGTATGCTTAGAACAACTCTTGAAGTTGGTTTGAATCTGTCAGATGCCCAGAAACACTGACTGGCCCAGATCAATGAATTAGATGAAATCCGTTCAATGGTTGTCTAGAGAATTATTGATATTCAACAGCAGAGAATGAAATGGCATGATAATTTTATTAAGAACAAGGTGTTTCAGAGTGGATATTTGGCACTAATCTATGACTCCCGCTTCAAGGATTTTAAAGGAAAGCTTTGCACTCACTCAATGGAACCCTATGAGGTGGACACTGTATTTGATAATGGAACAGTCGGGCTGGTCAAAATTGATGATACGTGTGTTTCATTTGTAGTCAATGGACATCGCCTGAGATTATACCACCACCAGACCTCTAAGGATGCTTTTGTCAAACACCTCTCTGAGAAATCTGGTTTGAAGGTTATCAGCGCAGAGAACTCTTCCTCTGCATCCTTGTTGTATATATATATATATATATATATATATATATATATAAAATAATAATAATAATAATAATAATAATAATAATAGAAGAATAAAGAATTATATTGTTTATCTTGTTGTCTTTTTGTAGGAGTTACTACTAAGGAGTAAAAATCAAAGAATTTTTTTCTAAGTATCGGTTGCTACTACTCATGGTGCTACTACTCAGTTGCTGCTACTCAAGGTGTTGTTACTCATGGTGCTGCTACTCGGTTGCTGCTACTCATGGTGCTATTACTTGGTTGCTGCTACTCATGGTGTTGTTACTCAGGTGCTGCTAGTCATGGTGCTATTACTCGATTGCTGCTACTCATGGTGTTGCTACTCATGATGTTTTTACTCGATTTCTACTACTCATGATGCTGTTACACCAGATGCTACTACACTGGATGCTGCTACTCATGATGCTGTTACACTAGATGCTGCTACACCGGACGCTGCTACTCGATGTTGTTACTCGCACTGCTATTACTTTGATGTTGTTACACCAGATGCTGCTACACCGGATGCTACTACTCGATGTTGTTACACTGGATGATGTTACTCGCACTGCTGTTACTACGATGATGTTACTCGCATTGTTATTACTCCAAATGATGTTACTCTGATGCTGCTACTCGCACTGTTGTTACTCTGGATGCTGTTACACCGGATGTTGTTACTCGCATTGTTGTTACTCCGATGCTGCTACTCGCACTACTGTTACTCCAGATGTTGTTACATCGGATGCTGATACTCGCACTGCTGTTACTCCAGATGCTGATACTCGCACTGCTGTTACTCCAGATGCTGCTACTCCGCATGCTATTACTTGTACTGTTGTTACTCCCTCTGCATCATTATTGCGTCGTCATCCTACCAACCATCACTTCATCTAGGTAGGCCGCCAAGTACGCCTCCACATGACTTTTATGGATTTAATTAAATATCCCATTGAATACTTTAATGCCGTAGATGGAAAAAATTTAAGTTGGGGGTGTGCCTTCATAGTCTACGGACGATGTAATAATGACCTCATAAATCATTATGACAGTCCGTGTGTGGTACACCTTACGATCCCTATCAACATTTTGTACAATCATTCAATACGTGTTGGGATTCGTAATACGTATTTTCCACTCCATACGAAATAATTAATATTTTTATTCATTACACTTACCATATTATTTTATGATTTTTCTTTGTTTCCAAAAATTACCATCCGTTTTTACCATTTCCACCTTTCATTTTCACCATGTTGTTCTTCCGAATTTGGTACCCACCATTTTGCCCAATGGTCTGCTGCACCAAGAAGTGCTGCTACAAGTCCCCACAGTATGGGTGGGATGGTTGTGCGGCATGAGCCTGAAAACATAGCTTTAGTCCGTAGCAATCCAAAGGTATGGAAAATCTTTGTCGATGCAGGGTTGGATACGTACTTTGACATATTGCAGGGGTTTGATAAGGGACTTACAATGGAGTTCACACTCAATTTAGACGAGAATTTCTCATGGGTTAGAGGACTGAAAGTTCCTGTCACAGAAGAGGTAATTGCATAGGTTAGCGAGTTGAGACAATAGGGGCATCAATGGTTTGGTTGGAGAGTTTTTCTCCCGGAGTTTCCCAAATTATTCTTGCAGGCAAGGGAAAATGCTGTTCAAATGGGTAGAGGATATGAGTGGAAGACTGTGCCGTATCCTTGGAACAAAATCGTAGGTTTTGTAATAAAATACATAAGTTGCGAAGGTCGGGCCACAACTCTATTTAAGTATCATTTTAAAATTCTAACACACCTTCGATTTCCACAGGCTCAGGTGCATGCTTTAAACATGCCCTTCTTTCTATTGAAACAGTTGCAACACATGGCACAGTCCACTCGACGTTTGCACCAGATGCTGGAAGTGCTCTGTAACCACGGATTGGTGTGTTTATTTGTCATGCATGCAATAAACTGGCTTCGGGTCTCTTGGACAGAACTTTGTGGATCCTCAGAAGAAGAGATAGCAGTCGTTATTGCTGCTAGAGAAGAGGAACTAGTCTCTCTAGCTGGTTTGGTAGAAGAAGAACATTCAGAGGGAATTGATCAAGAGGAACCCGAAGAAATGGAAATGGAGGTTGATCAGGAGGAACCCGAAGAAGTGGAAATGGAGGTTGATCAGGAAGAACCTGAATAAATGAGAATGGAGGAGGTAATTGGTGACACAGCCGGGGCTGCCACACAAGAACCAGCCTCGCCTGAGGAGCCCACAGATGAAGAAATTATGAATATCGTGCAGGAAGTTGAGACTGTCATAGAGTCATCGACTTTTGTCAATGAAGAACAAGGGAGTGAAATGGTGGATAGAGGAATGGCAAGTGATGATGTTTGCAAGAAACAACATCACTTGCCCAAGCAGATATGGATGTTGAAATAAGTGGGGGTGCTACACAAGAACCACCCCCGATCCGCCAAGAACAGGAGTCAGCCTGTGAAATCGACGTTGTCCCTTAAGGACTAGTTTCGACTGTGGAAAAAGAAGCAATTCACGAGGAACATGAAGGAGGAGAAGGAATAAGCCAGGAGGTCGATACTGTCAGACAAGAACCAGTATCGACCCTAGAAGAAGAAATGATGAACAAAGAGCGAGAGGATAGAAGATAAATAAGCTTCAGAATCGATGCTACCCCATAAGAACCATCATCAACCCTGGCTAAGGTAGTAATGTGTGAAGCTCTGACCAAAGCCGAAAATGAGAATGATGAGTCTGTCCCCCGTTCTCCATTTTAGTCCATGATGCCTAGAGGAGCAAGGGGATTCCGCTCGCCCAAATGATTAACGGAGGAAGTAGTTGTTCTACCAGTGCTTAAACTTATTGACACAGCCAAGATTGGCCCAATCAATACCAAATATCTGTTGGAGCACTTTGAGGCTCGTAAAGAAGATAGGATTCCTGTTGAAACACCAAAACATAGAGTGTTGAAGGAAATGTTGACCAGACCATAGGAGTCCCTGAAGGGAATACAGATGAAGAAGCTCCTGAAGACAGGGAGCCTAGCCAAAAAGGATTAACAAGGGAATCTGTAGAGAATATCGACAGCATTCTGTCACCTCCTGAGCCTGTCATAGGCCCAGAGACTGAATTTATTGTCAAATAGGAATGGATTGAACAGTGTGAGAAAAGAATATTACCTCTCAAAAAGAGGTATCAGCTGCAGTTTAGTGAAACCATGATACTGAAAAGGGAGGTTTGGGATTTGAAAAATCAAGTTTTTTGGCTGAAAAAGAAGGTAAAAATCTACAAATGGAGGGTAGTAAAGCCAAAAATTGAGGTCTCCTTTACAGCTACCCAGACTGGCTCGATTGAAATTTTTTTTGAAGGTCGAGAATTTTTATTGGCCGTTGAGATCCAGAAGTGGCAGTTTGCTGTGAGTGATCATAAGAAAGAAATAGCTTAGGTTCAAGAACAGGCTTTCAGAACTGTTATAGGATACATGGATCAGTTATATAAGGCGCGACTGAAACAAGCTAAACATAAGGCCAGAATAGAGGAATTGGAGGAACAAGTGCAACTGCTTCAATCAGATAAGGAGAAGATTTTCTCCCTAACACAACAGGTAATGGCTTGCAGACCTCCTACGCATAGCTATGCCTTATTCATTCACGAGCAATTTCTTTTCTTTTGTCTTGAAAGCATATATAAGAAGATTTGGTATGAAATTGAGGACCCCATTCAATTTATTCATATTTTAAATATGCATGATATCATAGGACATCACTTAATGTGCGAGATCTACATGCATGGGTATTTCTTGAGGCATGATCAGTATTTTAACCCCGTTCCATTCATGGGGGGCATTCATTTAAGAGCTTTCACCTCCTATACCATCAATTAGATTAAGTGGAGAAAGGCTTGGGATACGTTTGAAGAAAACCAAGTTGGAAAGACGTTCATGATGAGGAAGGAGCATGGCCAATCTTCAAACATTTATAACAAGAATTAAACATTTCTACAGATTGAGGGTTGTAAAGAACACATGTTGGTAACACAGAAATGGTGTGCTGACCTATGTGTCGGACAGATTACGATATTCCGTAAAGAAGCATTGGATAGTTATCAGAAAAGGTGGATGTTGTCATCGTCAGCTATTAGAGAACGAGAACCATTTGGGGTACCTAACTTTGCACGGGCCCTAGAAAGGATGCCACATTTTGTAGCATGCATTCATACATGTGGGGTCAGATGGATGGGGTTGAGGTTTTAGTTTCCCCTTATCTAGTTTCCAGCTGAGCAATATACTCCTGCATACAACGTTGATCCAGATTGGTGGAAGGACGTTGTTTTGACGGAAGGCTATAAACCACCCAGGACGGAAATGGCTGAAGAATATGATCTCACATAGCTTCATGCCAGTCACAGTTGGTCCAATCTAGATCTAAGGAGACGATGAGCTACATGAGGACATGCAGATAGACCAGTTGGGGGGAGATGTTTGGTACCGGATTTGTATACTCTTCCTCTCCCATTTTATCCCATCTTTCTATCTCTTTGTACCATTATTGTTCTTAAACGCATAAGGTAAACCCGTTTCTTCTATATTTCATGGGGTATTTGATTAATGAAGTAATTTCCATGGAGGTTTTACCTTTTTTCAATATTAACTCCGATATTTCTACAGATTCGGCCAAAGCAGGGAAGTTACAGCCGTGAGTCGTGGAACAACCCATAATTTCCAGTGCTATCTTCATTTGCTGTTATAACATAACAGAATTTTTTCCACACCAGTGTTATTTCAGGCCTTTTTATGGTTTCTTTCTGGGAAAATAGGTTGTTGTTGTAAAAAAGTGTATTTTTGTAATATTGAGTTGTTGAAGGGAATCTAGGTTTCTAGGAAATTTGTATAAAGAGGGCCTACAGGCTGTGAATCGGGGTTAAGCCCATTTTTATAGACCCATTTTGTAACAGTATATTCTGCCATTAATTGAATGCACATTAGCTTGTTGTTTCACCTGTAATTCGTGAATTTACCGCATACCTGATCAGAGAGTCCCACTCTTCTGATCTGGTGCTGCGTTTTCCTTTCTTCTCATTTTTTTCATGTTTTAGTGTGATTTCATTACTGCTGTTACAGTTTAATATTTCAATTGCTGTGAATTTATTTTTAATCCTGCAATCTCTTTAATTGTTGTTACAATAGTCTGTGTGTTTATGGATTTAAAACTGTGATCTACAGCAGGTCATGTGCTTTCTCCTGCATATACTGTGCCATTAGTCTTGAAATAACTAACGCCTCCAGGTTGATAATTTATGTGGAAAAAGGGTTGAACATTGTTCATATCCAGACACCAACACTTACCCACTGAAGATTCTACATGGGAGGATGATAATTTTATACAGAAGCATCCATAACTACTCAAGCATTGAGGACAACACTTTTTTGAAGGAGAGGGGCATGTTAGGTCCCTATATTACTAGTGTAGTCCCTTATTGTTATTATTGTAGCCCCCTTATTGTTATTGTTGTACCCTTGTAACCCCTATATTGTTTTTATTGTGCCCTTACATTATTATTGTTAGGTCGGCTAGGATTATATTGTGACCCCATGGAATCATATATATAGAAGGAGGTTTTTTCATTTGTATCATCCAATAATTGTTCATTTATGTAACGTAAAGGAGGTTTCCCCCTCTAAGTGGCTTATTTCTAAGGCATTAATCTCTCTTTTCTTCTATTTTTCGAGCTGGTTTCATAACACAGGCGATTCGGGATTAGCTGATTGCCATGGGGGTCAAGGTGGATAATGATGTGATGGTGAGTGTTGGGCCAGGAAGAAGGTACGTTTCACCCCATCCTTACCTCTATTTTGTTATGTAATTTTATGCATTTTCCCCTGCTTTTAGCAATAAAGTAAAGGAAAATAACATAAAGGCAAGGCAGAGTGAACTAATGATAAAAGGATTGTTTGATAACGTAAGAACTAACTTGTCATATCTTTATTGACAGGGAAGCGAAGTAGTTGAACTACTAATGACCAAAAGATAATTGACAAGGGAGGAAAGCAGGATCATAATGGCTCCTTAAGATTGGCGGAAGATGAAAAGGCACATCCACACTTGGAGTACTCAAATGACAACCACGAAGTAGCAGGGTCCCATATGGAAATGATCCGTTACTACTTTTCAATTCGCCTTTAAAAGGCCGAAGATGTACATAGATATATAGATCTTTCTTTGTAATATATGTATCAGGATAGAATCATCAAATTGTATTAATGTGTTACTCTGCGGCTTAATAAAGAATCTGGCATTTTTGGAATAAACAATCTCTAAGTCTTCCTTAGCAGTAGACTTCTGGTGGCTTTGGGCCCAGCCTTGGGATTTTCTCTGCTATTTCTGTGCTATACGTTTATTTATAGAATTTTCATTTCCAATTATCTAGTGCATTTTATAAGATACATTTAATTGGTTAATTGTGAATGTAAGACGCTACAACTTCCTCTTTCATTAGACTAGTTTACCATTAATGCCTTATTGCCTAGAATCAATGATTTCATAATTGTTTAATACTTTCATTATTGTTCAATGCTTTTATACTCGATCGATTAGTTTTAGCACGTCTGTTGTTCAATTCTGCATATAGTTAATATTGGATCTTTTCATTATCATTGTGAGCAATTGGTTGCTGTTTAATTCAGAAGGTTGTCATTAGTTGATTTAAAGGAGAATTACATTGCAAAATTTAGAATAATCAATTGCTGTTCAATTTATTAGAGTTGATGTTCAATTCATTATGATTGTTGTTCCATTCGTCAAAGCACATTGTTCAATTGTAGTTTATTGTTTCCAGTCCTGAGTAGTTACTTCTGCATATGCTTAGAATAGAGTAGCTCCCTTGAATATTCAAAGAATTCTATAATTCACTTCCAAGTTGATTTGATTGAAATTCGAGAATTAGACAGTCTTCCTTATAATATCTTAGAGTATTTGTCCTTCGATGTCACTTGCATATACTGTGCTTACAATCTTGAAATAACAAGACTTGCCCTGGGTTGATAATTAAATGAAAAGCATTGGGGTTACCTGTAACAGTCACCTTTATGAACCAACAGTGAGGACTTCTCCAAATGCAGTCATAGAGGATTGCGAAATTTTTTTCCAAAGCATCTTGGGCAGACAGGACCTTCCAAACTAGGATGACATGTGGGCTATCCTCTGAAAAGAGGAAATTCGTCGAATGACCAAGAGACAAGCCAGCACCAGATCAAGAAAAGTGAAGAAGGAGGAAGAGGAAGATGCAACCCTAGCATCTAAGAAGAAGCAAGGGAAAAAGAAGCGTGATATATCTAAGATCAAATGTTTCTAGTGTGGTGAACTTGGACACTTCGCCAGCAATTTTCCTCTAGGGAAGAAGGATAAGGAAGCTTCTAGTTCCAAGGCCACGACAGCTAAAAAAGACGATGGATCTGACGATGATGTAGCCATGAGCATTCATGTACCTCGAGAGAATAGGTGGGGTGATATTGATCTATAAATTAGCTACAAAGTGGTGGCAGATCCTTGAGTAGCCCAACTCTTGGATCACATCCGTGCTACAGAAGCCTCAAGACTGTAGCAGGAATGATAGGAGCAGTGGGTGCAGAGGACCACTGATGGATCAAAGGCAGAGATAGACATTGTATATGGAGAAATGCAGTGTAGAGGTAGCAACAACATAGAGGAATCATCACAGAGGGGATGATGGGACTTCAACAGCATAGAGGAGGCATTCTTACGTAGTGTAGATCTGCATCAGCACAGTGGCTTCAGGAGGACAATGCAGAGCAACAACATAAGGAGCTTAATTAATGAGATGTATCCCAACTCACTTGTATGTCATTGGGTAGGGATACTTCAGTTTCTTACTCTTAGAAACTGAGTTGCAGTGCAACAGTTGGCAGCACGATGCATCAATTTGAGAGGGAGCTGCAGTACAGATGTAGCAGTGACTGTGGAAGGGTCATGGGAAGCAGTACATAGAGCAGCAAGAACACAGTGATGGAGAGGCAACAGGCCAAGCATAATCACGAGACCGATGCCAGAGATCAAAGTAGTACTTCAGGGTGAATGTATTTCTAGAGCAAATTCCTTGTTAAGAGGGAGTGTTGAGATTTTGGGGTAGCATCGGATGTGCTCTAGCTCCCAAATTTTGTGAAGGAGCTAGAGTACATGAGATATCCAAGACCCATAAAAAATTTGGGGAAATTACATCAGGTTTAAGAGTTATTCAAATAATTAATTTTTTTTAATTAAGGACCCTAAGTCTAACTTAAGAAAATTAAAATATTAATGTGAATTAAATTAAACATGTGATGAGAATGACTTAAGTGATGCGGATCAAGCATCTTCTAATATTAGCCATAGATTAGAGATTATATCACGACCATTGGTGTTCCAATGAGAAAAGTATAAGAGAAGGGCTTGGGGTTAGTTAGAGAAGACACACATTGGCGGAGCACTGAAGCTAAGCTGGAATTCTAGGGTGTGGTTTGCTAAGAATTTCAGGAGGAGTTTGTAGTGTAGCGAGGGGCAGTATTGTCAAGGGGATGATTTGATCCTAGGCCAAGAGTACAAAAATGATAGAGAGGCAGCATACCAAGTAGCGCAGAGGCAATCCAAAGCCACGAATTCTAGCAGAGGCCACGTAGTGGCAGCACAGAGGCAGCAGGAGCCACGTAGGGCTGATGCAAGCCTAGTAAGGGCAACACAGGGGTAGCGTAAGTCCTTCAGGGGTGACGCAAGCCCTTCCAGAGCAGCGCGGAGGCTGACGTAGGCAAGGAATGCTGATGCAGAGGGCCAAGGAGGAGCTCTAGGGTTTTCGGTGGGCTAGAAAGGGCTCGAGTTCTGTAAATCCCGTTTGAGGGTGCGAATCAAACATATTTTCTGTCTTCGAGTGAAAGAGGTATTTTTGACATTATTTTCTATGTAGGGCCAACCATGTCTGGTGCCCGGAAATTGTTGTATTCAGAATTTTCTTAGTAATAAAACCCTCAAGAGCTAGCTGCATCGGTTTTCCCACTTTGGGTTTTTCCGGAGACATTTTTCCAAAAAATCTGTGTCACTTTGTCATATGAGAATGCTATTTAGTAAATGATATGTATTTTTAGGCTGTTATTTGTATTTACTTCATTATTATTCTGAATATTCAGATTAATAACTTGTGTATTTAAGCAAGTAGGAGAAGTGAATCGAGAATTAACAGTAGGGTTTCTTCAAGGGGGCTTCACTGTGGGAGCAATACCATAGCACGTGGGTTCATATTAGGGGATATATAATGAGGAAGAAATGACATAATATATTGGGAGATATATAGGGGATAAAGGGTTTTTATAATGGAAGGTATAAAAATGGAGCTCAAAGTTAATGAAAAAATATAAAGGGGTATAAGAAATGTTAATCAAAAAATGGATACCTACAATATATAGTGAAAGTATGGGATTTTTAAATTGGGAAGGTGTATTGGGTTTATATTGGTAGGGGGTTAAATAATGTGTTTTTTAGCGGTCTTTTCCAATATGTACTCAAATTAAGGGTATTTTTTAATATAATATGATCGCACGTGATATGTTAGAAGTTTATTGAGTGAAGCTCCCGCGGGTTTCTTATATTAAGGAATTTTCACGCACTAGGGAGGTTAGGGTAGGACTTGAACATACCCTCCCACTTCCAAAAAATTTTTATCCTTAAGGATAGAGATGTGGAAACTAATGTAGAATTGTGACTAGTTTCCAAGTGGCATAATCAGGTTATGTATACTTCCACTATCTCAATACTTCTTGGCTAATGCCTTAGTGTAGTAGATGCTCTTTGTTTTCTACTACTGCCTCTAGCTATAATAAAATGGAACCCATGTCTAGGTAGGTTGGTCTAGTTTAGCCCAACCACTTTCTTCAAATAGGACAAATTAAATACTATGTGAATCTTGTAGTGAGATGGTAAATCCAATATATAGGTAACTTATCCAATATGTTAGAGGATATAATATGGGCCATAAAAATTGGGTGCTATATTTTAGTGGATCTTTTCCTTGAGAGATATATTCTTAAATGGATAGAAATGAAGAAACATGTGATATCATTCTTCAAAGTAGCACTCAGTGATATTAATATGATTTGAGCCAAGACCAAATTATTCTTAAGTTTACAAAAAATGGTAGATTTGTTTTAAGAGTGACATCCACTTCCTAAACCTTGGTGATGTATGGTAAATATGTGGATATAGAGGGGATCGTTTTCCATATAAAATCTCACAGGGTGATATTTTGGTAGCACCATGATAGGTGGTATTGTATTACCATTCAATAAGTGGTAGAAATTAAACACACTAGTCCCATTAGTTTAATTATGAAAAGCATAGTCTAAAATATGTTTCCAGACACCTATTAACCAATTTTATCTAACCATATGTTTAGGTCTTATAAGACATGTGCATTTTCAATAGGGTACCTTGTACTTTAAAAATCTCTTACAAAAATTCTCCATGAAGATAGGATCTTGATCCATCCCAATGGACATAGTCACGCCATGTAATTTAAAAATATGATTCACGAAGACATGGGAAATTGTGGATGACTTAAACAAGAGATGTAATTAGGCACACAAGTGGTCATATTTTAGAAAATATCAATAGTGATCATGATGAAATTTTTTTTTCCTACTTTAGGAATCCTAACTATGAATTCCATGGAGATGTTAGCCTAGGTAGTTGTAGAGATTAGTGGAGGTTTCCATGACATCAAGGTCTTCACTATGTTACCATTGTTCGTATGACACATGTTACAATCGAATATGAATGCAAACATGTCCTTATTCTTGTTTTCCTAATATGTTTTTTGAAAGCCAAAGTGACCCATTATAGGAGAGCAATTAAATTTCATTAACACCTATTATTTTAAAGTATAATTTTACACCAAAAAAATGCATCCTTTATGAATTAATGTGTCCTACTTCAAAGTTAATATAGTAGGGTGGGGGGGTGGGGTGTTGGATTTCCATGTTGTTATTGGATGAGTGTAATAACCTTTGAATTATCTAACAATTTATAGTGTACCTATGCAAGTTGATCTAGAACTAGTAATGATAAAGCAAATATGGACCCTTCTTCATTGTATTTTTGAGGAAAGGCATTGACCATCACACTCTGGATGTCCTTCTTATTCTTATAGCTAATTTCATGTAAATATCCTAAAATCTCAATGACCCACTTTCGTTTCTTTATTAAAGGCAAAAATTGTTCTAAAAATCACTTCAAAATTCAATGGTCTATCTTGATCTTAAAGTGTCACCCATTTAAGTAAGGGTGCCATGTATCTATAGCATGAAGGATGGCCATAGTTTATTTCTCATGTGTAGGTTTTTCCAAATTCATATCTCATAGTTGCTCACCAATGAATAGTAATGGACATCCCTCTTAGATCAACATCACCCTAATACATTTTCCTAAGGAATCACATCCTAGGATTAAATTAGTAGTGAACTAGTACACATAGCTTCCTTTGATGTAGGAAAATCATGCTAAGCTAAATCATTCCATATGAAAGGAGTTTTTTTGGGGTTGACATTCTACTATAGTTTTGCGCACATTTCCTATATTATCCAGTAAGGCCAAGTAACCCATGGAACATTTTGAGTATATGTGGGTAGGCTTAGACTTTGAATGTTTCAAAATTTTCAAGGTAAACTCACACACCTTCCTTACTAAGAATGTTACACAAATATTTCACTTTAGTAGAGCTAATAGTGCACTTGGAACATATGAGGAACACATGCTTATATTTTAGTAACTTTAAATCTTGGTACACATGTGCCACATATTTCTCCCAAGTTTTGATGTAAATCAAAATATCATGAAAGAATACAAGCACAAATTTTCACAAAAACAGCCTAAAGAGCTTGTTCACGAGGCTTTAAAAATAGGAGGGAAATTCACAAAGACTAAAATTCATCACTGGAAACATAATAATTTCCTTCATGGGTGTTAAGTGTAGTCTTAGAAATATCTACTTCCTTCATCTAAAATTGATTGATAACTAGAAAAAAGGTCAATATTAGTGAAGAATTGTGCACTGTGAAGCTCATCCAAGAGGTTGTTAATGCCAAGATTGTTGGGTGTGGAGCCTGATTATCTTGTTTACTTTGTATCACAGCATTGGACCCCTGTACCTTAAAAGGGGCGGCAACGGCACTCGAAATTTAATCGCTGCCGTGGGGGGTCCAGGGGGGGCGGTAGTGCTTTTCGGAGCCCCCCCCTGGCAGGGGTTCGGGGGCAGCGCCCCCGAAGCTAAAAACATATGTAAAATTTCCTTGTAAAAGTATAGTAATTTCTAGTCAATTTGGGCCGTTCATTAGGCAAATGATCTGACGGTAGAAGTTATGTTTAGATTAGGGTTTTTTGCCCTAGAAGGAAACCCCTTGTATATATGAGGGTATTGTATTGCGGCTGTGTATTATGAGTGTATTCTCGGAGCGAGAAACAGAGAGGGAGACTGAGAGAGAGAACAGAGGATATTACATCGGATCTGCTGTAGGTTTTTGTCTCTTCATTTTTGCTGGATAATAGAAAGGAAGGACTGGCTGTTCGGGGTGGGCGTAGCCCAAACTGGGTGAACCACGTATATTTGTGTCTCTCTGGTTTTATGTGTTTTGTGTGCTTGTATTTTCCACATATTTTATGTGTTTCATTGCTCTGTAATATTTAATTTCTAACAAAGATCTGGAAAATTTTCTCTTGTCATTAGTTTGTTAAGAGTGGAGAAGTTTTAACATGTGTGCTAGTTTCCTTATTTATTGCAATTCATTATGACTAGGGAGTAGGGGATAGTAGTAGGATGTATCTCCTCTACCTCCAAAAAATCCAAAATTATTTTTCCCATTTCATTAAGGGTGCACATTAGGTAGTTGACTTCCTAGAATTACTGGTATACCTTTATTATGATCACCATATGAGGAGGGTAATTTGTGGATTATTCCAAACAATTGGTGGTGTTTTCCAAAAAATAAATGAAAATTAGAATGAATTTATATGGGGATTTGTCAATAACTTGCATGGCATTTAATTGGGAAATAACCCTTGATTTCTCGTCCTTTAGGATACTTTCCACATGATGAAAGTTGATGATTACTTATAAAACTACTTGGATACCTTTGAGAGTGTATCGTTGTCCCTAATTATTGATGCTTACATATAACTCCTAGAAATGCATGGTAATAAGGCCCGATGTTCATAACCAATCTTCCCTTAGAAGTGCGTTATCCATATTGTGATCTATAGATTGTATGAAATTTGACCAATGCAAATGATGTAAATATGATAGTATGAATTCCTAGTGTAAATCTCAAGGCCAAGTCCTAAATAGTTATTGTTTAAGTATTTATTTTTGATAAATGTGCTTTTTATATACTATGAGGTAAACTTGTCTTGTTATCCACAAGACATGTAGATATTATTTCAAAAATTAATATAAAGGTTCAATAGAGGGGAGGACGAAAGGGGTCTAGGGGAGATGAAAAAAAATGATAATATTTCTCAATTTCTTAGTCTCCTAACCCTAATATTTTCACCATATATTTGTAAAAAATTCAGTTGACTAATCATTGAATCCAAGCAGCGGTTGTTGGGAAGTCCACCTTCCTTAATTATGAGGGCATGGGGGTTTATTACAAGTATTGAAGAGTGAAAGAGATTCCATCTCTATAAGATTTCAAACATCTATTTTCCCATCTATTCTCCTCATGAAATTTTTAGCTGACCATTCCTATTGTGCATTATATTCCCTTTATTCATTCCATTCACTAATGCATTACCAAGGAATTGTGGGAATTCTAAGAAGGGAATATCCAAATATTGAAGGAAGTTGGAATGCTTGCATTGTGGTAAGAAAGGACACTTGAAGAAATAATATTAGTCTTGAAAAGGAAAACAAGGAGACGAAGAACATGAGAATAATTAGGAAGAAAATTTAGTAAGTCATGTGTTGAAATATGATTTAATCCTTTCATTAGATAATATTACTAACTCTTGGATGTTAGAATCTGGGGATTCATTTCATGCCACACCCCATAGGAAATGATTTCAAGACTATGTTCAAGGTGATTTTTCGTAGGTTTATTTGGGTGTTGATGAACCATATAAAACTTTGGGAAAGGGTAAAATATAGATAAAGTTACATAATGGAAACCAATGGTTGTTAAAAGAGGTGAGGCATGTTCGTTGTTTGAGAATAAATCTAATTTCAACAAGGCAGTTGAGAAGTGAAGGTTGTATAATTACATTTACAGAAAAAATCATGGAACTTCATGGAATGATCATAGATAATATTAGAAAGAGAGAAGATATGTACAATTTATTTATGTACCAATAATGTTGAATTTTTTATTGATTAGCTCCTAAAAGAGCAGTGACAACATTGTGGTGGCATAAACTTGGGCACATAAGTGAGAAGGGGATGTAGATTCTCCATTTCCCAGATTGAAGCAAGCTGAATTGATTTCTATGAGCACTGTGTTTATGGAAAATAGAAGAGAGACAAATTTCTCAAAGTTCGAAAAAAGAAGAAGAGTGAAAAGTTACAACTTAAACATACAAATGTATGGGGAAAAACTTAGGTATCGTCTCTTGGTGGCTATTATTATTATGTTAATTTAATTTATGATGTGACTAGGAAAATTTGGGTTTATTGGATTCAAAAAAATATATAAGCTTTAATATTTTTGAGAAATTGAAATCCTTGGTCTAGAATGAGATAGAAAATAAGTAAAATGTCTCATATAATATCATGGTGGTGAATACTACACCAAGGAGTTTGATGGTTACAATCATTTCATGCATTCATAGAGAGAAGACAATTTTAGGAACACCATAAGAAAATGGTGTGTCAAAAAGGATGAATAGAAAAATCATGGAGCATGTAGGGAGTATGAGATTATGTGTAGGATTTTCCTTATAGTTTTGGGAAAATGTTGTGGATAATACTGTTTACTTAATTAAGATTCTTCAAGTTCCTTGGATGGTGGCATTATAAGAATGCATCGATAGGTAAAAGGTAATCTAATCGTTTATTTGAAATTTTGGTTGTGAAAAAATTGTCAATATTAATAGAAAAAAAGAAGAAAGTTTGAGGGAAAATCCAAAAATGTACCTTTTTTTGGATATGGAGTTAATGATCTTAGTTATCACTTATGAGACTATGAAAATCACAAAATATTTAGGGTTGGAGATGTGGTATTCATTGAGAATTTCATGTAAAATATGTTTTGCAAGGAAAAAAATAGGAAATATAAACACATGTACATTGTGCTTGATGAAATCACAAAAATGAAATTCCAAAGGTACTAGAAAATAAAAATGTTCAACATTAACAACAAATAGTACATCAAACTCTTACAAGTGTTATTAGAATATATGTAGGGTTAAGTAGACCATTGTAATGGTACTCTTCTTCATTGTATTATGTATCATTGATTGATTTGAGTGAAACAAAAAATAATGAAGAAATAATGCAAGTAGAAACGAGAAAGAAGAGGGCGAAAGCCATGAAAGAGGGTATGGATTCTTTGGTACATAACCAATCTTGCAACTTGGTTTTTTTGCTTGTAGATAAAATAACATTGCAGAATAAATGGGTTTACAAATCAAAGGAAGAAGATGGAGGGAAAAAGAGATATAAGGCCAGTTTTGTTTTAAAGGGGTTTAGATAGAAGAAGGTATATATTTTGATGAATTTTTTTCTTCTATTATTAAAATGACTTCAAGTAGAACTATTTTAAGTCTATTGGTAGTAGAAAATTTTCAAATTGAATAGTTGGATGTAAATACAAATTTTCACCATGGGGATTTAGATGAAGAGATTTATATGTATCATCCACATAGGTATGACATCAAAGGGAATGAAAATATAGTATTTAGATTGGAGAATAGCTTGTATGGCCTAAAGCAATTTTCGAGGTGACGATATTTGAAAATTGGAATATTTATGATAGAACAATTTCATAGTAGATGGAAATATGACCACTATGTTTATTTTAAGAGGTTAGATAATGATAGATATATTATCCTACTATTGTATGTAGATGACATGCTTGTTGTGGGGTCTAACCTATAGTATATAAATGCACTCGAAATAAAATTAGCTAATTCTTTTGTGTGGAAGGATTTGGATGTTTCTAAGGGAATCCTTGGTATGCGAATAACAAGAGACAAGAATATCGTAAAATAGCATTGCCTTAGAATGAGTACATAGAGAAGGTGTGGGAAATATTTACAATGTTGGAGACAAAACTAGTTGGTACACCTTTACACAACCACCTCAAGCCAACTAAAGGGATGTGTCCCAAGAAAATAGGCTACATGTCAAGGTTCTGTATTCATCAATAATTGATTGTTTCATGTATGTGATGCCATGCACAGCTACAGATACTTCTTGTGTAGTGGGAGTTGCGATAATGTATATGAATACTCTAGGTAAAGAGCATTGGAATGCAGTAAATTAGATTATCGGGTATTTGAGAGGTAATCAATATTTAGGAATTATGTTTTGGAGGTTTAACATTAGTTTATAGGGATATTTTGATTCAAATATGGAAGTTGATATAGATAGCATGAGGAGCACCATAGGGTATGTTTTTATTGTAGGTGGAATAATGATAAGTTGGATTTCAAAATTTCAAAATGTGGTTTTACTTTCTACAATTAGAAGTAGAGTATATCATTGCTACAAAGGCTAGTAAAGATATGATTTTCTCACTGTTAGGTAAACTTGACTCAAGGAAAGAACATAACTTTGTACAAGTTGCTTAGGAGTATTATTATTGTTGAGTGAAATAGTTTTGTTGTTCCTGAGAGTGGAATAGAAAATCTTGCAATCTTTGGAGAAAAGACTATGTTGTGGCATCAATTACTGGTACATATTGGAGAGAAGGGCCTTCAAATACTACACGATAATGATGTGGAAGAAGGTATGTCTAATTTATCTCTGTATTTTTATTTATGTGAACACCGTGTATATGGGAAGAAGAATTGAGTGAGGTTCTCCTCTAGTGCTAAGAGGGAAAAAGGAATATTATAACTAGTGCACAGTAATGTGATTGGGCCTATAGAGGTTCCATCACTAGGTAAATCTATGTACTGCATCTCATATATAGAATTGTTATGTAAACTCGACTTAGGGAAGGATTCAAAGTTGATCAAGTCAAACAATGTTGGTTTTGGGCATGTGGTATAGTGTACCCATGGTTTTCTACCCATGGATATCATATAATGGAGCCTTTAAAAGTCTCGAAGGAACTGTATTGTAATGGGACAGGGAGGTGAGCGGTGAAGGCTCACTTGGCTTGGTTTTGGCCAAGGGACTAATGGAATTCCGTTAGCTAGGTTTTTTACCTAGGTTTGGGGTTTTCTTGGGTTAATATGTGTGTACATTTTGTTTAAAATTTTTATTGTCGCTAGTTTGTTTAATCTCCCTCTTAGTAAATATGTTCCTCTCTAGTAACTTTTTTAATAGTTGTAGAGGTTTACGGAGGAATTGGGAAAGGAGAAGGAGAATAGTACGTTGTACAGTGATAGCCAAAGTGCCATTCATCTTGAAAAGGACTTGGCTTACATTATAAGACTAAACATATATAGATTAGGTACCATTTCATATGATAAATGTTATAATATGGAAAGTTGAAAAGTGAAAAAGTACGCACTAGCCATAATCATGCATACATGTTAACAAAGGAAGTAACTAGGGATAAACCTAGTTTCTTTTAGCTTTAGTTGGCCTTTAGGCATGACTCTAAAAATGATAAATTTTAAAGGTAGTATATCCAGATAGGTGTAGTAGTGGTAGAGTTGTTGTGATCAATCCCCAAGTGGGAGATTGTTGGTTCTAGAGTTTGATTATATTCCTAATTCATAGAATCCATTTCATATATTTTTGGATCCCTATTATTGATTGGGGGGGTGGATGCAGGGGATTTCATCCCCACTACTATTTCCAAAGAGTCTGGTGGGGACAGAAATAGCCTTTAGATCCCCCCCAAATCCCCTCCCCCACTTAGAGGGTTTTCAAGGGTAGTACCCCAAAGATATATTTTTTTAGAAAATTTACTTGTAAAATATTGTAATTTCATTGTCAATTTGAACCATTCATCACTAGGTTGAAAATCTGATCTTAGGAGTTATGTTAATATTTTTTTTCCCCTAGAAGGAAGCCATGTTTTCTTTTTATTATGGCATTGTTGTAATATTTCTTGTTTCGATAAGTTATACATTTAGAAGAAAAATGGAAAAATTAAAAATGTTAGGTTTGGATGTGAATAGATGAAAATCCAAAAAGTGTTAGGACTCAATGTCAAAAGAAAATAATCATATCAAAAAATGATAGGATTAGATGCTTTAAAGAATAAAGGTGAAAATATTTGAAAATGCTCGCCATAGATAAAAGCAATAAAAGAAATAAAATTTCTTAGTTTCAAATAAGAAAAATTAAATAAGTTGTGTGTAGTTTGTTAGGATGCCACAAGCCAAAAATAATTTGTTTTTGATCATACTGCTTAAACATGATCAAAATATTTAAATTTATGCATTTTAGACTAGTGAATAAAAGTTCACCAAATTTGTTTAAACTTGGTTGAACATTACAGTTAGGAAAATAAATGGTAGCTTGTTTAAATGCGCCAAAAATCATTAAGATTAAATTATGTTTTATTAGTATTAATTTCTTCATTAAGTGGTTAATTAAATTGTGTAATAAATATCATGTCATGATTTTATTCTAAATTCGCAACGCGAAAAAAAACCTTTTGTCATATTTTGTTATCATTAGAGAAAATCTTAATGGTTCTCATCTTCCCCACCCTAATCAATGGCGGGGAAGGCATTTCGCACCCCCTTTTTCCATTTCTTGTTAACGACAAGGGGGGGGGGGGGTGGTCCGAAAAGCGGTTTCCTTTCAGCAAGCCCCTCGTAGCGTGTCGCTCCCTCATCACTTTGCACCCAACCCCTACTCTATACCACTTACCGTCGTCTACCCCCTCTAAAATCCACCTTTTCCTCCCAACGGTTGTTTGAATTCCCACCAACACCTATTTGACTTCCCGCCAACATCCATATCTTGATACCCAATCATCCTCTGCCACCTGCAGTTGTTCCATTACATCCGCTCCCTTACCATTGTGTTCAACCGTGTCATTACAACCGCTCCTTAACTGTTATCAGCTGTTATTACTGTCATCCTCTCCATTAGTGTTTTCCATTATACCTCCATATATTGTTCTCCAATAGTCATCTTGTATAACGGTAATCCAAGCATGTATAAATAAACATATTCCATTCCCTGCACCACCCTTTGATTCATTTTCCATTCTGTCAAATTTTAGGTTTTACAGATACAATTTTAGTTTACCACTCCGCCATCTATTCCCCTTATCAACAGTGTTATTCAGTGGCCTATCAGTTACTTGTAGAAACTCCCTTCATCTGTTATAAGTTTAGCAAAGAAATACTTGTATTTTCCTATTCAGAAAGAAATGGCTCCCAAAGGAAAGGGTCGAAAACCAGTCATTGAAGAAACTCCAAATATGTCTTCCACCATAGATCTCGACCATGTCCCATTAGTTGACCAGTTTTTCAAGATTACAGACAAAAAATGCGAATTCGAGCTCTATGAATTGCATCTCTGGTTAAAACAAAAATATTTAGACAAACAAAATGAATTCAAGCTCTGGGAGACCTTATTGCCCCTTTCACCTTTCCTCAAACCCATGAGTTTCATGATCTAGTCACCTGGTGTCAATTTAGGTATGATCCCCTTAAAAGGACTGTAGTAGCTCAGAATGGAGACATTCTGATTTCTATTACACATGAGACCATAAACCATATGCTTCTAATCCCATGACACAATGATTCCCTCAGCCATTTTTCCCAAGCTGCTCTCATGGAGTTATACCACAAACTGAATTTTCCTCAGAGAGCTCAAATTTTCAAAACATTTCTTCTAGATGATGCTGAAATTATGAAAAACAACCCTCCTTACCCATCCACTATGTTCCCTGAAGTAGCCACGCACATTATTTCCTTAATTTCCTATTTTTTAGGGTATCAAAATGACATAATAGTAGATGAGTCAATTCTGGGTTAATTTTCCATTTTCTCCAAAGACAGTCAGCCAACATTCATGTATAATTACAGTATGTTCCTGGATGATAATATGCATGAATAGGTGATGAATTTGACTACTCAAGGCATGTTCAAGTACACTTGTGTACTGGTTCATATGTTTCTTTTTCAACAGGAGGATCTATTACCAATTGCATTGCATAAACAATATGATCGAGGTGTTAATCAATCATTCATTCATTGGACTCAATTGGTTAGATCCATTTCAATTGAATTTTCATTTGTAGATTTCATTAAATCCTTCCTTCATCCATTTTTCTAGATTTTAAGAAATCATAATGAGCCTAGGATTGGCTCATACATCGAAAGGATACTTCATCTAAGTGATCAAGTTAAAACAAGAGACTGATATATTTACCAGAATTATACAGAGATCAGAGTATATGGATGTGAATTTTCACCTTACAAGCTACCCAAATATGTTACAGTGAGACTTTTCTCTCTGTAATATATTAGGAAAATGATTAACATAGATGATCTGCATTTTGTTTTAGGTAAAATAAAATATTAGTTTAAGATCAAGACTAAGGTGGGCTCTTTCATATGCAACACCAGGAATTGAAGCAGATGCAATCCCCAAGAGGATGAATTTTCAGCCAAGTCTCACTTGGTCATATGATCCATTCAACATTATTTCAAACTTGAAGGTGGAGTTGAAGGCAAAAATTTACAACCACACTCCTAGGCCAGAGATTGAGAAATTCATGAACTAGGATCAATGGGCAGAAAACACATTGCAAGAACCAGAGGAGCAGATTATTTCTACTTCCACTCTGAAAACTCCCATTTCCAAAAGAAAGCATCAGAAGAGGCCTAAAGAAGAACCATCATCTTCTACAAGTATTTCCAAAGAATTCATTATGCAACAAAAGAAGCAAAAGATAGATTTCACCATTTCAACTGAGAAAAGTAAAAAAGAACTAGAGATCATTGATTTGGGTGATGCAAAAGTTTCTACAGCAGCAAAAGGAAATGTTCCTAATACCCCATCCTCCTCTTTAGCTTCACAAGAGCCCATGGAGATTATTCAGTCAGTAGGAACCAGTGAAAAGGGTGATCAAAATATTTTCTCTAAATTCTTAGAGATTTAACAGAAGAATGAAGCTCTAAAGGCTAATGTCTACAGTCAGTTTTGGAAGCTGACCTCTACGTCACAGCATATCTTGTTGAAAACTTTTGACAATCAAAAGGGAAGAATGCAAATGGATTTTCTAGAGGCCTGAGTCCATTTTCCCAAATCCCCTTCTGGTTACAGGAAGATGATATTTTCTTTTGATGAAAATCAGATTCATCCCATTGACCAAATGGACATGCACAAATAGTCAAGAGAAACGATTTTCTCTACCATGAATAACACTGCCATGGCATTGTCCAAATTGAGAACAAATCTGTCAAATGTACAATCACAGTTGAAGATTGAGAAAATTTCCTCTTTGGCCAAACATAATAAGCTAACATCATTAGAAGATATAGTATTAAAGATTGGTTATGATCCTAAGGATGTCAAAGTTGTAGAATAAATTCTTAAGAATAAGAATGCAAACATTGCAACTCTTCTAAAGAAACTCAAATTGCCTTCTACATAACATCCATAAACCAAGGAGATAGAGGAAAGTGAACAAAATAGAGAGGAAATGCTAAAACGTATAATTGAGCGGAACATTCAAATCAAGAAGATAGAGGAAAAAATTTAAGGTCTACTCAAGGAGAAGGAAAAATCAACTCAATTGGCTATGATTCCAATTTCAGCTTTACCTATTGCAATTGCAAGCACAAAGTCGATTTATTCATCAACAACAACAGATTCTACATCAGCAGCAAGTGACCCAAGTAAACTTATGCAGTATTTGTCTCTACAAGAGCAAAAGAACGAAAATGTTATGGATAAATTCAAGAATCTAGAAGCTCAAAATATAAAGAATGATACTCTTTACATGGAAGAAATGTTGAAATCTCAGAGGTTAACACAGAAAGTTCAAAATTTAGAGAGTGAGTTATTGATGGAAGACACCTTTTCCCAAGCCAAGGAAAGCATCTGGACTGAAATATTTCAGGCTATGACTAAATTATGGCCATCCATACATATTATTTTTGAACAGGAAGAACTAATCACTAAGTGAAAAACAATCATTGAGTAGGAAAAGGCAACACTTAAGCAAAAACCAGTCGAAGCTTCAGATATGATTAAGGTGTTGAATTCAAAGAGAAGAGTAGAATTAGAACATATTCATATCATAGATAGAACATAAACCATTTTGGAAATCAAGAAAGTTCTGTAGAGGAAGAATCTGTTGAATCAATTAGAAACCAAGTGTCAAACTTTTGACATTGTTTTCTAAATATTTCACATCAATTTCAACATACTAAATCAAAGAGGATTTCCAGGATTAGTAGCGCCAAATGACAAGTTAATCAACTTAGAGGAGTACTACAAGAAGCTTTTGACAATTGGAATTGACAAAGCCAAATTTTCAGGGATTAAATGTCACATGACAGGAAAGGATTTTCTGGAGGCTTTAGAGTTTGATTTAATAATCAGACATGAAATAAAACATATCTTTATCAATAAGCCTACTTTTGAGATATATACTGAAGTAGATTAATTTTTCAGAAGATGATTAATCTAGATATACCAAGTCAAGAAAGATGGTATCACTTATGTGAAACTATCGAGTAAATTTCATCTCCAACAGCATGCCAGCAAAGCAACACATTTTGGGGCCACATCATCAACCATTTCCTTGAAGACAGTGACAACTCAACTCAATATTTTATGTATTCCTATACTTTGGTACTATTTTTGTAATTTGTTTAGATGCTTCTAATAGATATAATTTAGTATAAAAAACTCTCCATTCGAGTTATTAAGGGTTGCACCCTTGGATGAGCACATGTAAATCAGAATTGTATGGTATTTTGATAATTGATGATTAATAAAATGATTCTGGATTTGCTTCAAACAATTTGTCTCCTTGTAATTTTTTCCATTATTCATTTCATTCTGTTTTCTGCATATATTTAAGTTTTATGGAGATAAGTAGGTAAGAGAAAATTGTATCACATTCTATTTTAAATCCTCTGAAGTTATAATCTATCATAAATATTGATTTATTAGACTATCTGTCTGTATAAATCCCTTTACATTAGTTAATTGTCAGTAATCTTCATAATGCTAAATATATTTTGTTAAGCTGTAAACATTGTTTGTCAGCTTTTCATACTTATGATAAACTAAAGATTCAATCTGGATATTTAGTCTCTGCCTTCACATATGCAAAATCAAATCATTGTTTTGAAGTAAAGAACAAACCTTCTCTTACTCAATACTATCAAAGTTTAAAACATATGCTTGTTATTTTCTCAATACATTGGTCATCCAAACACTCCTTTTAAAACAACAAAATAATTTAGATGCTCTGGCATAATTAATTAACCTATAATTATCTCAGAGGACAACATCAGATTAGCGTCGTTGTCGGGGATACAAAATTTGATCCATTTTCCCTGGGACAACGATATACCTATTCCTTTAAGGGTGAATAAAGGACTAGTAAGGTTTAAATCTTTCACCTGGCGACTTCACAGAACCCAAAACTGGCTCCTTCAATACATACTAGGTCTCACTCTAATTCTGAGATTTTTTTACCCTTGTCAGATCCAAAGAGACTGGTAAGACATGCCTCTTTAAGAACAAGACTTAAAACTCCTTCTTCTATACCACCTCAACCATAGGATACTTCAGTCCCTGATCCTTTTAGATTTGGACCAATTGATTTAAATTCAAAAGATCTACCACCTAGGGTACATGAACTGATCTCTAAAGGAGTTCATTTCTAATCTGATCTTTTGGTTCATTCATTAGAATCATATCAAATCCCTAAAGTAGCTTCTAAATCTCCCAAATCAGAACAGGTTTTGGATTTGCACTTACTTGAATTCAAACCTACTGATTTCATATTTCCAACCTCTTATTCTTTTCCATCTACTTCTACACAACCAGAAGATATTTTCTTCTTATATTCAAATCCTTTATTTGAACCTAAAGAAGGAGAAACAAAGGTCCATAAATTGATCATTCATACACATTTGAAATCTTTAAGAAGATCTTCAACTTTATTTCTTCCTCCACCTTATTTTACCCCTCCATCTTCGCCTCCACATTCAAATTCTACCTCATCATATTCTACAACAACCACTACTGATTCCTCTTCATCTTCATCATAAGGTATGGCTGCTTTTCAAATTATTATTCAAGAAAGATATGCCGCTTTACAATTTCCAATCATACTAAAAAAATTTCCTGATGGATACTTGGAACACCTTCCAAGGTTTAATGGGGAAACTGGTTTATCTGCTGAAGATCATTTAGTGAAATTCTTAGACTTTGTTGACAATATGAATATCGAATATGAGAATGTATATATGAGATTGTTTTTTCAATCCTTAGAAGGAAATGTTAAGATCTAGTTTAGGCAATTGAGGGCACACTCTATTCGAAGTTGGGATGAATTAACCACCATAGTTAAGAATTAATGGGGTGTTAAAAAGGATCCTGTCTATTTTCTGACAGAATTTGAAGAACTCAAAAGAAACTATGGTGAACTAGTGTCTGACTTCATTAAGAGATTTAACAAAATCTATCATAAAATTCCCGTTGATTGTAAACCACCAGTAGCAACAACAAAGGTTAGGTTTTCCAAAGCTTTTGAATATGACTTTGTAGTCATGCTTAGGGAAAGAACATCTCATACTTTAGAAGACATGTAAACAAATGCTATTGAAGTTTAAGCTAACAGATCTGATTCAGCTAAATTCAAAGCCAAAGCTAAAATGGCTTAGAGGAAAATGAAAGCTAACCAAGAGGCTTCTTCTTATTCCAAGCTAAAAATGAAGATCAAAAGATAGATGAGATAAATTAATTAATTAGGAACCTTTCTAATAGGATTTATGAAATTGAAACTCAACCAAGAAGAATTCATCAAACTGTTGCTAGACCTCAAACTCAAACTCAAGCTCAATTTAAGAAATATCCTCAACTTCAAATTCTTCAAAGACCTAGTAATGATAAACAAATTCCACCTCCTTTCTTGATTGATGATCAACAACCTGATGATAGTAACCTTATGATCACTAAAGATATCAAAAATATTGACAATAAATTTGTTCAAAATGCCATTGTCCCTCTTCCTCATAATCAAACTTCCCAAGAGGATCAAGAAAATTCTCAAGTGTCTAAATATCAAGCCTTCTCTGAATTCTTAAGTACAGAACTAAATAGGAGGTATGATTTAAGACCAAGAGCAGGCCTAGAAGGCCTCCCAAAAATCCTGTTATAATTGAACCTCAAATAAAATCTGTTGAAACCTAAACCACAACAATTCAACCTTTAAATCAGCTAATTGATACCACTTCAATTGATAAAACTGTTTTAACTACTTTCAATGTTGAAAGGGAATTAGAGAGAGTCAAGATTCCCATCCCATTATCATAGCTTTCAAAGATCCTTGGATACAAAAATCAAGTTACAAAACGGATTCAAAATTCAAGTGTGGATGCTGAAGGGGATGTAATTAGTCTACAAGATGAAAAACCCTCAGTAATTTTTGGTCCAAGCTCAGACATGATTGATGAAACAGTGCCACCTTTCTATGCAACTTTGAAAGCACATGATTCCTTATTATATAACTGCATTTTAGATTTTGGAGCATCACATAATATTATGCCAAAGGTTATTATGGATCAATTTAATTTGGAAATTACTCGATCTTACCATGACCTATATACATTTGATTCTAAAATGGTACCATGTCTAGGACTCATAAAATAATTAGTGGTAACTTTAGCCCAAATACCTATAAAAAGTGTAGTTTTGGACATCGTGGTCACTAATATCCCTCCTAAGCTTGGAATTATTTTATCAAGGTCTTGTTGTTCAAAGCTAGGAGGAAGCCTTCAAATGTACATGTATTTTGCCACAATTCTTGTATATGAGGGTGAAAACCTTAGGTTATAAAGGGAGGTCATATTCATTCATACTATTTGCAAAGAAACTAAAGCTAGAAACCATCCTATATATGCAGTAGACAAATATTTTGGTTGTTTTCAAATATCTTCAAATAATATGCAGAATTCTCAACTTAAAACTCAAGATGTTGTAGAAAACCTTAAAACTATCAAAACTAATATTTGGAAATTGTATTTTGATGGGTCTTGTTCAAAAGAAGGCACTGGAGTTGGTGTTGTTCTAATTTCACCATAAAAAGAAAACATTACTCAATACTGTAAACTTGATTTTGATGTTACTAATAATGTAGCAGAGTATGAAGCCTTTCTTCTAGGATTAGAGTTAGCTAGAAGTCTTAAAGTGCATAATTTAAGTGTTTTTAGTGACTCTAAATTCATAGTCAAACAAGTTAGTAATCTTTGTCAAACAAAGTATCCTAGACTTAGATATTATAGAAATGAGGTCTGGGATTCAGTGGAAAACTGCTTTAATGCATTTAACATCACAACTATCCCTAGAAATGAGAATATTCATGCAGACTCCCTAGCTGTTTCAACTAGTTCATTCAAAATTCCAGATCAAATGCAATTTCAATATCAAATTCAAGTCAAATATAGGCCATTGATTCCTGAAAATCTTAAATATTAGCAAATATTTGAGGATGATGAAGAGTTAAAATATTTTCTACAAGTTATTCATGAATTCACTGTTTTTCAAATTGAAGAAGATCAGTCAAATATAAATGAACTAAATAAATAAAATCAAACTTATGATTTAAATTTGAAAATGGTTGACCACAATATCATTTAGTTGTCTAATAACTTTATTCCCAAATGTCTAGTCCTTCTAGAAAAATTATTTGACGAAAATGATGTTCTCAATAATCCACTATCAAATTCACCTGAAGAAGGTATTGAAGAATCTAATATTGGAACACCTAAAGAAATCAATAACATTAAAATCTTTGCATCTCTACCTCGGGAATTAAAAACTGAATATCTGAGTCTTCTTAAAGCTTACAAGATTTTTTTTGCTTCGTATTATGCTGAATTAAAAACCTATGATACAACTCTCATTGAGCATAAAATTCCTTTAAAACCTGAAGCAAAACCCTATAAGAAAAAATTAACTAGAATCAATCCACTCTTGCTCCCTACTATTATAACTCCCCCCTGCTTCCGAAGGATGAGAATGGAGCTAAAGGAAGGTAACCACAAACCAACCTTTAGGTCAGGTAGCTAGCCCTACCAAGACCAGATATGGCTCTCTCAATGTCACTTAGCAGCCAAAAGTATGATTTTATATAATTTTTTAGGATAGTTATGATGCTCAGTAAATTACGGTTTTTGTTTGTTTGGAGTTTTGTTGGATAGGAATGACAGTTAGGAAACTAGGTCTAGGGTTTTGGATTGAATTTAAAGGTTTAGTTACAAAGGTAAGGGTGAGGCCAGGCAGGAAAACTAAGAAGCATGATTAATTTTTCATTGTGTATAGAGTGAAATGAGAGGGAATCCAAATGAGCATTAAACTAAATTCATTCATCAGAAGAACATAGACAATTTCATGAAAATATTATAGAAAATTGACCATGGAAAGCATGATTTATGTCAATAAACTGATAAGACTTAGCATAAATAAGAATATATGTGAAATATGAGTAACATAAAATTCAAAATCATGAGTTTACAGAGAAAAAAAAAATTCTCAAATACATACCACAAGAGTCTCAACACTATGTCTACAACATTGTCTTTGATTTCATTAGCAAAAGCTTGTACAATAGCTCCACTGCAAATAAAGCTATCCAACCTCTAAAAAGACTTGAGGTGGGCTACTTATAGAAAATAGAGTTCATGAAACCTCATAGGGTCGAAATCCTATCCAAAAATCATAATAATTACATCATATTAATCAATTCCTAGAATCTAGGGAAGTTAGAAACTTATCCATGAAATTTAGCTAAGGACTAGGAATGAGTGTCTCCTCCATTAAATTACATGTTTCCTCATCATAGAAGAAAAAAAAACTCAAACACATCAATTTCCACCTCATGGGAAAACTAACATCGAATTTCGGGATTTTTCGAGGCCCGACACCTGTATGAGAGGAATCCTATGTAGAAATGTTGTGCCTGAGGCATAAATCGTGCCAGTTTTGCAAAAGCATCACGCCCGTTGAGGGGTGATTTTAACCAAATTTTAGGAACCCAAATGAAAATATGGAAATTTTCCTGAGTATCCCTATGAGTCTAGTTTTCATAACACTTTAAATTTTTATAAAAAACCAATGGGAAGGCCCCCAAAAGTGGTTTTTCCCAACCTCACTCCAAAAGCATTGCTTCTGCTCCAAAATAGTGGAAAAAGCATAGAAATGAGGTGTGTTTTTGGATTTTTATTAAAAACTAGAGCCTATTATGGAAAACCAGGTACATATATGGAATGCACTAGCCAATATGCACCCCACCAAGTAGAAAATTATTGATTTGGAGGCTTTGAGAGAAAGCATCGCACCTCAGCGTGACACTTCTGTGGAGGCAAAATTTCCAGATTTGTGCAAAAATCACTAAAAAGGGAAAAAGTCCTCAAAAATGTTGATTTTTTTTTGTATAATACCTATGGAGGATGGGCTAAACATCCATGGACACCTTAGCAAGGATGTCTAATTTTTATTTCTCCTTGAGTGTCATTTGAGCCTCTTTGAGCTTCTTTTCACTTGTTTGAGCCTGATTTGTAAAATTTTGTTCCTGGTGCAATAAATATTGGCCATATGTCTCTGGAGGTTATTATTATTTTTAGATTTATTAAAAAAATTATCAAGGTGCCCATTGACCCTATCAATCCAATACTCTATCTTGATTGATTTCATCAAGAATTAACTCATCAAAAGTATGTTAACCTGATTTAGGATCTGCTGACTCTCTTTCTTTTTGAAGCACCTTCTTAAGGCCTATTGTCCTTGGTCTTATTATTTTTGTTCCAAACTCTGCATCCTCCATCTGATCATCATCTGCAATCTCTTTTCCTTTGCCTTTATCTGCATCAACATGTACCATAGGTTTGACTTGGAGGAGTAGTTTCACCTTTAACTGAAGGTTTTCTTACTGTAGGAATGTGATCTGAGAATTTTCAATTGAGAACACCTTCCTTAGCTTTTCTATTTCTTCATATTTCTCATTTATTATCTCCTTAACTGACTTATCCTTCACTCGCTCTGCCATGTCAACATCCAAGGGTGCTTGTTCATCATGGTGCTGCAATGGTGACTCACCATCACAGCTAGGTGGCTGATCCACTGTTGGCCTTTAGTCATGTGTAGTTTTAGGTGCCAATACACCTCTGATGTTCTTGGGAGAAAGAACCATTCTCTTTCCCTTCTCATAGGTTTGACTGATCTCAAACCTAGGTGTTTTTGAAATCTGAGCCTGCCTACTAGAAGAACCAACCTCCTTTGGTTGTACTGATGCTGTGGTATGAACAATGGGTGGACTAGTAGCAGGAGCTGATGCTACTCTCTCCATGAAAAATTCCCAGGTCATTTTGTTTGGTGATAGCTAGTGCATAACAATCATTTTAACAAAAACATGGTGAAAAACACTGGGATGAGGATTTTTACCTTTGATTTTTATTTTTTCTTCCATCTTGACCAAACTCCTTAATAGATAATTTGACAAATTGAGAGATTTGGTAGCTGTAAAGTGAATTAGAAACATGACATGGTATTGGTAGAGTCTTGAAAATATTCCCTCGCATGTAAAGTACTTCATGGTGAGCTTCATTAATGAGTCATACTTATTAAGTAGATGCCTGAAAGGGAAAATATGTTCAGGTTCATTTCTGCAATGAGGTTTTAGGAACATTGGATAATTTTAAAGGTCCAACTCCATGCCCTTGAAAAAAACTTCTCCTTCATTTGGAATCCATGTTGCTGAAGTTATGGCCTCTGCTAATAAAATGAATTTTATGCCTACAATAGTGGCCTTGTCTCTGCTGAAGTTTGTGGCAAAAAGGGTAGTTAATGGGGCATGACATCCTACCTCCATGATCTTCTCACGAAATCTCGAGACAAATCAAAGCCAAAGCAAATTCGGGTATATGGGGAGGCATTAATTTCTTGCAGTGTGGATGGCTCAAATCTAGAGTGGTGACCTCCCTTGTGAACTCTCATTTTAGTCTCCATAGTAGTTGTGAATACAATCAAACCATCCTAGATGAAATGAGTGGGTAGGGATGGCGAATTTGGGAAAACAGGGGATATGGATAGGGTAGGTTTAGGGGTTGTGATGGGGTATAAGAAGGTTGAGGAAAATTCCTAAAAAATTTGAGGAAATAGGGTAATGTGTTAGCTTAAGAATACATGTGGAATCACTTGAAATGGGTATGGGAAAGTGTGTCAAAATAGGAAAACACAAAGATTTTCTATTTTTGCTGTGAAAGTGTAGTGAGGAGTTACGGTTTTGACTAAATAAGGGTAAAGAGAACTGTGAGTGGTAGGGGGTATTGGGGTAGGGTTTTTGAATGGTTTATGAAGGATGAATGAAATTTTATATGGTGGGAAAAGGGTCTCCAATGGCCTAAACCAATCAAGAAAGGAGAAACCCTAGATCATAGGAGAGAAAAACCCTAATGATGAAAAACACTCATACAATTATGAATTGACTTGAAGAAGGATTTTAAGATGATTACTTACTGTGTATGAGGCCACAGGAGATTTTCAGAGTTGGTTTGAAGTTTTAGAAGATGGTTTGGAAGCCAAAATATAAAAGCATAGCACTCTATTGCAGAAACGTAGTGTTGCCCGTGCCGCTCACTCCGACCTCGTAAATGTTTTAGCCCTCAAGCATCATGCCTCTAGAAACGTAGCATATTGGATTTGTTTACAAATTCTTCCATTTTTCTTCCACCTTTGGCAGTGGCAAGGTACTTTGAAGGTGAGAGATACACTTTATCGAGCAAGGGAAGATAAACTGAGTGAAATAAATCACTTTTTTCCTTTTATAACATCAATAAAAACACCTTTTTGTCATTTAGTGAAAACATGACTTTTTTGAAGGACACTTTTCTTTTTGAATATTTGACAATGAAACAAGCTTTTGAAAGAAGACAAGTTGTTTCTTTTTATTCACCTACCTAAGCTAACTCCACTTAAAACACAACTTTGTATGGTGGAAGTGAATGACCCTTCTTTTTGCCTTTTTTATGACATATTTTTTATTAAAATATGGAGGCGAAATGAAAGACACCTAGACACTGACGTAGGTGAAAACATGATGAATTGACCTAAGAATATAAATGAAAATGAAGGACATGACTCATGAAATGAAAATAACCATGAAAAAACTGAAGGGAGTATCTTTAAAAAGCTAGACATATCCAGTGATCAAAATTTTATTTGAAAAATGACTTGGAAATGTAAAATTTTGACCTAGAAGAACTACTAGACAAATTTGAAAGAGTATATATTAATCACTGAATATTGGACACTAACATTGGCTCCAACTAGGGATGGAAGCTCCTTCAGGAGGTATCAAGAACAAAGTAGGTTAGGTAGCCTTATCCATGGGGCCATGGGGTCAAAACTGAAAACTGAAACAACATCGACAAAATGAAACCTGACTCAAAAATTAGCTGACCCTTTTGAATTTTTTGAAAGAAAAACATCAGCTGATCATAGAGGTCTCATGGCCTTCTCCTTGGGCTTCAAACTTCTGCAACAACTTCTTATTCTTAAAAGCAAAATAAAAGTGATATTTACAATGAAAATGAACTTTTTCTTCAAACTTAGTTATGGTAGTGTTTGAGGAACCTACCATTCACCAATCCTCCCAGAATTTCTTTCCCATCAAGTTATTCTACCAAGAATGCTTTATTACCTCTTAATGTTGTGATTTTATATGGACCTTTCCATAGATTATCAAACTTACCATGCTTACATTTGTCTTCATTCCGGGCATCCCACTGAACAACAACATCTCCTACTTGGAAATCATCGCCTTTGGTCTTCTTGTCATACACTTTCTTGATTTTCTCCTGAAGTTTTGAAGCATGATTGAAAACCTCTTCTCTTTTCTGCTATAAATGAATCATTTGACTGATTCTTCACTGGATATCATTTGGTTCACTGTCAATCTCTTGTAGAATTTTCATCACCAGGACAACTAAAAAAGTGGGAAATACTGTGTCAACACTACACACAAGATGAAAATGTGACATACTAATTGATCTCTTCATGCTAACTCTATCCGCCCATAGAGAATTTACGAGATTATTGTGCCAATTTCTCTTTTTCTCTTGTAGCAACTTCTTAATTATATTCACAAATATTTGTTTGACAATTCAACCAACCCGTTTCCTTGAGAATAATATGTTGTAGAATGGCCAAGCCTTATGAGATATTTATCACAAAAGTCAATAATTTTCTTAGACTTAAAGGTTATTTCATTGTCAGTAATAATTTTCTGTGGACAAACAAAACGAGACAAGATATTTTTTTCCAAAAATTGAATAATGATAGTATCTTTATCTTGCCTCGTCGGAATAGCTTCAATCCACATTGTGAAGTAATCAGTGGCAGTGAGTATCCATTTGTGTTGAGCTGATGAAGGAGGATGTATATCACCATGAAATAAAGATCCCACTGCTGAAAGGGTGCTTGAACTGCGATGGGTTTTAAGGGCAACGATAAAAGTTTTCTCTTTCCTTGAAAAAATTGACATTCATGATAGCTCATGATATTCTTATACACATCTAAAAATAAAATTGGCCAATAGAAACCAGCCCTAAAAATCCTTTTTGTTGCAGTCTTCTAGAAAATATGACCACCACAGTCACCTTTATGAAAATCATTCATCACTTTTTCAACTTCTCCTTCTACCATGCAATTCAACAACACTCCACCCAGATCTTTCCAATACAAAGCATTGTTAAAGATGCAATACTTAAGAGCCCTCAACTTCAAAGATATAACTTTACTACTAGGGAAGCCGTGAGGAGGATTCAAGTGCTGCAAAACATAAATAATGTCAGCGTACCATGGTGATGAAATAAAAATTTCAAATACCTGAGGTAGTGAATCAGCTTCTTTCTCTTCAGATAATGCAGCAATAAAATTGATGTCTAAATCATGAATATTGGAGTCTGCCATAAGCTTTTCCAAGCTTTGTCCCTTGATCAGTTTTGTAGGCTTGATATCCAAGTCATACTCCAACATAGCAACGATCCATTTGCCATGACAACCTTCAGGATCATTCTGTGTAAGCACATCTTTGACAAAAACGTTTGGAACATATGCAATCACATGAGAGTGAATAATATAGACTCGAAGTCCTTAAATGGTTTAAATAGCACAAAGTCATGTTTTTCAATGATATTGTACTTCAAGGTTGCATCTCTAATGGTTCTACTGAAGAAGGCGATGGGTTGTTCTATTTTTTTATTTTTCTTTTGCATGAGGACAATAGCTAGAGTATGCTATGAAGCAAAGGAAAGTATGATGAAATCAAGTGTGTAATTTGGACTAATAAGAATAGGAACGTGAGATAACGAAAATTTTACTTAATTGAAAGACTTTTTTGCTTCCTCATACCATTTTAATTCACTATATTTCTTCAACATGCTAGTAATTTGCCTCAAATGTTCAACAAGATTAGGAACAAACCTTCTCAAAAAATTGATTTTACCATTGAATGACTGAATCTCCTTCTTTCTCATAGGATATTCGAAGCTCTGAATTGCTTCAATTATTGAAGAATCTATTCAGATGTCATCTTTTGAAATGATGTGGCCAAACAATTTTCCTTCCTCCATAGCAAACAGATTCTTTTTAGGATTCAACTATAATGCCAAATTTCCTACATCTCTGAAAAAATATTTTCAAGTGCTGCAAGTGTTGCTCATATGTCTTGGAGAAAATAGTGATATCATCAAGATAGATGACCAAGAAGACATCCTTTTCATTGGCAAAGTCATATTCCATTGCTCGGTGAAAATTCGCTCCTGCATTTTTCAATCCAAAGGGCATTTTGGCGTACATAAAGGTATCCCATGGTGTTGTAAAGGCTATATTTTCTAGATCATATGGATGGACTACAATCCGATTATACCCAGAGTATTCGTCCAACCTAAGAAATTCTGGAAGATCCAACTACCATTTGTACAATATGGGCCATTTTTGGCAGTGGGTAATTGTCTTTCAACGACACTTTATTCAGATTTATGAAATCTATACACAAGCGAATTTCTTTGGTCTTCTTTCTTACTGGAACTAAGTTAGACATCCAATTAGAGAAGCGAAGTGGAACTATAATACCAACAGTAAATAACCTGTTTACCTCTTTTTGAATGGAGGGTAGCAGATCTGGATTCATTCTCCTCAATTTTTGGCAGAAAGGCTTCTGATCCAGTTTCAAAGGAATAGTATGTTGAATTATACTCTTATCATAAATTTCAGATCAGAATACTCCCATGCAAAAAATCAGCAAATTGAGACATGAGAATTTCATATTTACCTTTCATCTCTGGGCTCAAGGATTTTTCAAATCTTAACTATATTGGGATTTTCAGGAGTGCTAAGATTAGATATTCCACTCCTACTTCTGTTGGCAACATGGTTGGTTTGCGTGCAACATCATCTTGGTAAAAAATATCCTCCAAAGGCACAAGACCTCTAGGAATGGAGTTGTCTTTCAGCTGAAGTACTTTCATTTCCACTGCATGCAATTCTTGGTCATTTTCAGAAAATTGGTCATCCATTTGTAAATTCACAAATTCTTCTTCCGTCTGCAAGAAGTTGATGATATTTTTATCATATTGAAAGACCTGCCAATACTGAACATTATCCAGAATTCCAGGGCGATTTTTGATGATAATATCATACTTCTTATTGGGATACAATCATATTTTAAACATGCTGGCTGAAGTGGCAAGAGAATCAGAAATAACATTGTTGTCCCTTGGGACCAATGACAAAGTGTACTCGATGAAGATCTTAAGGATATCTAGTACTAAATTTCGGTAAGTTCACATCCTAGGATTCTTGGCCTGGTATTCCCCTTTGACTTGTTTTATTACCAATTTAGAGTCGCCATACACAGAAATTTTCTTGGCACCTAACTTCTTGAGAATTTTCAAGTTGGCTATCAAAGCCCCATACTATGCTTCATTGTTCGAACAATTGAATGCTAACTTGTAAGAGTACATTTGAACATTAGGAGGAATGTTAAGAGACTAATTTATATGGCTTTTAATCCACACTACAATGCTAGACCCTTCCTTACCCAAGGCTCCATCGAAGTCCATGGTCCACTAACCACTTTCTTCATCAGGTTGCTACAAATCGGATGGCTGAACTTTACTTGTTGCTTGAGAAAGATCTGTTATACCAAAAATTTATGTCTTTCATAGTTTCATCTATTTTTTGGGCTGATGCACTTGGTTCCAAACCACTTAGCATCTTTTCTCGATTTTCTGCATTTGCAATTTCTAAAACATAATTTGAAAAATCAGAAATTTTTGTCTTTTCTTCATTAATCAAACTTTCTGAAGATGTTGAAAATTGATCATTGAATAAGATAAAAGACTCTAAATCCATGTGAACAACATGTATGGGGTGATTATTAGGCTTTTCTCTGCTACTGAACATATGCTTCATTTTACTTTCTCGGTATAGTGTTCAGAGTTGACCAAAGACCGGTATGGTAGAATATGAAAAGTCAAGCTGCAAGGTACCTCTAAGCTTTGCTCCCCATGACTGGGAGAGAAAAATTCCATATCTGCGAGGGATATCAGCCACAACAACATCCATGAGGACATTCTTGGCTGGGATTTTCTCTAAAGATGCCACTAGATATTTAATGAGGATAAGACATTTCACTCTACCTGAATCAAATGAATAAAGGTCATGGTAAGTTCTTGTGATATCTAGGCCTAATCTATCCATGCCGGCTTTGGTCATAAGGTTATGAGGCACTCCGTAATCAAGCATGGTGTTATGGAGGATAAAATCATGGAATTTTGAGGCTAAGATAGAACAGACAGACGTCACTATCTTCTAAATCACCATCAACAATAGTACCAAATAAAAGTTATGGGTGATCATCACTTACATTAACCATATCAGAAATATGATCTACCCTAAGAAAATTGGCCACTTGAAACTTATACTGGTCATTCTGGACTATTTCAGTTAAATGAATGGTTACTTTCAGCTTAGAGATTTTATTTTCAAGACTAAAAAGGGAAGAATGTTTTTCTACCTCTTTGGAGGATGCACCTTTCTTCTGTAGCTGATCTTTCTGTGGAATCTACTTCTTTTGTCATCCATCTTGGAATTGTTTATATTTTTTCTAACTACTGGTAGAATCCTCATTTCCTTTTGTGGGACTAGGAACAACATGCCTCTTATATTTGTTTTGATTTGAAGTAGTCGTCTCTTTATGCAGAGTATCAGTTTGAGAACTCTGTTTTTTCTGATTGGATATGATAGAAACATTCTTATTCCTCAAACCATACTACCTCTATACTTGAGTGAGAGAATTATGATATCCCCTCTAATAATATTTTGTCTGTACTAATAGCATATCATCATTTGACAAGACAAATAGTTTGATCGTCTGATGCATAAATTTATGCAGAAAACTGATCTTCTTCAATGAGGAAAATAGGTTGTTGATTTTCCTCAAATAAATGAATCTCAGCATAAATTTCTTCTTCATCTTCTTCATCAAGGCCTTCTGTGTAGTTCTGCTAAAATGGAGTGTGAATTTTCTGCTGACTTTGTGGATCTTAACACCTCTGTTCCCTTTACGTGATTCTGTATTGAGGCTGCTGATTTTGATCCCTAAAATTGGAATTTCTAAAGGAGGGTTCAACTTGTCTATTAGCGATGGAAATTTTATCCATCATCTTCTCCATGGTTTTGATCAAGGTGTCGAGCTTGCCCTCATATGAAGTATATTTTTCTTCCTTGATAGTGACCCCTTTATCTATTTTGATTTTTGACTTTTTGATAATCAAATTAGCTTCCACGCTCACTGCATTTCCTTGCATTTCTTCAAGATTTGATGGATTTCTTTCCCTCAACAGGAAAGCCATGTCAGGAACGAAACCATCAGAGTAATGCAGTAAAGCAAGGCTTGGAGGAGGCTTGATATTTTCATGAATAGAATCATAAATCTTATTGAATCTAGTTGTAAAGTCTTGTATAGACTCATTAGATTCCTTTTCAAGGCATTATATTCAACTAGGATTTGCAATGGATTCTTCTTCTCCTCCCATTTTTTCATATACAAGTCAATCAACTGCTATGAATTAGCTACTAAACTAGATGTGAGAGAGTGAAACCATTTTTTAACCTCTCCTAAGAAACTCTATGCTATGATGTGCATCTTGGCATCATCATTGTCGATCTCTTGAAGAACCATGAAATAAACCACTTTGATAATGTGTTGATAAGAAGTATACTCTGATGTTCCATTAAAAAGGGGAAATATTTGACCATAATTCTAAGCTAGTGCAGTGAGTTTTTGAGTAAGATCAATGGAGAAAATCAAATATGATTAATGGAGGAGGAAGATATGATGATGTAGTTGTATGAGAAGGTGTAATAATAGGTGGTGAAGAAAATCCTACTTTTAGTATTGGAAATAAGCTATGTTTGAAGTTTCTTGTAACTTATCCACCAAACCTTTAAGTTTGTAGAAATTAGACCAGACTTCACTATCAACCTCGAAATAAGAAGACTTGGAAAATGGTACAAATGTCTCAAAATCAATAGGATCAAAGACAATTTTTGAAAGAAAAGTTTCAGAATTAGACCTAAACAAAGATGTTTCAAATTCAATATTATAGGACAAATATTCTGAAGCAAATATCGCAGGAAAGGAATTTGATTTCACAAGTGGAGGAATAGCCCTTCCAAATTTTTGAGACTTAGTCTTCTACTTTCTTAAAATAATCTTAGGGTCATTTATAATTGGTGAGGGATTTGGGTCTGGATTTGACCTAGTGTGTCTTTTGGGAGCCATATTTTCTTGAAAATTGGTACTTTGGCTCGAATTTACAGACTCGGCCTTCTTTGAATGTTAGAAGTTGTCACCCACAAGTCTAACCTTCAGTGAAATAAATAAATTTTCTGAGGGAAATTTTTACAATCGCTCTTGGGCAATGGTGCCAAAAATGTTATCTCTCCCCCTTGCTTCCCAAGGTTGAGAATGGAGCTGAAGGAAGGTAACCACAAACCAAACTTTAGGTCAGGTAGCTAGCCATACCAAGACCAGAGAGGGCTCTCTCAATGTCACTTAGAAGCCAAACATATGAATGTATATAATTCTTTAGGCTAGTTATCATGCTTAGTAAATTAGGGTTTTTGTTTGTTTGGAGTTTTGCTGGATAAGAATGATAGTTAGGAAACTAGGTCTAGGGTTTTGCACTAAATTCAAAGGTTTAGTTGCAGAGGTAAGGGTGAGGCCAGGTAGGTAAGATAAGAAGCATGATTAATTTTTCATTGTGTATAAATTTAAATGAGAGGGAATAAGAATGAGCATTAAACTAAATTCGTTCATTAGAAGAATAAAGACAATTTCATGGAAATCTTATAGAAAATAGGGCATGGAAAGCATGATTTCTGTCAATAAAATGATAAGACTTAGCAAAAATAAGCATATATGTGAAATATGAGTAACATAACATTCAACATCATGAGTTTATAGAGAAAAAAAAATTCTCAAAGGCATACCACAGGAGTCTCAACACTATGTCTGCAACATTGTCTTTAATTTCATTAACAAAAGCTTGTACAATATCTCCATTGCAAATAACAACTATCTAACCTCTAAAAATACTTGAGGTGGAATAACTATAGAAATGAAGTTCATTACACCTCATAGGGTCGAAATCCTATCCAAAAAGCATTATAATTACATCAAATGAATAAATTCCTAGAATCTAGGGAAGTTAGAAGCTTATCCCTAAAATTTTGCAAAGGACTAGGAGTGAGTGTATCCTCCATTAAATTACAAGTTTCCTCATCATAGAAGCAAAAAAAAAACTCAAACACATCAATTGCCACCTCATGGGACAAATATCGTCGAATTTCTGGAGTTTTTTGGGCCTGACAGTTATATGAGAGGAATCCTATGCATAAATGTCATGCCTGAGGCAGAAACATCGCGCCAGTTTTGCAAAAGTGTCACGCCAGTTGATGGGTGATTTTGACCAACGTTTAGGGACCCAAATGAAAATCTGAAAATTATTCTGCATATCCCGGTGAGTCTAGTTTCCATAAAATTTTGAATTTTTTGAAAAACCCCATGGGAAGGCCTCCAAAAGTGGTTTTTCCCAACCTCACTCTAGAAGCACCGTGCTTGCTCCAAAACAGTGGAAGAAGCATAGAAATGAGGTGGTTTTTTGCCTTATTCTTCAAAACTAGAGCTTGTCATGGAAAAATAAGTACAGATATGGAATATAATAGCCAAGATTCACCCAATCATATAGAAAATTATTTATTTGGATGCTCTGAGAGAAAGCATTGCACTTGGTCGCGACGCTTATGTGGAGGCAAAATTTCCAGTTTTGTGCAAAAAATAGCAAAAATGCAAAAAGTGCTCAAAATTGTCCAAACATTTTTCCATAAGACCTGTGGAGGATGGGCTAAACAACCATGGATGCCTCAGCAAATAGGTCTAATTTTTATTTCTCCTTGAGCTTCATTTGAACCTCTTTGAGCTTATTTTTCACTTGTTTAAGCCTAATTTGTGAAATTTTGTTCCTAACACAATAATGATTGGCCATATCTCTCTAGAGGTTATTATTATTTTTATCTTTCTTCAACAACTTCTTAAGGTTCCCATTTACCCTATCAAGACAATACTCTCTTGATTGATTGATTTCATCAAGAATTAGCTAATCAAAAGTCTGCCAACTCGATATAGGAGTTGTTGACTCTCTTTCTTTCTAAGGCGCATTATTGAGGCTTATTGTCCTTGGTATTCTTCTTTCTATTCCAACATATGCATCCTCCAGATGATCATCATCTGAAATCTCTTTTCCCTTGCCTTTATCTGCATCAACATGTACCTTAGGTTTGTCTTGGAGGAGCAGTTTCACCTTTAACTAAAGGCTTTCTTGTTGTAGGAATGTGATTTCAGAATTATCAACTAAGAACAGCTCCCTAATCTCTACTATTTCCTCATATTTCTCCTCTATGATCTCCTCAACTAAATCATCCTTCACCTACTCTTCCATGTCAACATCCAAGGGTGCTTTTTCATCATGGTGACACACCATCATGGCTAGGTGGCTGAACCACTGTTTTCCTTTACTCATGTGTAGTTTCAGGTTCCAATACACCTGTGATGGTCTTGAAATAAAAAACCATTCTCTTTACCTTCTCATAGGCTTTAGTGATCTCAACCCTAAGTTTTTTTGAAATCTAAGCCTACCGTCTAGAAGAGCCAACCTCCTTTAGTTGTATTGATATTGTGTTATGAACAATGGGTGGACTAGTAGCGGGAGCTGATGCTAATCTCTCCATGAAAAATTCCCAATTCATGTTGTTTGCTAAGAGCTAGTGCATAGAAATCATCTTAAACAAAACATGGTGAAAAACACTAGGATGAGGATTTCTACCTTTGCTTTGTACTTTTTCCGCCATCTTGACCAAACCCCTGAATACATAATTTGATTAATTGAGAGATTTGGTAGCTATAAAGTGCATTAGCAACCTAACATGGTATTAGTAGAGTATTGAAAATATTCCCTTGCATGTAAATTACATGATGATGAGCTTCATTAATGGGGCATACTTATCGAGTAGATTCTTGAAAGGGAAAACATGTTCAGGTTCATCTCTGCAATGAGGTTTTAGGAACATTGGATAATTTTGAAGGTCCAATTGCATGCCCTTGAACCAGAATTTTCCTTCATTTAGAATCCATGTTGCTGTAGTGTTCTGCTGATAAATTGAATACTAGGTCTACAATAGTGGCCTTGTCTCAGTTGAAGTTTGTGGAAAAAAGGGTAGTTTGGGGCATGACATCATACCTCCATGATCTTCTCACAAAATCTCAGACAACCAGTGTTTTCATAATATCTCTTAGCATATGGGGAGACATTAACTTCTTGCAGTGTGGATGGATAAAATCTAGAGTGGTTACCTCCCTTGTTAACTCTCTTTTTAGTCTCCATAGTAGTTGTGAACACAATCAAACCCTCCTAGATGAAATGAGTGGGTAGGGATGGTGAATTTGGAAAAACATGGGATATGGATAGGGTAGGTTTAGGGGTTGTGATGGGGTATAAGAAAGCTAAGGAAAATTCCCCAAAAATGTGAGGAAATAGGGTAATGTGTTAGCTTAATAATACAAGTGGAATAACTTGAAATGGGTATGGGAAAGTGGGTCAAAATAGGAAAACACTTAGATTTTCCAATTTTGTTGTGAAAGTGTAGTGAGGAGTTAGGGTTTTGATGAAATAAGGGTAAAGAGAAATGTGAGTGGTAGGGGGCATTGGGGTAGGGTTTGTGAAGGGTTTATTAAGGATGAGTGAAGTTTTAGATGGTGGGAAAAGGGTCTCCAATGGACTAAACCAATCAAGAAAGGAGAAACCGTAGATCATAGGAGAGCAAAACCCTAATGATGAAAAACACTCATACAATTATGAATTGACTTGAAGAAGGATTGTAAGATGATCAATCACTGTCTAGGAGGCCTCGGGAGGTTTTCAGAGTTGGTTTGAAGCTTTAGAAGATGATTTGGAAGCCAAAATCCAAAAACGTAGCACTCTACCTAGAAGCATCGCGTTGACATCAGAAACATCGCGCAACCCTTTTAAAAGAGTCGTAGAGCCTCTAGAAACGTAGCAGGTTGGATTTCTTTGTAAATTCTTCTAGTTTTCTTCCACCTTTGGCAATGGTAAGGTACTTTGAAGGTGAGATATACTCTTTATCAAGAAAGGGAAGATAAAATGAGTGAAATAAATCACTTTTTTCCTTTTATAACATCAATAAAAACACTTTTTTGTCATTTATGAAAACATGAATTTTTTGAAGGACACTTTTCTTTTTGAATATTTGACAATGAAACAAGATTTTGAAAGAAGAAAAGTTGTATATTTTTATTCACCTACCTAAGATAACTCCCTTTAAAACACAACTTTGTATGATGGAAGTGAATGACCCTTCTTTTTTCCTTTTTTATGACAAATTTTTGATTTTTATGGACGTGAAATGAAAGACACCTAGACACTGACCTAGGTGAAAAAATGATGACTTGAACTAAGACTCTAAATGAAATTGAAGGACATGACTCATGAAATGAAAATAAACATGAACAAACTGAAGGGAGTAGTTTTAAAAACCTAGACATATCCAGCGATCAAAATTTTATTTGAAAACTGACTTGGAAATGTAAAATTTTGACCTAGAACAACTACTAGACAAATTTGAAAGAGTATATATTGATAATTGCATATTGGACACTAACACCTACTATAGAGAAAGAACTTAAGAAGTTACTTGATGCTCAAATCATAGTTCCATTAAGATACTCAGATCAACTAGCTAATTTAGTTCCTGTTAGAAAGAATAATGGGGAAATTAGACTCTGTGTAGATATTAGGAACTTAAAGAAGTCATCCTTAAAATAAAACTATCCATTACCCAAAATGGATCATTTGCTTCAAAAAATTTCAGGTGCAAATAGACTTTCAATTTTTGATGGTTTCTCTGGATACAACCAGATAATGGTGAGCCCAAGATCCTTTGGATTAACAAATGTTGGAGCTATGGATTTAGCTTTTGTGGGTAAGGAAAAAAAATTTGTTGTTATATATCTTGATAACCTTAATTTTTTTTCTAACTCATATCAGAAACATTTAAAACACTTGATGAAAGTTTTTGACAAGTGTAGGAAATTCTAGATATCACTCAATCCCAAGAAGTATTTGTTTGCAATCAGAGAAGGGAAATTTCTCGACCACATCATTTCTAAGGAAGGAGTGGTAATTGATCCCAAAAGAGTTTCATCTATCCAAGCACTTTCATTTTCAAGGAGTAAAAAGGAGATCCAAGCTTTTCTTGGAAAGATTAACTTTCTAAGGAGATTCATTCCTAACTATGCTGAAATAGTTAAGGATATCACTGATATGTTAAAGAAGAAGCATGAATTTAAGTGGGCAATACTAGCTATATATGCTTTTGAACAGTTTAAAAAGGCCATTTTTGAAGCCCCAAATTTATCCTACCCTAATTATTCTGAACCCTTTCACATATTTTCCTTTACCTCTGAAACCACTTTAGTTGTTGTCCTTTTGAAAAAGAATGAATATGGAGATGAGAAACCTATTTCCTTTTTCAGTAAAGTCATGAGAGATGCAGAACTTAAGTATGACATCATTGAAAAACACAATTATTCCTTAGTCCAAGCTTTAAAGTCTTTTAGAATTTATGTCCTTCACTCAACCATTACTACTTATGTTCCAAACAGTGTTGTGAAAACTGTCTTTACTCAACCTGACACTGATGGGAGAAGAGGAAGATGGATTAACCAAATACTTGAATTTTATCTTAGTAAAAAAACTGCAATGTTTGTAAAAGGTCAAGGTTTTCCTAAAATTTTAGCTAAATCAAATTGTAAAGTTTTGGGGATAAATTATATTTTTGAAATTTCAGCAGCGAGGAATCCACAAAAGCCTTATCCAATCTCACAAGGGGAGATTCCACAAGAACCTTCTCTAAATGCAGAAGGGGATAATCCACAATAACCTTCCCAAGACTCAGAAGGGAAGAATCCACAAGAACCTTCATCTTCAATTCAATTAGTTCCTGTTTATATTGATGAGAAATTCTTGCTGTCAGAATGGTACTCTGATATTGTACATTTTCTTATAAACTTTGAGTGTCCTTCTCAATTTTCAAAGAATAAATGTATGACAATAAATTTAAAGGCCATAAAGTACTATATCATCAATGCAAACTTATATTAGAAGGATCCACTCAATATCCTTTTGCTTTTCTTAAAATAAAGTGAAATCGAAGGGATTATTGAATAGTTTCATGCAGGGAATATTTCTCTTTATATTTCTAGTTCTATAGATTGATGTTAATTTCATATGCATGAAAATTAAAATTATGAAGAAAAATAGATAATAGTGAAACAAAACTCACAAAAGATTTGACACAAGGTATAACCTAGGAAACACTTTCAAGAGAAAACCCAACTAGAAGACGAGGTCGTCATACTCTCTTTCTCTGAATAGAAAGTGGTTACAAGTACAAAGAATTAAGGTTTGTTTCCCATGGGCTACTACAATGCATAAATCCTCTCTATGTGCTATCTCCCTATCCCTCTCGACAATTTTAATGATTTATGGAACAAATGCACTTGAAAAGAATGGAACCACTTTTCGTCCTAGTGGTTCAGTTATAACACAACCTGATGACCTACTGATGGTTAGGTTTGACTCCCTCAAATATTAACCGAAGTTACAATATGGAATATTCTGGTATATTCTTCATTGTAATCACATAGATAGCCCCTTTTCCATGAATAATGGGGGCTGATGTGGCATCCTGTCGAATTATGGTGGTGAGAACAAGAAGGTCAACTTCCGAGTGGCACGATTTTTTCTTATGGATTCCAATTGAGGTGATTCTTATGTCGTTGGAAAGGTATTTGTGTGTATAATATGAAAAAATGTGTGGCAATAAATAGGAAAATTATTACCCCCCAAAACGTATCATTTGATGCCTCAAAAATGATTTATGAAGGTTTTAAACTCCAATTTGCCAAACTGGGTCCTGCTAGTAAAAATGGTCTTGTGAGCTTATTCCTCCACTTTTTCCACTCTAAAATCATGGATATGGACGAGAAAAAATATAATGATCTAATGCATATCACATCTCCCCATTTTGGTATTATTTTGGTCCCCAAAAGCTTATTCTGAATGAGGTGTGGAAATTTTTCCCTCACCTTCTCCCTGTGTACCATTTAGCCTTGCCTGAAAGTTGTCCTTTCAACCCAATCTACCAAAGGTCATGCTACGCATGTCTCGTGCTTTGTACTTCTTTTCCAAAATTGTATCCTCTTCCAACTCTACCTGAGCATTTGGTTCTGAATCCTCTATAGAAGGTAATACCTATTCCTCTTCCTATTCTAGCATGGAAGGCACATAGAGTTTTATATTCTTCACATTCACAACTACGTGCATGTGCGTGTAGGGAGTTATATTGAGTTTTTAGGTGTTATCTCCCACCTTTTATAGTATCTCTAAGGGAAAATACCACATAACCTTGATTTTCTTACTAGGACCTTGTAGCCTCTCCTTTTTCAAATGTAATAGTACTATGTATCCCACCTTAAATGAATTATTTGTTCTGTGTTGATCATGCTTGGAATCATATTTATCCTATGACTTTTGTAGTGTCTCCTTTACATGTATGGATTTTCCTAATATTTTCTACAATTTTTTTGGCGCTCAATGCATCCCTTGTAAGATCCTCCCTCACTCCTCCTTGCTACCCATATGTAATACCCAAAAATGAAGGTGTAAAATATCCAAAACAAGCTTCAAATGGGGACATATTAGTAGAATTTTGGATTTCCTTATTATAAGAGTGATTTACATATACCATATTTTCATCCTATGTATTCATATGTTTCTGATTGTAACCCTCAAAAGTTGCACCAAATTCCTATTGAATACCTATGTTTTCCAGACTGTCTGAGGATGGATTATTATAGAACTCTTCAACTTCGTGTCCATCTTCTCCCATAATGCAGTCAAAAATTAATTGAGAAATATCATGTAACTATCTGAAATGATGCTCCTTGGTATGCTAGAGTGCACCCAGAACTATCCAAAGAACAAGTTATCTACTTCTCTCCCACTAATGGAATTTTTATAGGGAATTAGTACACACATCTTGATGAACCTATCAACTACCACAAACATGCAGTCATGTCCTTTAATATTTGTTTGTAAACATCCCACTAAGTTCATGGAAATTATTTCCCAGGGACGAGTAGGTATAAATAAGGGATCATGATATAGACCCTGTTCATGTTACTAGGATTGTTGGTACAAAAAAGAATGCATCCTCTTATGAACCTACCAATTTATTCCTGCATCTTGGGCCAATACACATACCTTTGCAAGTTGGACACTATCTTCCCTACACCAAAGTTCCCCGCAACCATGGAGGTGTGAGCCTCTCTAATCAGTTGCAAACATTCAACTTTAGGAACACATAACTTATCCATCTTCTAGAGTAACCCATCTTGGATATTGTAGCCAATGATGTTGTCAGCATCATGTAAATGACTCTAGTCATGCAACTTCTAAAACACCTCCTTGAAGCCCGCATCCTCCGAATATACCTCTCTATTTGCATCATGAGTGAATGGCTCCATGTGCAACAAATTTTTGAAAGCTATGATATTTAATGTCGGTGGCATTGAAAGCATGTTTTCCAACTTGTTTTTGTTTCCCTTCTTGTATTTGATCACTAAATGAAACTGATGTAGAAACCCCATCCATTTATAATGCATGTTTTTTTGTAGCTTACTCTAAGCCTACAAGTATTATAGTGGCTGGTGATCTATGTGGATTACTTTATCCTTTCCCATCAAATAGTGATTCCACTTCTTCTTAGCTTGCGCCAAAGCATAGAGCTCCTTTTCATAGGTAGTGTAGTTAAGAATTTCCCCATGAAATACTTCAGAATGGTAGCATATAGGCCTTCCTCCCTACATCAATACCACTCCCATAACATACCCCCTTGCATGTATCCCCACTTTGAAATGTTGTTGCAAGTTTGGTAATAAAAAAAATGGTGTTTGACTGGTCTTATTCTTTAACTCCTCGAAGTTCTATTGTTGACCCTTTCTCCATTGGAAATTATTGTCACTTGTTGTTATGGTGTATAGTGTTGTTTGTATCGCTAAAAATAAGGCTATGAATTTCCTCAAGTACTATTTTTCCCCAAAAAAACTATTAACCTCAGAAACATTAGTAGGCATTGACTATTTCATCATGGCCTTTATCTTAGCAAAAATCTATCTGTAGCTCTCATCCACTTATCACATACCCAAAATACACCAAATATTGTTGTGCAAACTCACACTTCTTGAGATTTACTAGCATCTAGTGCTTCTTTAATGTCTCCAACACCTGCATCAAATGTGATATGTGCTCCTTCTAGGTAGCATTGCATGCTAGTATATCATCCTCATATAGGATAACAAATTAATCTATAAAATGGCACAATATATCATTCATTAACCTCATAAATTTAGGTGGTGCATTGCATACACCAAATGGAATTACTAACCACTCATAGAAACCTTGCCTATTTTTGAAGGTGGTCTTCTATGTATCTTATTCCCTGAATCAAACCTAGAAATATCCAAAATTTTAAGTCCAATTTGGTGAAGTATTTCACTCACTACAACTGATCCAACACGTCATCTATCTTGGGAAATGGGTACATGTTATTGAGCATAATTTTATTCAACACCCTGGAATCAATACACATCCACCAAGTCCCATCCTTGTTTGGTACATTGATGATGAGTGACCCACATGGTGATGTAATCGGCCGAATACAGCATTTCCTGGTAGCTTTTGCAACTATTTATTCACCTCATTTGATTATATAACATACTTCCCATACAAGCCAATGTTTGGCAATGAGGAGTCTAGCAATATTTGAAACTCATGTTCCACTACCCTCTTAGGTGGTAACCCTTTAGGCCCTCAAAACACATCCATTTATTTTTGCAAAAACTATTCCAATTGTTATTTCTATTTCTTAGTACACCCTTCCAAGGATGCCTTACCTCTTATCGAGTCTTTTAAAAATTGATTTTCTCTTAAAAATAGAAAAGCATACTTCTTATTGGAATTGATCAATTTTTTGGCTTGGTTGGCACTTACTAGAGAAATATCTGACTTTCCTTTATGCAAATTTATGGTGAAATATTTTCCATCCTTGATGAGTCTATATTGGTTAGCTCTCTGTATGAATATTGCATCTTGCATGTACATGTATGGACTTCCAAATACCACTCCACATATATCAATGGGAACTACATCTAGTTCTACTTCATCAATAAATCAACATTGTTAGTAAACATAAAATTTCCCCCTTTTTATACCTTTAACTCTACATCCTTATTTACTCATCCCAATGGGTATGGACGTGGATTATCACAAACTTCCAATCCAAATTTGTTGACCAACTCTACTGCAATGATATTTACCCGTAATCCTGAGTCAAACATAGTAACAATATTTGTCTTCTTGACCTGTATATTTATATGGATGAGTTTGGTCATTTATTTCTCTTCATGTTGTTGAAGGATACCTGGATTCACCTCCTTCTTCCCTGACATTTAGACAATATTCTCATCCACATCTGACCTGATTTCAACCTAGTTACGTGAATCTATGGCCTTGAGATTCTTCCTTTTATTGTCTTTATTTTCGTTATTTATATTCTGTTCAATTTCTATTTAGACTCTATTATATATTTCATATACTTGGTTCCCCTCATTCCTTGACATGGTATCCGATATAATGGCTTAAACATTTCCCTATTATTTAAAAATCATGTTGAATTGAATATTATGATGATTGACTCTAGGATGATCAATTTACTAGTTGGAACTAAGTTTGAGATAGAATATATCTATTAGAAGTTTGGATGGATTCCAAGGTTGATCTCATTATTATGAATGAAAAAAATTATCTTGTATGGGCACCAAATATGGAAACCCTTTTGAAGAGAAAAAGGCTCTTGCAATACATGACAAAGACCATTATTCCATATCTGAAGGATGATCAGATGAAGTTGATCATCTATGGAAATATGGATGAAGTTATTGGGGTAATCATGACTTATAATTCTAAACAAATCCATTTTCATATGAGCAACATTAACTACCCTCATGATGTCATGAATAAGTTAGGGTTATTGTTTGAAAAAACCGATGAAAGCTAGATCATGCAGTTAGAAAAAGAATTGATCTCCATTCATCACATTCCTTTTAAGGGATTGAGGGATATCTACCTCTTGTTAAAGATTTGTAGTTGAAATTAGGTTCCCATGGAAAGAACTATATGAAGAAATGTGGATAACTGATTGAACCAATCCTAATGAATGTAAGGACACCTTATGACGTATTATGTCCTCGTTTCATAACAATTGGAGATCACGTAAATAATATGGTAAAGATTATACATATGGTAAGGATCAATACCTTATGTGGTTATTTTATTAAGGACCAACATAGGCTTCTATGATGAAGGGGAGGTTAGTAGAAAGAACTAGGATCATCTTCTCAAAGAAAATGGAAAGACAATGCAAAAGGAAGGTAAAAATTGACTTGCATGTCTCAACTAGAAAACTTATGGAAAATACGATGAATCTTAATAAAACAAGAAGGATTGAAAGATTAAAACATGTCACTACTTTTGGAAGGAAATACATGTGGAGAAAACATGTTTCAAGGAGAGAGACTACTTGGAACATAAAAGAAAAAGCTTGAGAATATGGCAGTTGAAAAATCAACTAGTTCATATGTTGACAACTTTACCTTTTCATTCAGAACTTGAGCACTTCATGCTCACATTGTGTAGAATAAATGATTCATGAATTATGGTGTCACTCATCATGTGGTGAAGGTGCTTCTTTTTTTTCCTCCTTGGGAAAGGATGTTGAACAAAACACCTACCTAATGGATGATTTTTCTCTCGAAATTACTAGTCATGGTGAAGTCCCTTTTCAACATGGAAAAATTATAAATGTATATCATGTGCCTATCCTAAGCGAAAATCTATATTTAGTTTCTCAGTTGACACAAACTGGTGAAATTGTTGAATTTTGACCATATCGGTTCATTGTTAAAGATTTGAAGAGGGAATGGTTAGTTGTCGCGATAGGAATTATTGACTCACTTAATGGATTGCATAAGTTTCATGACCTATCTTGACCTAAATATGAGCCAATTTATCTTGTGGCACAAAATAATGATTAGATTCAACTATGGCATGAACATCATAGAGAGTTTGAATTTTCAAAGCATCAAGATAATGGAAACATAGAATATGGTTAATGGCATTCAAATGGTTCTTCCACCTAATGGAGCATGTGAGGGATGTGTTATAGGAAAGCATCACCAGACACCTTTTGACTTTGGGAAAGCATGACATGTGTAGAAACCACTAGAACATTCTCACAATGATATTTGTTGCATAAATAAGTCTTTGTTGGCTAGAGAATGGTATACTCTAACCTTTATTGACGATTTTGAATATTTTCTTGGGTATACTTCTTGAAGAATAAGATTCATGTATTTGAAAGATTCAAATAATTTCTATCATGGGTTGAAAGAAATGTGGCAAAGGGAATTAAATTATGGTAAGATAATGGTGAATAATGTGTGAATCAACCATTTTAATATTACCTTACTCAATTGAGTATCTCTTGGAAGAGGTTGATTCCTCATACTCCACAATAGAATGGCATGGTCGAGTGGAAGAATTGAAAGTTGGTTCAAAGAATCAATGCCTTTTAGAAACCAAAAAATTAGTGATGAAATTTTGGGTTGAAGTTTTTTATTATGTTTATTATCTTCCAAACCATGTTCAGACTAGAGTTGTCAATTTTGTGACTCCAGTCGAATGTTGGTGTGGTAATAATATCTTAGCCGATTACCTTCGATTTTTTTAATCTATTGTTTGGGTGCATATTCCTAATGACTACAGAAAAAAAATGGATGCAAAAAGTCATGCTTTCATCATGATGGCTACTCTAAGGAGTGGAAATCTTATCGACTATTTGACCCTCTCAAATAGCAAATCATTATTAGGAGATTTTTTTTCCTTGAGAAGTCTTCTAGCATTAAGTTATTGAATGTTTATTCTTAAATTATGAACAATGATACTTTTGATATTTTTTAATACCCCACTTCGATTGTGCTTTTTATCAGTATCTCGACCACTCCATTGACCAGAATTCCCAAGTTGACTAATAGTTGTTCATCTTTGAATAGAATTGTAATTTCTCCTAACCAAATATTTAAATCTCAGAATTGTTTCTAAGCATTGTGTTTATGTTAAAACTATTAAAGCTTCTATATTTGACTTCGATGATATTTCTATAGGCTGACCGACTCACGGTCATAATAAACATTCTAGTCTTAAGTTGGTGGATCGTGTTCATGAAACTTTGCAATCTAAAATCCTATGCAGATTTAACAAGGATTATTTGAATGGGAACAAACTATGAAAGTTGGGATTGATTCTCTTCTGAAGAATCACAATTGGGACTCAGTTACACAACCACAACGAAATAATGTTGAAAAATGTCGATGGGTACATAAGACTAAATTCACTTTTGAAGATGTTTTTAATGTCACAAGGCTCAAGTGGTCACAAAATGTTTCTCACAACAAAAATGCTGAATTTCTTCCTTGTGCACACACGTTATTGGAAAGGTCGTATCCAGGACCTAAAGATCCACCATGGTAACCTGGAGGTAGTGTCCAGGTTTTGTACTATAATTGACCATCATCCGAAGATTTATGAAGTTGTCTGAAGTCTGAATCAAGTTGTCTCTGATACATTCTGTCTTTGTATACAAGTTTTTGAAGTTTTTGGGTTGTATTGCTGATCATATTAGGATCATTATACTCCGTGCTGAACATTTTATGGCAATATAATAGAAGAATAATTTGAAATGGTTTTCCGCATAGTGGGTTTTTTTCCCTGGTCTTTGACCAAATTTGGTGTCTCTTTTTGATGTGTTGATTGTCTCCTTTGTCATTACATTTATTGTTCTATATTAAATTAATGTTGATGAATGGAAACACTAATTGTAATTGGAAATATTGCTAATTGAAGTTTCAAATTGGGTTGTAATTGATACAACATAGAACAATCTAAAAATTAACATGGTATTAGAGTTAAGGTGAAGGACACGCCCAAGAGGAGACAAGGATTGAATAAATCATCTTTGGAAAAGTTAAAGGTGCCAATCTATTCAAATCAAGATATCAACCACCTTCAAGGAGAATGAGAAGTTGGGAATAGAAATTACCCAAAGGGATTCAATCTGATCCTGTAATGTATTAAAAAAAAAATACTAAATCCTTCTACAATTTGCGGAACCAAATATGATCGCACAATAACACAACAAGTAAGAGAAAGAAATTATCAATCGCAAAACAAGATGTATATGGGGAAAGAAAATTTTCAAAAACCTATTATCTGTATATCGCATAAAGTCAAGACGATGAAACAATACAATGTTATTTCCCTCACTCAGGAACCTCTGCATTCTATTGACTGTCTCACTCTGATCTTGCTCAAATCTAGCACTGATCTAAGTAAGTTTGGTCCAATATTTAACCTATTTCATGCCTCTGTTTGGCCAAATTTTCTTACACATTCCTAGGCTAATTGAGCCCCTATTAATTAGGAAATTCCCAATTAATGATCGTGTAATACCTTCAAGGCTTCTTGATGGCCTCATGCATGACCTATACAATTTTCTAATTATATAACTAATAGTTGTCTTCCCTTTAGCCTCAATCTCAACTGGGCCTTTCTTAGAACTCGCATGCAATAAATATTTATAGAGAATTATCAATTAAATGATTTCTCACTACTTGTGAATTAAATCAGATGTAATTCGCAGGACCTATCACTAGCTCATCTCTTAGTTAGAACTAGTTAAACTGATTTTAACTCAATAAATTGAGTTAACTAATTACAACTCACAAAAAATTGTAACTGGGCCCCCTTAAATCATGGGATAAATCTACATGCCTCCTCTCTCACCCTCAACTCAAATTTCCTAAGCTAACTAAGTCTTCATGACTCAATTAACTAATACAAGTTGTCATGAGATGAAATTACAATTTCTCTTCTGATTTAATTAAGGGAAAATTAAATTAGAAGCCCCATTTGGGTGTCATTTCTTAGTGTCATTTTCTATATTTCTTGTTTCCATTTTCAACGCTCCCTCTCAACAAGAAAGGAATTCAATCTATATCGATCCGATACCTTTAGAATTTTTTACATGCCTTCTCTAGTTTTGTTTTCTCCTGCAACTCCTAAAACTGAAAGCATCCAAACTAAATTAGTATGATTCATTTTCCATCAGAGTCTTTGACTGCTACTGGTTACTGCATTGTCTACTAAAAACTTTGTGTAGCTGCTGACTCTGTATCTATGCCATCTGCGCTACTTCCAACTTTGATCTGCGCTCTAGTATCTTACATCTGTCACTCTGATATCTGACTGCATCAATCCTACTAATCCATTATGCTACTGTGTACTATGGGCCCCCTGTAGCCAGGTCTGATCCATGATACACGCCATCTCAATGGACCCTTCCCAAATTTATTCTCTTCGATTATGTCTTCACATCGCGCCACCTCTCACCTGGAGGTATGGTTGCATGTGCTCCATCTTCCCATCTGGCTCAAAGCTTCTCCTTATTGGAGTTCTCTGCTTGAGTGGATGCCTCCACTCAGTATCCTCTTTACTTCTCCAATAGTATTTTCTCCACAGCCTTTTGAGATTACATCCGAGCCTGCATGTTGAGAGGTAATTTATGCTCCCTTTCAACCACCAAGTCTCTAACCTCTGATTTTCTCCTAAAATATTTTCATCCATCTTCTACCTCGAGAGAATACATTTTCTTTACTCACACACTAATCTATTTCACCTATCGCGTGGTGATGTGTCTAAGGAAAACCTTTCCTTTTCTAAATATCACATCATACCCATGGTCTTCCAATACCACTATGGAAACAAGATTATTATTTAGTCCTGGAACAAACAAAACATCTGTTAATCTGAGAGGGGAGCTAGACTCCCTCTGAAAGGTAACTATACCTATGTCGGTCGCAATATACCTCCCGTCATCTCAAAACCCTATGTTCTGTTGGAGGTCCTCCTCCTCCAAGTCACTGAAGAGATCTCTATTCCCTGTCATGTGGAATGAGCCACCATTGTTGAGATACCACATGCATCCCATTACAGTGTTGGACATACATGTAATGACAGTAAAATCAAGCTCCAACTGTGAAGCTAGAGCTTCACCTGCTACTACAAATGAAGGCTCCTTCTTGCTTGCCTTCTATGGACATTTCGTGGCTTAGTGCCCGTACTCATGACACTAAAAACATTTGATCTTGGGAAATTATCTATTTTCCTCTTCTCCTTGGGGCTTCTTTCCCTTGTATTTCTTTCCTTTTTCGATTAAAATCTTCTTCTTTTTCTATGTCAAAGGTTCTGGTGCTCTGCCTTATGTCTTATTGTACCAAGTCAGACCACAATTGCTCCCAGTCTAGTAGCTTGTCCCTCCCATTCATAAAGTCATGGTAGTTATGCCAGCTCTTGGTAATTCCTAGAAGTGATAGGCCCACCAAATCATCTTGGGCTACTATCACACCAACACTTCCAAGATTATCTCGACATTGAGTGAACTTCGTCAAGTATTTTGGTATCGTCTCACCCTCTTACATCTTGATCTTTTTGAGCTTGTCTTTTAGTGTCAGCTTCTTGTGTTCATTGGTATCCTGAAACAGATATGTTAAGGTGTTCCACATAGCATATGGAGTTTCCTTTCCATGGAGACGTGAGACAATATTATCTTGAACTCCCTCTACCAATATCCTTCTCGCCTTTGCTACATTCTTCTTCTTTGCATCAAGAAGTTGAGCATCTTTTGCTACAAGCTGAGGAATATCACTGTTTATGAAAGCCTTCAGTCTATTTTCCTCGATAAATTCCTCCATCCTATCCTTCCATGCTATGTAATTAGAATTTGAGGGGCATATTTGTGTCTCAAGCCATTGAAATACATCTTGATCTATTGCTGGGTCTTGAAGAATAAATATTCAAATTCGATGTACACATTCAAAACAAAATTTGGTTCTTTTCTTCTATTATGATTCTTAGCACTCTGATACCATGTATAAATTACCCAAAAGGATTCAATATTATCTTGTAATGTACTAAAACAAAATATTTAATCCTTCTACAATTTTCAGAAACCAAATACGATTTCACAATCACATAACAAGTAAGAGAAATAATTTTTCAATTGCACAACACAAGATGTATCTGGGGAAATAAACTGATCAAAAACCTGCTAAATATATATTTCATACATTCAAGAACATGAAACAACGCAATTTTATTTCCTTCACTGATAAAACTTGGCAGTCTGCTGACTGTCTCACTCTAATCCTGCTCGAATCTGGCACTGATATAAGCAAGCTTGATCCAATATTTAACCTCATTCTTTCCTCTACCTGGCCAGCCTTGCTTACGAATTCATTGGCTAATTAAGTGCCTATTAATTAGGAAATTACCAATTAATTATTTCGCAATACCTTCCAGGCTTTCCGATGACCTCATGCATGACTTGTACAATTTTCTAATTATACAACTGATAGTTATCTTCCCTTTAACCTCAATCTCAACTGGACCTTCCTTAGAACTGACATGCAACAACTATTTATAGAAAATTATCAATTAAATGCTTAATCACTACTTGTGAATTAAATTATATTTAATTCATGGGACCTATCACTAGCTCATCTTCATTCAGAACTAGTTAAGCTGATTTTAACTCAATTAATTGAGTTAACTAATTACAACTCACAAATAATTGTAACCGAACCACCGAAAATCACAGGAGAACTCTACATGCCTCCTTTCTGACCCTCAACTCAAATTTCCTAAGCTAACTAAGTCTTCCTGACTCAGTTAACTAATACAAGTTGTCATGAGATGAAATTACAATTTCTCTTCCGATTTAATTAAGGGAAAATTAAATTAGAAGCCCCCTTTGGGTGCCATTTTCAATATTTCTTGCTGTCATTTTCAACATTGGGTGGCTCATCCAATTTTGTTGCATGGAAAGTCATGTTGGAAATCTTAGATGGCAACAATGATGTTTTGGACTACATTCAAGGAAAGGTACCTGAGCCTCTGACGAATGCATTCATTGCCGCCAAGAATAAGCATAAGAAAGGTAAGAATAAAGCAAAGAAAATTATAGTTGATGGTTTACAAGACAATTTACTTGCATATGTTGGAAACTTGAGAAGGTCCAATGACATGTATGATAAGATAGCAAGCATGTATGTGGTCAAGAATTTGAATGAAATCCTCACCTTGAAAGATCAACTCAAAGACACCAAGATAAACAAAGGATATTTCATACAATCCTACATAATGAGGATATCTCATCTTAGAGATAAATTATTAAGAGTTGGACAAGTTTTTATTGACAGGGAATTGGTGGTCATTAATTTAAGAGGTTTCCCTCCTATTTGTAAAAATGTCCTCCCTTCATTTGATGAGATTGTTGGATATATCACTTAAGAAGAGTCCAGGATGATACTAAGAGGAAGGATTCAAAAGCACAAAGAAAGATAACCCACTCCATACATTGCTCATGACAAGAAGAAGAAGAAAGGGAAAGGAGGCCCATCAAATTCAAGAAATCCCCTCCTTGAAATCCAAATAAAAGAAAAGAATACTCATATATTGAATGCTACAATTGTCACAAGAAGGGTCATTATGCTTGACATTGGCCCGAGAAGAATAATGGACCACGTTATAATACTAGAAGCAAAAACAACATATTCAATGATCAAAGAGGAGAGATGATCGAAGGAATGACTGCGATGAAAGAAATGATAGAAGAAGAAGAGATGCTCCAAGTCACCATGAAGAAGATCGTCGTCCACAAAAGAAGTCAAAATTTTCCAGGTATGAAAGTAATGTTGCAAATCAATCTGAATATATTCTTATTTCTACTCTTACAAATTCATCTTCGCTGGATTCATGGGATAGTTGGTTGGTTGATAGTGGGGCCACTCATCACTTCTATGGTTACAAGGATGTTCTCTCTAGCTTGGTAGAGATAGTCAAATTTGAAACTTCATTGTTGCATACAACTCCACTCATCCTGTCAAAGGTTTTGGATCCATTCAATTTCGTTTGAATTATGGGGAATCTATTGTATTTCATGATGTAATATATTTTCCTATGTTGAAGAAGAATTTGGTATCAATCTCCGCTTTGGAAGATAAAGGGATGAGGGTTTCCTTCATCAAGGGAAAATTTCTTACTTGGCCCGTTGGATCATGTATGAAAGATGCATGAAATTTGGGAACAAGATATGAAGGACTCTACAAGGTCACTGGAAGGACACTATTTGCATTGGTTTATAATAAATATAATCTAAGCAAATTATGTCACCGAAGATTAGCTCATCTTCATTATGATTTGCTTATGAAATTGGTGAACCGGGTCTCTGGGATTCCAAAGGTTCAAGCTCAACATGATGGAGTATGTCCAGGATGTGACAGTGGAAATATGACAAGGGGACCATTCCCCTCTAGTCAAAGAAAGAAAAATGATATCCTCCATCTCATTCACTTATTCTTGAGTGGTCCGATGGCCATACATTATCTTGGTAACCATCTCTATTATATCATCTTCATTAATGAATTTTCAAGAAACACATGGATATATTATCTGAAGCATAAGGATGAAGAATTTGAAGAGTTCAAGGAGTTCAAATCTTTGATCGAAAATCAAACAGGGAAGAGCATCAAAATATTTAGGTCTAACAATGGTGGAGAGTACACTTCAAATGAATTCATTGATTTTTGCAAGAAGGGAGGCATAAAAAAGGAGACAAATACACCATATCCTCCTGAACAAAATGGAGTAACCGAAATGAATAACAGATCCATTGTAGAAGATGCTTGTGCCATGCCTCATGTTCAAAAGATATCAAAGTTCCTTTGGGGAGATGCAACAAATGTTTTCATATATGTTCAAAACAGGTTGCCTCATCAAGAATTACACAATAAAAGACTCGAAGAAGTGTTCACAGGTGTCAAGCTTGATGTGATTTGTGTCTGTATATTTGGCTACCCCGTATACTTTCATGTGCTGAAAGAGAAAAGGAACAAGCTGGAATCCACTTGAAGAAAATTTACGTTTGTTGGGTATTTTGAAAATTATAAAGTATTTGGAATATATATTCTTGGTCAAAGGAAGGTCAAAATTAGTAGGGATGTCACATTCGATGAAGATGTCTCTCTTGGAAAAGCAAGAGATCTTACTCCGCTTCCTCCTTCCATGAAGAATGGTGATGTGGATATCATGGATGGTCCATTCGTGCCCCCATATGGATCCTTTATATTCTCCTCCTAGTAATCCTCCTACTAGGAAGAGACCACTTTGGCTCCATGGCACTCTTCAGGATGTTGATAAACATGTATTCATTCGAATATCGTTTAGAGAAAGGAAGAAGCCATGCAGGTACTAGGGATATATTGCAGCCATGAGCACTTTGATTCAAGCCAAAATTTCCACATTAAATGAAGCCATAAAAGAACAAGTCTGGAAAGATGCTATGGCCGAATAATATGAATCTATTATGAAGAATGATGTCTGGGATGTTGTGTCGAGACTAAAGGCCCAAGATCATGGCACACTCACATAGACAATCTTTTGGTGAAGCTGAGAGTCACGAGAAGCAATGTCGATCCTAACCTCTACTTCAAGGTAGTCCAAGGTATGTCGTTGATATTAGTTTTATATGTTGAAAATCTATTCCTGACAGGTAGTGGGCCTATGATGATGGATTGTAAGAGGGAGATAACTTTTGAATTCAAAATGAATGACCTTGGACTCATGCACTACTTTCTAGACGTTGATGTGTGGAAAAGGCCCAATGACATTTTCCTTTCACAAGGAAAATATGTTGTGAAGCTTCTGGAAATATTTGGAATGAATTAATATAAGTCTCTTCCCACATCGATGGAAATAAACTTCAAGAAATTATGTGGAGAAGTTGCAGGACCTGATTTGGCGAATCCATCCAAGTATAGACATTTGATTGGAGCTATGATATTCCTTGTGAACACCCATATGGAAATATGCTATGTAGTGAACACATTGATTTGATTCATGACCGAGCCTCTCCATGCACATTGGACTACTGCCAAACACATTTTTAGATATTTGTAGGGGACAATTACACTTGGTCTGTGATACTCTGCCATAAATGTTCAAATTCATGGATACACCAATGCTAACTGGGCGGGAAATGTTATCGACAGAAAGAGTACATATGGATGTCATTTTAGTATTGGATCTGCCATGATATCCTTGATGAGCAGGAAACATAAGTCCGTAGCATTGAGTACCTCCAAGGAAAGTATATTGCTGCTAGCATGCCTAGCTGCGAATCAGTTTGGTTAAGAAATCTCCTTGGAGAGCTATTTGAGCAGGTCCTAGACACTACAGTGATATATTGTGACAATAGGAGCAGGATTTATCTCGCATAGATTCTCATGTTTCATGACAAGTCCAAGCACATAGAGATCCAATATCACTTCATTCGTGATATGGTATAGAGAGGAGTCGTTTGTCTCCATCACATATCGGCAGATGAGGAGATTGCAGATATTCTCACCAAGGATTTTTCGAAAGGGAAGTTATTGGTATTCAAAGAGCAGCGTAGACTGATTGATGTGACCCCTCTTAATAAGGGGCACCACTGATCGAGGACACTAAGCCATACTCTTCCCCCCTATCTGAGCTCCTAGGGTGAGTAATTGAGATAGATAGCTCCTGGAGTTGAGGGAACTTTGTACAATAGGGTGTCACCCATATCTATTACTTATAGGGTTGGAGTAGTAGCTCACCCTATTTTGGTATTTGCAGATTATACCCTAGTTGGAATCATACCCACAAGTTGGGTTTGTTGGGATTATCCCTCTCCATCTAGCCAACGATTGAGGAGGCTTGGAGGCATGTGATCCTTACCTCTTGGTAAGTCGGGTATGTCATCCAACTTAGATTATGATGCAGGTGTTCTACCCCATGAATATTATGGGTCATTGTTGTGAATATCGGTAAGCAATATGATGGGTTGAGTAGTAGCTCCCCTACATCACCTATTTCTTCGTATGGGTTAAGTTGTAACCCCCCCATGATATTTCCAGGTAGAAGCCTGATGACATTTCTAGGTAGCAGCCTGATGAAATTTATAGGTAGCATCCTGATGACATTTCTAGATAGTAGCCTACCGACATATTTCCGGGTAGTAGCCAGCTGACATTTTCAAGTAGTATCCTGATGACACATTTATGGGTAGTATCCCGCTCATTGAGATTCTTGGTAGTAGCCCATTGGATAGAGGGTGGTAGCTTTTGTTCCTTTATTATTCTTATTCTTCATATTCGAGAATGTTTTAGCAGATAGAGCTAAGCATATTGGTACACATGATGACATGCTGACACATTGATCGATGGACAAGTTTTACATGTGGAATTCTCCCTAATTGAGAGGGAGTGTTAAAAATATGAAACTGCGATCAAATTCCACTTTGGACTACTCATTTGATGGAGATGATGATGTAATTGAGTTCCTCTTTTAGAGAGGACCAAGATCAACCTAAATATCACCTCGTTCGGATACGAAGAAGTTGGTTTTTTTATTTTTCACCCACTCATGGATATTGGATCAAGTTGGCCTCACTCACATACACATTTGGACAGGTCGACCTCAACATCAAATGGACGTCATTGGACACCCCTTAGAATCCTATAAATACAAGTGACCTAGAAGCTCATTTGGACATCATAACATAAAGAATATTCTTCTCTTCTATCTGATTGGGTTTGGGAAAAGGTCCTATGGAGGTCAGAAGTGACAGATCTGAAGCTCACACAAAATCTAGGATTTATGTTTCAGAAGCTGGCACAAAACTGCTAAATTTCTTCCCTAGATGCAAGCATGTTATGGGAAAGGTTGCATCCAGGAAATAAAGACACACCCATGCTAACATGGAGGTAGCGTCCAGGGGTTTGACTACAGTTGACCATCATTCAAATATTTTTGAAGCTGTCTGAAGTCTGTATCAAGTTGTCTCTCATATATTCTACCTATGTACATAGGTTTATGAAGTTTTTAGGTTGTATTTATGATCATATTGTATTGGGCTCATTGTACTCTTTGTTGAACATTTTATGGAAATATAATAGAAGAAGAATTTCAAAGGGTTTTCCCCATAGTAGGTTTTTTCCCTGGTCTTTGACCAAATATAGTGTCTCTTGTTGATGTGTTGATTGTCTCCTTTGTCATTACATTTATTGTTCTATATTCAATTACTATTGATGAATGGAAAGGCTAATTTTAATTGGAAATATTTCTATTTGAAGTTTGGAATTGGGCTAAAGTAATGGATACAACATATAACAATATGGAAAATAAAAATATGAATTTTGTTCACCCGATACTTTCTCTTGTTTTTTGTTTTGGATGGAAAATTAATCAGGTGGATGCCAAGAGTGTCTTTCTTCATGGTGACTTATTTGAAGAAATATACATGGAGAAACCTCCTATTCTTGTGATATATTCCAATTCTCTCTATTGATTTCATAATTCACCATATAGTTTGAATCAAGCCCCACAAGATTATTAATATTGATTGATTATTTCTTAATCTTGGGTTCAAAAATTGTGAATATGATCACAAGATTTATGTATTACACATGGGTGGTGATAAATTTATGAATTTTGTCTATGGATAACTTTCTTATCATTTACCCCAATTCTAATGCAATTATTAGATTGAAGAGTTGACTTCCTGATACTTTTGAAATAACTAATCTTGGTCTTCAAGTCTTACCTTTTCCTGACAGCCTCTTTATCTCTCAATATAAATATGACTTAGACTTGTTGAAATAATTCAATATGGATGAATGTAAGCCATTTTCTACCCCTTTTTCAGTGAGATGTCAAGCTCACTAAAGAGTTCCCTTCTATAAAATTTGATGCTACCCTTTATCAACAACTAGTTGGTAGCCTTATATATTTGACTCAGTCACCATGACATTTTGTTGGAAATTTTTTTTACACTATGGCTAGGAGGGCTAACAAGAGAAAATGGATGCAAAAAATCAACATACAAGAATCTATGCACACTAAAAAAATGCAGCACACACTGCTGCAAATAAAACAAACTAGTGACAGAAAATTAATTGGAAATTAAACCACGAGCTACTGCTAACACAACATGCCACAGCTTCTCCAAATAAACATATAACACATAACAAGATAGTAAAATCAATAACAAACTATTGCAACAAAAATATACTCGCTCAAATATGTTTCTTCATGAACATGGATATAATTTACATATTATGCAGGCCTCCCTAAAATGGCAGCAAGGACACTACACAGTATCCACAACTCCTCTCACACCCTCAAACCCTACACAGTACTATACCAAAGAGATGGAATCCAAACTTTGGTTCAACCCCTATATGAAAAACCCCTAACCCTAAACCTAGGAGGGAATACTTTAATATTTTAATAAAAATATCTAACTAGTAATTTTCCCTCCAAATGAAATGCACCTTACATGACATTTACATTTCATCTCATTTACATGCCATATGCATTTAAATTTACATGTACTTTTCATTTCATTTTACATTTGCATGTATATTTCACATGTAATCTTCTAATTAATCCATGTTCAAACTTGGGCTCCAACAACCCCTGACACAAATCTTAGGTCATTCCAAGCCAGGTGTATTATTCAGACAATCACGCTTAATTGAGTGGTTGTTGCGCGATCCCATTCAACCTGCAAATGTTGAAGTGTAGGTTGCTCCTTAATTTTATGCTCTACATTGTTCTCCCTCTTGGTGCACTTCCTCCTCTTTATATGGGTGTTTGAGCCCCCTACTCGTAATACCCCATACATCTTCTGACAAAAGGAGATAGTAGAATATAGAAAAAACTAATTGCTGAGAGAGAACACATAGATTATTTTATTATGGATATATATATATATATATATGCGTAGATGGTCAGTTACAATAGAAAAAACTAAACAGACTTAGAAACTAATTATAAACTAATAGGTTAAGCGAATAATGATTAATTCTTTAACACTCCCCGTTAATATTGGGGGTTACATTGTTTTATGCCTAACTTTTGACATTGAAATTAAAAATTAAATTTTCTTAGCGGTTTGGTGAAGATATCCGTTAACTTATCCTTGGAATCACAAAATTTGAGAACAATATCACCATTTTTAACAAGTTCACAAATGAAGTGAAAACGAGTGTTGATATGTTTGCACTTTTGATGAAAGACATTGTTCTTCGATAAGGAAATAGCGGGAGTGTTGTCACAAAGGATTGAAATAAGTTCATTTTCTGTATATCTGATGTCAGAGAGAAGTCTCTTTAGCCACATTGGTTGACATGATGCCAAATTTGCTGCAACATACTCGGCCTCTATTGAAGATAACATAATTATGGGCTGCTTTTTGGATGACCACAAAATCAAATTTTTGCCAAATAGAAAATCATATCCAGAAGTGATTTTTCGATCATCAATACATCCTACATAATCACTATCTGAATAACCAACAAGCTTAATGTTTGTAGAAGCTGCATACCATAAGCCATGAGTAGTTGTACATGCAATGTATCTTAACACCCTTTTTCTAGCTTTCCAATGACAGTCTTTAGGAGATTCCATAAACATGGAAATATAACTAGCTGCAAATGATATATTAGGTCTAGTAGCAGTAAGATACATAATACTATGGTCCCTAAACAAATAATTGTTTTGATGGGATTAATGGTGAGGAAACCCTAGCCATGGCAGCAGCTCTTTCCCCTGGTTTCTCGAATCCGCTTTGGTTTCGGCCCCCTCCTTTCGTTACTACAAACTTGACTCATCGTTGAATGATGCCCAATGCATTGGCATTCTCACTACCCATTTGCAGTTGAACATTCCCTGCTGTGCACCCGGTTTCAGCCTCATTACCGAGTGGTTCTCTTGTTTTGATATGTGTTTCTACTAACTACTTGTAGGTTGTGGGGTCGCTCTTCAGTGGTTTGGCGTCTTGCAATTTGGGTGTTTTATAATCTACAGCATCATGGGGAACTCGTGGTGGGGGATCCATTACTATTTTATCTGCCAATTGTGTTAATTAACTGGTGGGGTTTATCCATTCGACCACTATGAGCAACTATGAAGAACTCATCGATTAATCCAATGACCCTCTGGAGGTTGTTGACATATGGGGACAAAGGGAGGAGGTGGGTGCGGAAGACATGATTGTCTCAAACCCGGGGCTGAGTTTACCGGACTCAACTCGGACGGATCATGTGACCGTGGTGGGGGTTACACCTCCATTTGAAGACGGTTTGGAACCTATCATATTTGAGGCTCCTTCCCTTTTGATAAATGAGATTTGGAGCCTTCCAACGCAGGGCACACCATTCATACCTGTGGCTGACCTGGGGTCACCGGCACCTTTCGAGGAGGTGGGGCTATCCTACATAGGTGCCACAACTCAGTCGATGGGAAACCTACACATTAGTGGAGTTGGTCCTCCCTCATCTGTTGACACGGGGAATCCGGTTGTGGCATCGAGAGTTTTCCTCAACATTCCGGAGGATATCCCTGGGGGAAATAAACCACCATCATCATCTGACTCTGAAGGCTTGGGTGACCCCAACAAGGTTGGTTCAGACCGTGGAAAGAAACATAAGACTACAAGGAACAAATTCAGCAGAAACTCCAATTTTGGGTGAGATCAGGGGATGGATTTTTTGGAGCTCACAGCTGCCACGATGCTGGTTAGAAAGGTGCAGGGTAGGAAATACTCGAATGCTCGGCTACAAAAATGGACCAGGAAAATCTGGGGGGGCTCTCTGGAGATCCTACCAGCGGATTATCTTCTTACTCGTGGCTGGTTTACTCTCACATTCACATTGCCAACGCATTTGGATTGGGTCCTAAAGCAGTACTGGCATATTGAACTGCACCAGGTCCTCCTCAAATGATGGTCTCTGCTCTTCAGCCCCAACAAAGAAAATGCGGGGGCTGGACCCATTTGGATACGACTCCCTGGATTACCGGTTCAGTTATGGAACGACATTGCCTTTTGAAACATTGGAGAAGACTTTGGCCACTACCTGGATCATGACCACTCCTATTTGGTCATGAGTAATAAAGTTGTGGCCCAAATCCTGATTTTTCTAGACACTCGGGATGACCTGCATGACAATTACAATATGTTTTTTGAGGGCATGATGTGGCAGTAGATGCTAGATTATGAGGGTGTCCCTTTCAGGTGTAGGAAGTGTCATGAAGTGGGTCATTTGTTCAAGGATTGCCCTAGACTGGGGTTTGTCAAGCCGAGCCTCAAGACGACCTCTGCCGCAGCCACCCAAATGGAACCTTATGTTTGCCAGTGTAAAGGGTCTGCGGAGGCCCCGCTTGTTTATTTGGAGGAGCCACCAGTATCCAAGGCATTGCAGACTTTCCCATCTTGGATGACCACCCAAGTGCGATCTCACACCCCGACAACAACGGTCTCTCTGCATCGTGCCTCCACAGTTTCGGGTACCATTCCTTCTCCTGACTCTTTATTTCATAAAATTACACCTATTTCGCCTTCTTTTACAAATCTTACAGCTTTGAGTTTTCCTTCACTTATTTGCACTATCGCACTGGCGCCCCCATCCTTTTCACCCACCATACCCCACACTTCTGATGATCTTATTACTGGTTTTGCCTCGCCCTCTGACTCATCATCTGCCCGACACCATTATTTTCTCAGATCTGTATCCTTACCGCCCCCTTTAGCTGGCCTAGGTATTGGCACTGGACAGAACTGTCTACTGCCCAAGTCGAGGGGTAGACCATCGAAACTAGCTAAGGTAATTCAACGAGAAAACTTTGAGGTGGCTACGGGCACACAATCTTCCATTATGCAGGTCCTTAGAGCAAGAAGACCCTTGAGTGTGGTTACCTCATGATATGTATCTCTTTTAACTGCAAGGGACTAGCCAACCCTGTTAAGACATTGGCTTTGAAAAATCTTCTTGCACAACAGCGGTTGGATGTTTTATTTCTCCATGAGACCCTGGCTGACGGGCCTTCTGCTTGTTCCACTCTCAACTCACTCTTACCTAACTGGTCTTTCATCACCTTGGATGCCCAGGGTCGATCCGGGGGTTGTGCTATTGGCATTAACAACTTGACTATCCGTATGAACAATTGCTAGAGTAGGGAAGGGGTTCTTGGCATGGATATAAATTTTGGCAATATCGAACTCCCTTTCACTCTGATTAGCATCTACGGGCCTTGCTCTAATAGAGAGGTTTTCTGGAACTCTCTATTCACCTGCTCTCTTCTACAACACCCTCATATCATCATTGGTGGGGACTTAAATTTTTCACTAGGCATTTCTGAATCTTGGGGTATTCATGCATTCCCGGATCCTTTGGCTGATCTTATCATCTCAGGTCTAGAATCAGCCGACCTCATTGACATTCCTATGGCCAAGCTACAGCCAACCTGGAGGAATCGAAGAACAGGAGGGGCTGCTTTGGCATGACGACTTGATCGACTTCTTATTAAGAAACCTTTACTTCAGACCATGAACAAAGAAAGGAAATGGGTGGGATATGGAGGTATCTTGGATCACTCATCCATCTTCCTTGAATTCAAGATTGGTCCTCTGTGTGCATGGTCTCCTTTTAAATTCAACTATAGATGGCTTCTCGATCCTGACTACCACAACTTAGTGGTTCAGACCTGGCAGCATTGTCATCAATTACTAGATCGTGATCCGACCAGAGTGATAAATGACAATCTTACTCTCATAAAGGGTTTGACAATCAAATGGATTGGGGAAAAAATTCGGAAGGAGCCTGAGGAATTGCAAAGGATTGAACTTCAGCTCGCCCAACTTAATGACTCTAAAATGAGGGGTTACCAAACCAGCGTTACAAAAGAGCACCTCATTACCCTTGAAGCCTCCAGAACCAAGCTCCTGTGTCAAAAAGAAGCTGATTGGAGACTCAAAAGTAGAGCTATTCGGTTACAAGCTGGGGATGAAAATACCAGATTCTTCCAACAACATGCTGCAGGATTAGAAACACGATATGGGAACTTACTGATCAACACGGTATGGTGGCTCATACTCATACACAGCTTCTGGATATGGGTACTCAACATTTCTCCAATTTATACAAAGCCCCCCTACATTTTAACCTGCCAGAGATTATGCATATCACTAGAGCCTTCCCCAGGTTTGTGGATCAAGAAAAGGTGGAGGATCTCACTGCTCCAGTCACAAAGGGGGAGATTGAAGGAGTACTTAAATGGTTCGAGAAAGATAAAATCCCTGGACCGGATGGTTGGCCCATTGAATTTTACATTCACTTCTTTGAGCTAATGGGAAATGACCTCCTTCTTGCAATTGAATACTGCCACACTCAGGGGAAAATCTATGATGGGTTCAATTCAACGTTTATTGCCCTTATTCCCAAGACTGATCACCGCAACTTCTTTATGGACTTCTGGCCCATATCTCTCTGCAATTGCATTTACAAAATCATATCTAAAATTATTGCTAACCGCATCAAACCCATTCTATCATCTCACATCGCAAAAGAGAAATTTTCTTTCCTCCATCACAAGCATATTCATGAAGCCAGTGGCACGACACAAGAAGCCCTTCACTCTATAAAATATAAAAATATTTAAGCTACCATTCTCAAAATTGACCTGGAAAAGGCTTTTGATCAGGTTAATTGGAGTTATCTCCACTTCATCCTCATCCAAACCAGTTTTCCCCTCTTATTTATCAACTGGATTATGGGGTGTATCTATCATGCTTCTTTCAATATACTCATAAATGGCATGGCTTCAGACTTCTTCCATGTGGGTAGGGGATTGCGGTAGGGATGTCCCCTCTCACCATTGCTTTTTATCCTTATTATGGAAGGCCTCTGTGTGCTCATCAAATGAGTTAAAGTGGACGGGGCTATCCGTGGACTCAATATCAATGAGATTATGCACCTCACGCATATTTTATTTGTGGATGATGTTCTAATATTTATTGATGGTTCTTGTCAGGATTCCTCTTAGTTTGGGATCATTTTCAAAAATTCTGTAAAGCAACGGGGATGACACCAAATAATCACAAGTCTACCATCATCATGACCCGCTGCACAGCACAGGAATGGGCTAATGCTTTGGCATTATTTTATTTCACTCTCCACAATATTGTGGATGGCCTAAAATATCTGGGCTTCCATATTAAAAAAAATGACTATCAGATCAAATACTGGAGCTGGCTCATTGCGAAAGTGGAAAGAAGGATCAATGTTTGGTATCATCGCTAGCTTTCTAGGGCTGGTCGAATGGTATTAATTAAATTTGTTCTAGAAGCTATTCCCGTCTACTGGATGTTATTGGCTTGGATTCCAATTGGAGTCATTGAATGCATTAAAAAAATCTACAGACATTTCTTGTGGCGAAATAAGGAAAAGGATAGCACTTTAGCCTGCATTGCCTGGGACAATATCAGCAGACCCAAACAGTGGGGTGGTTGGGGCATCAAGGATCTTCACCTCTTTTCGAACACCCTAGCGGCTAAATTATGCTGGCACATTGTCTTTGGCCACAGCCTATGGAAAGAAGTTATAATTGCAAAATACATTACTCCCAGGAGTACACTTGAATGGATCAGAGGTAGCATCCTGCCTACCCTTAGCACCTCCATTATTTGGAAAGCTATCATAAAGGCTGCTACTCTCATTCAAAAAGGCCTCTCGTGGTATGTTGGTACGGGTGACTATGTTCGGGTGGGAAAGGACTCATGGGCTGGCAGCGGTGATCATTACAAGTTACCTGACTAGATCACTGAGAATCTGGCACTCAGGGGGATCCGATTTCTTACTCAGATATCTGACCCGACTCGGATGGATTGGCAATCTTAGCACTGGTTAATGGCTTCTGATTTGGCTATTCCACTGGATGGTTGGCAAGACTGGGCTCTGTATATTAGAGCTTTACATGCATTGCATATCCGTCTGTCAGATCAAGAGGATCAATTGATCTGGGCTCTCTCACCTAAGGGCTGCTATACTCCTAAAATTGGATATTTGACACTCTGCACTCACAAGGAACCACATGAAAATCTCTGGTGGTGGCAGGAAATCTGGAAACTTAAAGCCCCCCATAAAATCTAATTAATTTTCTAGTGTATACTTCAGGATTGTATTCCTATGATTGGATACCTTCACAGACGTGCTTATCACAGACCCTCTAGATGTTGTTACTGCCAATCACATGCGGAGGATGCTTGGCATCTTTTCCTACGTTGCCCCTACATCCAACACATCTGGCTTCTGGTCATGCAAGAGTTGGGATGCTCTCAACTTTGGCGAGGAACTACCATCGTGGATGCCTGGACCACTTGGTGGCGGTCAAATAATACAGTCACGAAACTGCACAACCTTCCTCTGATATTTGCCTGGGAATTATGGTTACACAAGAATCTGCATATATTTGAAAAAAACCCTGTGTGTGGTGACTGTATTTTTTCGATGACAGTGGCCCTCTATAGTTTGATACCTGAAGACGACAACCATAAACCTGTGTGTATTTACACTCAGGAAATTATTGATTGTACTCGGCCTTGGGCCTATTTTGATGGCGCGGCAAACCATCAGAGTTACGGGGGGGGCTACACTCTACATCAATGACCTCCATTATTATCATCTCAAAATGGGATTGGGCCTGGGTACCAACAATTACGCTGAACTTCATTGTTTAAGACTGCTTCTGATATTTGCCCGAGAAAAAAACTGCAACACCCTTCAGATTTTCGGCGACTCCCTTATTGTGATAAACTGGATCAACTCACTTGCACAGTGTCACTCACACACACTATCTACTTTACTGAGGGAGGTTCATCATCTCAAATCATTATTTGACTCCATTTCTGTCACTCACATTTACAGGAATCAGAACAAAGTGGCAGAAAAACTTTCCAAGGAAGCTGTGGAGCTAAACTGGGGTGATTGCCACATTACAAAACACATTGCTGCATAGGTGTATAGTTACTTACACAGGCCTTTCATCGAGGCAATACGAGAACCACATGAATTTGGTTTATAAACTGCAAGTTTTATTATAAAACTTTGAACATTATCTATTTTATATATTTTTGATACATGTTCTCCGGCAGATATATCACAACCATTGTATATAACAGTTTTTTAATTATTGTTTTTTGTTTTTTGGGCTCCACATCTACTAGTAAGTTATGCACCGAACTTACTTTTGTTCTACTGGACTCCTTATGGAAAATTTTGTATTATCACAGATGATATATGCAGTCAATATTTTTGACGATTTTGGAATGCTACTTGTAAAACGTAACATGTAATTTTTCTAACTTAATGAAATATTATGAATTTTTCCCTTGTGAAAAAAAGATACATAATACTACCAACAAGTTTCTTATACAAAGTCAAATTAACAGCAGTACCCCCATCATCTTTACTTAACTTTGTACCAACTTCACTAGGAGTATCCATCGGTTTACACCTGTCCATCTTAAAATATAAAAAAATGTCAGTAGCATACTTCTGTTGACTCATAAAAATACCATCGTGTGTTTGTTTCACTTCGATACCTAAGAAGTGTCTTATTAATCCAAGATCTGTCATTTCAAATTCATTTTTCATAGCAGCTTTAAATTCATCTAACTGCATGTTACCTGTATAAATTATGTCATCAACATAAAGACACAGTATCAACATATTACCTTGATGATCATTCTTGATATACAAAGTGGCTTCATGGTTGCTCTTTCTGAAACCATTATTCAACAGGTAATGGTATGTTCAGCTGTACCAAGATCTTGGAGCTTGCTTCAAGCCATACAATGCTTTCTTCAACCTATACACCTTATGTTTTTTATTTTTTATTTTGAAACCAGGTGGTTGATCAACATACACTTCTTCATTCAAAAAACCATTTAAAAAACCGGAATTTACATCCATTTGGTAAATTGGCCACTTGTTTTGTGTTGCAATAGCTAATACAAATTGAACAATATCAATTCTTGCTAAAGGTGCAAATGTTTCACCATAATTTATGCCAGGTTGTTGTGAAAAAAATTTGGCAACTAATCTTGCTTTGTGCTTATCAACTTCACCTCTCTCATTTAACTTATTTTTAAAAACCCATTTAACACCTATAGAATTTTGATCATCGGGTAGATCAACCAAATCCCAAGTTTGATTTCCTTCAATAGCATCGATTTCATTATTCATTGCATCTACCCATTCTTTTTCCTTTATAGGCTCTTCAAAACAAGTAATTTGAAATGAAAGAAATGCAAAATTTACAATATCATCAACATCGTCTTATGCATAAATATCACTTAAGCTTCTCATTTTAGAATTATCAAAATCAAGCCCATTTAAAGATGATGAACTGTTACTGGTTTTGTCTTGAACCTGTAATCTTGGAGTGCTCGTTGTAGATGCTTGATGTTCGTCTAATGCAATAAAAGGATTAGGAAAAGTATTGTTCTCCATTTCATTCCAAGATTTGTCTTCCAGAAATTTCACATCTTGACTAATGAAAAACTTCTTAGTTATAGGATTAAACAATCTGTATGCTTTAGATTGATCACTATACCCTATAAAGATATACTTTTTTCTCCTATCATCAAGCTTCTTTCTTCATTTTTCTAGAACATGAGCGAAAACAATACAACCAAATACGCGAAAGTGTGAAACAGTTACCTTTTGTCCACTCCATGCTTCTTCAGGTACAAAACTTTGAACATTGGAAGTTGGCGAGCTATTCAAAATATATACTAAACATGCAACTACTTCAGCCCATAAATCTTTAGACAATTTTTGTGCTTTGAGAAAACTTCGAGCCATATTCATAATTGTCTGATTCTTTCTTTTCGCAACTCCGTTCTGATGTAGAGTATAACTAGTTGTCATTTTTTTTTAATACCATGTTTAGAAAAATCAATGAGTTCGTTAGATTCATACTTACCTCCTTTATCATACCTAAGAACTTTAATAAACTTTCCACTCTGTTTTTCAGCCTCGAATTTGAACTCATTGAACTTGGAAAATGTTTCAGATTTGTATTTGAAGAAATACACCCAAATTTTCCTACTAAAGTCATCAATAAATGTAAGAAAATAGAGACTACCAACAACTAATTTTTCTTGCATTGGAACGCACAAATATGTATGCACTAATTCTAGTTGTTCTTTGGCTCTATAAGAGGCAGATGCAAGACTATCTCGCTTATATTTACCCATTATACAACTTATACAAGAAGAGATATGGTCAGACAAGGTAGGAAAACCTTTCACCATAGATTGTCTTTGTAATAGACTCATAATTTTGATAGGTAAATGACCATATCACAAATGCCACAAATCAGTGTCATTAGGCGTTGAAACATTATGGGAATACAACTTCTCACTTTTCATTTGTAATTGATACAACATGTTCTTGGTCATAGGAATCTTTGCAACAAGAGACTGATGATGATCAAAAATCATTCAAGTAGTATTGTGAAAGTTAACATCATAACCATGTGCATCCAACTGACCAACAATCAACAAATTATGTTTGAAATTGGGTACATAATTAACATCATAGATATTATTCACAACATTTTGTTTGGTTAAGACATGTACAACACCCTTTCCTGAAGCTTTGACCTGACGATCATCACCCAAACCAATAGAGGAACTGAAATATGTATCAAGTTGTGAAAACAAATCACCATGACCAGTCATATTATTACTACATCTGTTGTCTACCAACCAAACATTTTTATTAGGTACTTGCATAGTCACTTGGCATGCTAGAAATAGAGCATCTGATGTTTCACATTCAGTGTTTGTGACATTGGCTTTGTTTTTACTTAAAACATACTGTAATTTTCAACAATCGGACCTATAATGACCATATTTTTTGCAATAGTGACATTGAATTTTTTATTTATCTATCCACCTACGACCATGATTAGTGTGAGACTACTCTGGATGTGTTTTAGTTACCTGTGATCTATAATCAGACTGAGACTGTCCTCTTCCTTTTCCTCTGCTGCCACGAAAACCTCTGCCTCTACCTCTATCCATAGAAGCTTTAGATTTGAAATCATGCTCTAAAGTACTGACATATAAATTAATTCTTGCTTCATGAGCCAATAAAGAACCAGATAATTCTTTCACGGACAATTTTGTTAATTCTCTTGACTAAAAAACAGTAACTATCACGTAGATTTTTTTAGGCAAACATCTGAGAAATTTTTCAGCAATTCTTTGATCATCTAGTTCTTCACCATTCATCCGAAGTTGATTAACAACACCCATAACTTTAGTCATGAACTAAGCAACTGTTTCTAATTAATTCATTTTAAGTGTTTCAAATTGTGTTTTGAGAGTCTGGAATTTTACCATCTTTACTTTATCATTACCTTGATAAGCAACCTTAAGTATATCCCATATTGATTTAGCAGTCTTAGCAGCAGCGATTTTAGGAAATATAGAGTCATCTAAGCAATTTAAAATGCAGGACTTCGCTCTACCTTCTTTTTGTTTAAGTTCGTCAAATTGTTTTCTTTCAACAACACTCATTCCAAAAATTATATTTGTGTTAGGTTTTGTGCACCCCATTTCTACAGTTTCCCAACAACCTAAAACTTGTAAGCATGCATGCATTTTAAGGCTCCAAAAATCATAACTTTTTCCACTAAATAATGGCGTTGGGATTGCAAACTGACTTGACGAAGCCATGTTTAAAATAATAAAAAATCCGGTTAAAAGCTTCAAAAACAACACCTCTCTAAAAAAATTCAAAACAAATAGGGCACTCTCTTTTCTCCTCAAATATTTCTTTGTTTTACAAATTATGAGAGAGAGACAAATTGAGAACAAACACATCGCCAAATGAATTTCACTGATTTTGATTAAATCTTATGAAACTGAACCACAATCCTAAATATTAAAAACAAAAAATAGCTCACTGAAACAAAACTCTCATTGAGGCCATCTCTCAGAGGCTCAAGAATTTCCCATCCTTATTCATTGGAATTTTGTTTGTGAAGATCTTTGAGCATGCTCGTAAGGAGAAAGAGAAGGGCCCGTAGAGCTCTATTTGTGCTCCAATCCCAATGCGCCAAATCTCAAGCATAAAGCAAGTGCTCTGTTTGAACCAACCAACACAATCCAAAAACGGCAAGGCCCGATGGCTTGACACATGTAGAGCTGCAACAACACAACAACGGTAGAATGGGTCGATCATCCTCTTCACACATGTTGGGTCGAACGTAGGTCGAACATAACACCTTAATGTAGGAATAACAACATCACACACCCAATGATGGTATCATCCATGGGGTAAAATATCCAACAGTTTGAACGCCCAACACAACAGGCTCCTCCCTCGACTGTTGGCTCTGATACCATGAAAAAAGGAGACACCAGAATATAGAAAAAATGAATTTCTAAGAGAGAAAATAGATTCTTCTATTATATATATATATATATATATATATATATATGCACAGATGGTCAGTTACAACAGAAATAGTTAAATGAACTTAGAAACTAATTTTAAACTAACAGTTTAACCAACTAACGATTAATTCTTAAACATCTTCTTCTTCCACAAAATACCCCACTCTCTTCTTACTTACTCTATTTTCTACGATTCTACTCTTAACTGCAACAACCTACATCTAGTTCAATGACTCTTCCTTCTTCCACTGTCCATGCCCGTTGTACGTGCTCGAATGTTTTAAGTTATATCTCTTCCACTTGTGAGTGCTATTGGATTCGTCTATTTCTATTGGGTTAGAGTCTTTTGCTACCAATTTTTTTCTCCCTTTATGCACCATCTACTCTTTAGGATAGTGGAAGTACATTGTACCAATTATTAGTTTGCGTAGGACCAGCTGACAATACTTGTAGGCGTATTAATAAATACTGCTTATATTCACTGCCCACATTTCATTTATGTGCTACATGGTTTCTTTGTGAGCTGAAAAATAGGAAAACATGATACCAAAGTTAAAATGACATTAACTTAAATAGCTAATGAAAATTTGTTGGGAAGTAACTACAGAAGTAGGCCACTGTAACAAAATCTAAAAATTAGAGGTTCAACATATCGTGAGGGGTGGCTCCCATGAAACAATCTAATTCTTACTACGAGCTGAGGATAAATCCTTTTGTCTACCCCAGGACACTTTTGCTACTCTCTGCTTCGTGCTCTTGCCACAGTTGAGCACACCGCAAAGAATACTGGAGATGTTCTTATCACAATTTGACTTATGGGATTTTTTGATCTCCTCATATTCAAACAAGAAGTTGAGGCCATTTGTTAATTTCAGACCATTAGAATATGTTTCTTACCATTATTTATCGTTGTTACCAATTGTCTTCGTAGCCATTGTTCATCAACGTGTCATGCGATGCCATCGTCTGAGCATCATTCTCTGAGCAGAGATCATTGTTTGGAGCTTAGTGTGTCAAGCTCATCGCTACCTTTGTCACAACATTTCTTGTTTACTATGCAGTTGTATGGGGCTACTGTCTATGCTCCAACTAAGTTGTTGTCTTGCTTCCTTCTATGTGTCTCTGTGCACTCTCCTTTATGTTGAATGAGGAGGTGAAAATACTTAGTGGCTTTCCCATTCTCCTCCTCATAATGTCAATCTTTCCACATGACTTGACGCAATCCCAGGCTTCAAGTGTCAAGCATAATATATATTTGTGAAACCGTTCTCCTAGTTGCTCCATTACTCTTCTCAAAGTTGCTACATGTATGTCATATATATGGATAAACAAACTCACACTCGTGATTTCCATTCCCTTCTGCGGCTGCAATAAAAGCCTTTGTGCACAATGTCTTCACCAAAGCCTCTTCATCAAGTCTTTGTGCGCAATGTCCATGAAGTCTTTCGCTATATCTCCATGTTTTTTAGCACCGATTTGAGGACCTCTGCAAACTCCTCTCTGCTAAAACCTTCTAGGATTTTCTTAACGTCTTCTTTGATGACAATGTTGTCATCAATACAGTCATCATTGGGCACCAGAGTTTCATTTACCTTTGGCACGTTCTTTGAGGCATGCTTCTAAAAAACTTGAATATCCCTCTTGGAAATGAACATACACAACCACTGAAACATAGGACTGGACATCCACCCCGTAAGGTAACCTAATAGAAAACCTTCCAAACATCTTCACTAATGCAATATGGTCGGAACATTTATCAACCGACTAATCTCCACATTCTACAAAGTGTTGGTTCTCACACATGGGAATCCACCAGGAACCCAGAAAATCTCCAGCCATGAAGTTAATGGTTTTTCAAATTCCTAAGTTGTAGGTTGGCAAGGCCCACAACCCCCTTTTGAGTTTTGACCACAAGTTTGTCTATTTGGGTTTCTCTCCACCACTTCTACAACCTTGGTGAAGAGAGGAACCATGATTTTCTCACTTGATGCAATTTTTTGGACAAAACCTATACCCTATGGGCCAACAAGAGAAAAAGAACAGCAAACCCCAATAGAAAAAAATCTATGCACATTTAAAAAAAACCAACACACTACTGCAAATAAACCAAACTGCTGACAAAAAAATGAACAATAAATTAAAATACAAGCTAATGCTAACACAATATGCCACAACTATTGCAAATAAACATATAACACATAACTCATAACTGGACAACAAAACAATATAAAAATGTTGCAACACAAATATAATCATTGGAATCCAGATTCTTCATTAACATGGACCTAATTTATATATTATGGAGGCCTCCCTACCATGGCGGTAGGGAGGATGAACAACCTCCATAGCTCCTCTCACACCTTCAAAACCTAGGTAATACTCTACCAAAGAGCCAAAATAGAAACTCTTATTCAGCTCCCATATAAAAAATCCCTAACCCTAAACTTAGGAGGGAATATCTAAATATTTTAATAAAAATATTTAACAATTAATTTTCTCTCCAAATGAAATGCACCTTACATGGAATTTACATTTCATCTCATTTACATTTACATGTCATTTTCATTTCATTTTACATTTTAATTTGGAATTTGCATGTATATTTCACATGTAATTTCTAATTAACCAAAGTTCACACTTGGGCTCCAACACATTTCCTTTGATGTTAGTGCGGTTTCCCAATTTAAGCAAGACCCATGAGAAAGCTACTAGAAATATGGAAAGCAGATTTTTCACTATACTAAAGGTACCACTCATTTTGGTATCAAATATTATCAAATTTTAGATATGTTAATAGAAATGACTCAAAATCAACTTTTGGCTATGTGTTTTGCTTCAGTGCTAGACCCATGATTAATTTGGTCATGCTAGAAACATGTAGTATCTCTGTCAAATATGGAAGCCTAGTATCCTGGTGCTATTAATGTAGGGATGGAGGAAATTTTGATTTGTCAACTATTAGGAGAGTTTGGGTTTCCTATTCAGGCCTCATCTACTTTCTATCGTGACAATTAAAGTGTAATTCAAGTTGTTAACAATCCCAGTGCACACAATAAGATGAAGCATGTTAAAATTCATGCTCACTATTTATAATAGCTAGTTAAAGACAAGATTTTCACTCTTGTTTATTGTAGCACTAATAATAAACTTGTTGATCTCTTTAAAAATCCATTGGTTGAATTCAATTTTGTCAAGATACAAGGTTTTCTTAGGCTTCAGGAAGCTACGATTATGAGGGAGGTGTCCTACAGATGTAGTTTCACCTCTTCAGCCTCCAAAATGTTTTATTTTTTATTTTTTATTGGGGGATGTTAGAACCTAACATTATCCTAGTTCATCACACCTCTATATCTCCCAAATACAATCAAAAAAGGGTCAAACAACTATCGAGCAGAGCGTTTGACTGAATGGTGATAAAGTTTGTGTAGTTTTTGAATAGTGATACCATTGACTGAATGGTCGAAGGAATCGAATGAATAATTGGGTTGACTTGGACCATTTAGAAGCCAACAAAATAGCATGGATTTTTTGGAAATAGTTATAATGGTTGACGTTGAGTGGTGGACCAAATCCTCTACAATCCAATAAAATTGGTTAGATTTGGTAACTATAATTAAAGAACCCTATGGGTTGAATATGCATGTATGTACTTGGAAATATCGATCATAGTTGTATTACTCATTATGCATTGTGATGTTCTCATCATAATTCACTATGCTTGAATGCTATAATGGTGTCTCTAAACACCACCGATCATCTTGGAGCATTATTTTCTCTTCGATTCACTTTCAATTTAGGCTTCACTATTTTTTCTCTATTCTTAGTTTCCCCATTCCTTGACACCCAAGAGATACCATTCTATGACAAGTACCTTTCATAATCCTTTGTGACTTATTCTATTTCATGTTAGATATTAAAAGTTTCACAGGTTGACTCCATTGTTATTTAATTAATTCCCTAAATTTCTTGTTATTTTTTAAGTCATGTCTTATTCCTTAATAAATATACATAAGTATACCTATACAAATAATCAATGAATATAAATACATATCTTGCACCTAATTATGATGGTCTTTTTATGGAACATAAATCAAAAGGGACAAGCTACATCCATGTATTTACTCTACAAGCTTTCCCTATCTCAAAGGCTACTTGATGATGCTTGTAAAACATACATCATTCACATACTCCATCATGGGGAACAAGCTTAGAATGTTTAGTATCCCATATTGTGTTTCACCGTTAATTTCAATCTCTAAAAATTAAGATGTTCAATTATTAGTATAAGATATGAGTGCAGTTGATCTTGTGTATTTCCTATGAAAGTCACAAAACATGTATACTTTATCCTTATAGTTAAGGAAACCTTCCATGACAAGAATAAACTTGTTGTGAATATACTTCACATCATATTGATCTAGCCAAAGTTTGACCTTCTTTCCAGACTGAGTTAATTGAGATACATATAACAATGTGGGAATTAAACTAGGTACATGATACACATAAGTGATCACACAATTTTGATATTCAATCTTTTCACAACTAACAATAGTAAGTGCATAGTCATTTATGAAAAAAAATTATTTGTTTGTAGCTTCACTCAATGAAGAACATAGAGAAAACTATTTAGCCATATGATGGGTGCAACCAAAATCAACTATCCATTCACACTAAGAAGTATGAGTATGCAAAGCAGGAGAAGAACTAGCAAATAACATATGGTTATCTTCCTTACATTTTGAAATTTGGTTTTATAGGTTAGTCAATCTTCTGTTTGACTCATCTCCTTCATTTGTATTCAATTTATCCTCTATATCTCTAGTCTTCTACAAACAAGCCTTCTTCATATATCCCAATTTCCCATAATAATGACAAGTCCTTTTATTTCTACCCTCCTTAGTAAAAGTATCCTAACTCACTACGTGCAGTTCCACAGTGGAAAGTTCAAGGATTAGGTAGATTAAAAATCTAGTATTCTAAGAAATAGGTGGTGACTACAGACACCATTACAACTTGAGTAAAATAGAGCATATACTAATATACATAGTAGTATAACAAACTAAAAGACTCCCATACACAACACACATTTTGTCCCTTCTTGATTAACCCATAAGGCCATCTTTTTATAGCACCAATATCTAACCAACTCCCTTGAAGTCAAGGTGACAAGTTCCACATAGATTGGTGTTGATGCAAACAAACTCTTTGATTCATACCTTGTTCTATGCACTTGTTGACTGCTTTAGTATGACAAGTTGAATGCCTAGTTGACCATCTAATCAATCCCTGATTCAACCACTTAGTTGACTCTCCTTAGTTGACTATTAACCAACTATCTCTAGAAGATCTAGAGGTGTGATAAACATATATGACTTCCTATTCTAAAAATACTTCCAATCATCCTATTCTTGTCTCATTAGGGACTCTTTAAAGAAAGTTTTAGCTACCCCATATTAACTTAGCCAAAAACTTTTTATTACAAAAATAAGTATATATAAGATCATTTATTTAGAATATAGTAATGGAAGTAATGCTTCCATGTGTTGTGAGTTTTCATTGTGAGTCCCTAGGTGTCATTTTAGAAGTAGTTATTTCCATATGTGTGTGAGTTGTCTATGAGTCATAGATCCACCTTTGGATCTTATCATCTAGAAATCAATGATCTAATTCTTATATATATAACTACTTTATGTGATCAATAAACACGGTGTGTGATTTTATTGTGTGCACAATCGCTCTCTCATCTCTCTCAATTTCTATCATGGTATTCGAGCCGGTACTGGATTGACTCCCTTAAGGGAGGGCCATGAAGATGTGAGAAACCCTTGAAGTTTATTCTTGTAAATAAATAGGGTTTGAGATTGTAATATGTTAGTAAGTTATTTTATTTTTATTTGTAGATATTTTGGTCATGTGTTTGAGTGAGCCTTGGAGCCCAGAATATTACAAATATTCATATGAGGTAGACCCTGAGTTTACCTGGGAAGAAGACGTGATTTCTAGGACAATCACAGAAGTAATCTGTGGAAGGAAAACAATAGTGATATTTCTAATGATTTCCTGGTGGGCGAGGGTTTATGGGTTGAAATAAGCGAGTTTTGTGGGAGTATGTGGCTTGAATTCTGGCTCAAACACACAAATCAATGATTGGAAGAGACCCCGAGGTTGTCCTACCAATATTATGGGCTCGATATGTGAAGGAAACATCGTTGTTCAACCCCATAGAGACATATTTTTGCATCTCAAACTCTCCCTATAGTTTAGACCCCTTGTAGTTGACGAAAGGTATAATATTAACAAAAGAAAGGTCGAAGTGGTGTTTCCTAAAGTTCATGTTCTAATGGCAAGGATGTGGATGATTTTTTTATTTCTTTGTACCCAGATCTGGATTTGGAATACCCATCTGATCTAAAGAAAATTTTCACTTGGATCAACATCTGCTCCTACAGGATCAAGCCACAAGAGAACCATAGGTCATGAATTCAATCGCACCTCAAGAAAAGTGTCATCTAACTTAGAGGACTTCTGCAACATGAGTGCATTGATTGCCATATTCTCTCTAAACTATGCTTATTGGAAATGGTGCATGGATACGCTCATCCACTTGACAAAGTGGGAGGTTCCTATGTTTTACAAAGTTAAACCTTTCGTTGCATGCCCATGAAGAGGAAGGAAGATATAAATCGCAAACATAACCAACTTGGCATCCATATGACATTCCTCAATGACCATGGTGTCAAATACATTAGAACCACATATATGTCACATATGCGTTATGTTTTTTGATAGTTAGAATATTTTTTTATGACCTCATGTTTATAATATTGGTGTTTGTTGGGTTTATTTTCTATGGTTCAATTAAATTGGTGTGCAAAGTTGTTATGATTTATTTCTAAAATTGGAAGACTAGGTAATGAACATAAAAACATCTTTCAAGTTAATGGTTCTCGATTTCTTCGATGCCGAGAGAACACATCATTGACTTGTTTATGTGACTACGTTATTTTTTTTATGGGTCTTGTTGTGCTTTGGGCTTCAACAGAATCAATTACATGTTGTTCTTTTATGAGATCCTTGTGTGATAGAAATTTCAGTTGCATAATTAAATGTTGGATACACTTAGTACCTGGGAAACTCACCTATACAACTATCAAAAGTGTAGTTCGCTACATTTTGATAGATGGGATTTGGTCCATAGGGTGGTTCAGTAACAATATTGTTCTTCGGGAAGTCGAGAAGCGTCAATTTTTCAATTCACATGAATGATGGGCATAGGTAGTTATGCTTGAAATGGATGTCAAGTGACAGCTTGAAGATGTGGTGGTGAAGAAAGAATGTTGTTTGGGAGATTCCTGAGTAGATGTGAGTACTGATGAAGACCATTCACATAGATATTCATTTATTTTTGTAATTGTAATATGTGTTTTCAATATTTTCCATGTAAGCATTAAGGGAGCGTATTAGAAATAATGCTTCCATGTGTTGTGAGTTGTCATTGTGAGTCACTAGGTGTCATTCTAGAAGTAGTTATTTCAATGATGGTCATAGGTAGTTATGTTTGAAATGGATGTCAAGTGATAGCTCGAAGATGTGGTGGTGAAGAAAGAACAGTGTTTGTGAGATTCCTGAGTGGATGTGAGTACTGATGAAGACCATTCAGATAGATATTCATTTATTGTTGTAATTATAATATGTGTTTTCAATATTTTCCATGTAAGCATTAAAGGAGGGTATTAGAAATAATGCTTCCATGTGTTGTGAGTTGTCATTGTGAGTCCCTAGGTGTCATTCCAGAAGTATTTATTTCAATGATGGTCATAGGTAGTTATGTTTGAAATGGATGTCAAGTGACAGCTCGAAGATGTGGTGGTGAAGAAAGAATAGTGTTTGCGAGATTCCTGAGTGGATGTGAGTACTGATGAAGACCATTCAGATAGATATTCATTTATTGTTGTAATTGTAATATGTGTTTTCAATATTTTCCATATATTTCTCAATTTATATCATATAGTAAATTAGTTCTAATTCTATATCATTCAAAAAAATTTCAAATATGATATTTTTAAATATTTATAAATTTCTTTCATATTTTTATCTTAATTTTTTAAATCCTTTTGTTATGAATATTCATATTATTTTTTATTATAAGTTGAAAATATTTATAGTTATTGTTCATAGATAATTTAGGGAAATTAAATACTCTTAGACATAATATTACATTATTTAATTTAAATAGTTTATTAAATTAGAGGAGACAAATTAATAATATTTATTTTTCTATGTTTAGTAAATATGAAATATAAAAATTAAAACCCATTGGAATGATTTTCAACTATAGAATATTGAGATTGTTGAAAAAGAAAAAAAACTGATATTTTTTCCATACACATGAACCTAGATGTCTAAAAAACCATCCACATCTAATGGAGAAACTGTACAAAATTACCTTATCCCATGTGCTAAAAAGTGGATGGGTGGATTTTACCAAATTATAATAATTATCATCATATGGGAATGTCAAGAGAGATTAATATGGATGAGGGAACACTCGTAGTGCTTAAATTTGTGTTTCTTCAAAATTAACATCTTTTGTATTGCGTTCAAATTTCCGTTTCCTCAAACTTAAAATATTTCTGTTTTTTCAAACTTAACATATTTTTGTATTGTGTTCTAGTAACATTAAAAAATTACTTACAATTTTTTCTAAAAGTAATGCTTTCACATTTCTATGAATAATTATGGATTATGCTTGAAAGACCTTGAGAAAGATGTTACCTAGTCAATACTCATTTGAACAAGTTTTGCAGGCAGCGGTGGTCCCTGTTGAGTCTCCAAGTTGTGTTTCAACGATGGGTAACTTGGTCAAGATACCCGTCACTACTACTAGCTATGGCTTTGTAACCACTACTTACACCTTTGCAACAGGAGAAGCACTTACGACAGAAATAACTAGCACCGGCATTGCTGTTGGCTCTATTACTAGACCTGCTCCCTCCACCAACACTTCCTTTGAATTTATATTTGGATTTGAAACTATATATACTACATTTGAATATATTACACTTGGCCTCCAAAAACCATACAAATAAATGTAAAATATTTATGCTAACATTGCAAATGATGATGATGATTTAGGTTGATGATGATTTAGGTGAGAGTTTGGGGATTCCACGTCCTCGGCCTTATTTGGATCTTGAATTTCACGTTCTTTAAATGCTAAATGGAACAAATTTTGCTTCAACAGGAGTGGGCATTATCAACAATACAATATTGCAGTTGGAGTGGCTCAAGGCTTATGCTATCTTCACCAAGATTGTCATCCTGCCATTGTACACAGAGATATTAAGCCTAGCAATATGTTTCTTTATTTTGACATGAATGCAAGGGTTGCAGATTTTAGAGTTGCAAAGCTTATTCGAACTGGTTAAGAGGCCATGTCCGTTGTTCGGGTTCTTATGGCTACATTTTTCCAGGTGAATTATTTTCCAACCTGAGAACCAAAAATGGTCTTTCTTTTTAGGGTAATACTAATTTTATTTTCAGAAACCATATGCATTCTAACATCTTAACTTACAGCTTATTGTTAAATGATACTACATGAATATGTTTTATGTTAACACGATTGTCTATGATTGCGTACAATTTACTTACATTGCCAATCAAATTTTCCCACAAATTATCTTGTAATATATATATGTATGTTAAGCCTGAATGTTATATGTTAAACCTTGCGCAAACTTGTATTGTTTCATTAACTGAATATGGTAGAAATATATTAAGTTCATAAAACTTACAATCATGTCAATTAGCGAGTCTATGCAACTTTTGGATTTGTGCATAATATGCCTACACAGAACCTAACACAGACTTGTATTGTTTTCAATATATTAAGCCCATCAAACTTGCAGTCATGTCAATTCATATTTTCATGATTCTATGCATCTTTTGGATTTGTGCAGAATATACCTACACACTTCAAGTCTTTGAGAAAAGTGTCATATACAACTTTAGGGTGGTCCTGTTAGAGATCTTGACTGGAAGAAAGTCAATGGAAAGGAAACATTAAATATGTTTCGACCGAAGTAAGCATTTTTGGGTATGCTCATGTTATGAGCTTTTATGAATTTTTGATTTTTTTTGCATGTGACTACTATTTCCTGTTTATTTTATAAGACATTTTGCAATTCCAGCTACCATGTAATTTAGTAGTATTCATGTTTATTTTATAAGACTTTTTGCAGTATCCGTAATTTCATATTTCTGAGTTCAAGAAGCAATTAGTATTTCTGAGTTCAAGAAGCAATTAGTTTTTGAGTAGTATCAGTAATTTGATATTTTGAGTTCAAGAAACAATTAGTTTTTAGTTCAAGAAGAAATTGACTGTAAGTTAAACCTATTAATTAATGAATTCTATAGAAATAAAGTAATACCATAGTTTATGAAAAAGAATAAAATAATTTTATGTACTAATTCCATTTTGCAAAGTTTATGTATATTTTACCTTCATTCCCTATTATCTTTTCACCTTCATTCTCCATCATCTTTTCAGCAATTGAATGCTTGTACCATTCTTTTACAAGAATATACTATATGAAGCTTTGTTGTGTTCCTCTCTTTCCATTGTTATCATATTTTCAACAATTGAATGTTTTTACCATTCTTTTATTCAAATAATATACTAATTGAATGTTTTTACCATTCTTTAACTCAAATAATATACTATATGAAGCTTTGTTGCGTTCATCTCTTTCTAGTGCAGGTTTTTTTCTTCATTGAGTGTACATATAATTCATACGCTCCCATTTGCTTCAGCTAGCAGAAATAGTTTTTCTCTAGTTACAAATGTGAGCTGGGATTCTCTGATAAGTTTTTAATTTTTGAGTATGTTGATTTGAAAGCACAGAAGTTTAGAGTTCAATCTCTGTTCCTCCAACTGTTGTGCGATTATTATTGTTGGAGAATCTAATTCCAACTACTTGCTAGGTGTAGAAACAGTCTATCTAAATGTCTCAATTTAGTTTCAAATTAGTCTAGTTTAGTCAAATTTCACTCCAGTCATTTATTGTTGATGTTTCCAATAAAGTAATTAATAATAATGAGAAGAGCGATCTTTTTTCAGTTTTCAATTCTTGTCAATTATGAGCTTAATAAGAATTTTGCAAATTTATTTCAGTATATCGGAAAGCACCAATACAAGGGCTCAGGCGTAGAAGCTCAGGGTATTTACTCACGAAGTCACAGTCGTAGTATATTGCTGAGACATCGAGCTCAAGTTCTTTACTCACCAAGGAAGCAGTGGTCGATAGCTATGACAACGTTAGTAGTTGTTGCTAAAAACGCTGGCAGTTGTAAGATAATTGTTTCCAAAAAGTAGGGGAAGGTGTAGATGCAGACTTTAGATTTTTATGGTGCATTTATGTAAGAATATTATATGAGAATTTAATATGAGAAGACTAATGCTAGCATTAGTCTAGTCGTTACTAAAATATGAACGACTAAATATGCTTATAACCCAGGAATTTTTACTATAAACTTGGGATATCCATTGTAAACATTGCCTTGATACACGAAGCTTGTTAGAAGCTTGCAATAAGAGGTGCAATCCAAACTTTGGTTAAATTTGTGTGAAGCGAAATTGGCAACCTGAAAGTTTGCTTAAATTTTATAAAAAACGCGAGTCAACGGAGATTAAAATGAATTCAATGACCAAGCTATCGTTATAGTCCTTGCGTTGCCATAGGCAGGGAGTAATAAGACGTTACGTAGTTAATATTAATTCATAGTGTTGAAATCAAGTCTATATCAAATGGAGATGATGCAATTATAAGTTAAAAGTAGTTTGAGAAAAAGCAAATGAAGTAGGAATGAAGTATGAAGTAATTTCTTTTTGGTGATTTTTTTTTCAATAATGTTACAAGGTGTCACATGGTTTACTATCTTTAATATAGAAAAAATACGAAACCATTGTTTTAAAGATGGTTTGTTTTTCATATATATATATATATATATTCAAAATTATATATTTAGTTTTAATAAAGAAAGTTTGATGAAACCATTATATCCATGTTTTTTATTTTGGAATGGATTAATTTTTTTTTTTTCCATTTTCTCATTATGTGAAATGTTGATTGAAATTCAAAATGAAAATAAGGGGAGTTGCGAAGCAGTAAGTCCCTGCCAATGTCAATTGGGCTCTTCCACTCTTCATGTGGAATGGTGGAGATCCTAAGTTTCTCTTGTGCCTTAATCCAATAACTAATTAAGGCAGTAAATGTAGATAGTTAAATTTGTGTTGTGTTGTCACAAGTTCTAATAACCTATGATAGAAAGAAAAACAAAATTAAACAACTATAGGATCTAATAACCTCTACCAGAAATTAGACATCTAGAACATCATTTGCTCAAAAATATGTTTGAAGAATGATTTGACCTTTCTCATTTTTTTATCATCTCTATCTTAGAGCATCAATTCATCTTTCCCGAAATGAAATATTTGGAGAGTTGTTTTGATCTGAAATTGTGAGAATAAACTATTTCCTTTTCAGAGATGGACTGAAGGGGCATTCACTGGACATGTCACCTCTAAAGAGAGGATGAGTTCCAGAGGCTACCTGGCCCTCTTCAGACTCTGTCTAAGGAAATAATATATAAACACTAATAACAGACTCAATGAAAGTATTTAATTTGTAAATTCAAAGTGTTCATTGTTCTGTTTTGAATGTGAATAAGCAAGAGTATATGATCTGCAATAGTTGTGTAGAGGTTTGAAGTTAAAACAACAAGTTTTGATTACTGTATAAACTTGTTTATGGAAAGCATGCTTATGAAATTTCACTGTTTAAACTATCAAATTCTGGAAATAAACAGCCATAAAACACAGATGAACAGCAGATGTTTGTTTAAGCGGTTCACCCCTCTTCTGGGCTACCTCCGCTGGTCCAAAAGCCTCTAATTAGGCTCAGTCCTTTTTTGATTAAATGCTTCAAATGAAATTACATCTGTATAAAGTTCTCCAATGAGAAAATAGACTGCTAAAACAGACTCAGAACATCCAAATCAGTAGAAATAGACTACAAATTCACCTCCATTGGAGGAAGGTAGCCCAATGCAGCAATCTTTCTCCTTGGCCCTGATGGCTTCTCTGTCAAAAGCGCTGTAAAATTCGCAGATACAATGCCCTGATGGCTCTGCAGACACCTCCAACAGCTCCAGAATGCTCTCTACACTCAAAATCAAAAAAAAAATCGTCTCAAAAGACCTTCCCCTTCAAAAGTTATGGCACATTTACTAAACTGCGTCTTACTCCTTAGGAAACTCCACTAAATGTGGAGGAACTGTGGATAACTCGACAAAATAGGTGGAAGCGCTCCAAAAGGCGGAACCGCCAAGCTTATCCGCCAGTTGAACCGTTGGTAATAAATGTTGATTGTGCGTTCATATGTCACGGGCGAAACCGTCGGTTTAAAATAAATGTTAAACGGTTTTGTTTTAAATATAATACATTACAACCGTTAACGATAACAAACCCACTTTGTAATAGTTATCCAAAGTTTTTAAAAATCACGTGCGCCGAGCTTCGGGCCAGGGTTCCGCTGGAGGGTTCTGTGCAACGGGGGCTGGCCCTTCGGGGCTGGCCCCCTTCGGGCCCCGCCCAATTCAAATTAACCATTTAAATATAACTCCTTCCGCACCATATTCAACATATAACACGATAGCCCGTTGGTTAAAACTTTGTGTTGACAGCGGTGAGGTCGGAGGTTCGATCCGTCGGGCCATACAAAACTTTTAACACTATTCACTCGGCCTTGGGGCCACGTGGCGGCCTCTGGGCTAGCCACGTGGCACCCGTTGATTGGCTGCCCTCCGAATATTCCCTGGAATATTCTGCGGAATATTCCACGGAATATTCCCAGAATATTCTGTGGAATATTCTTTTTTTTTAATAAAATTTTTCGAAAGTCTAATTTTGCCATTTTTTAATGAAATTGACAAAACTTTGAAGCTGAATAACTTTTGCATACGGAGACCATTTTTCGAACCGTTCGCGGCGCCGGAATCAGGAAGACGAGCACTATCCAGTTGATCTATTTCGGAGCTATGCTGAGCACTTTCATTTTTAAGCATTTTTCATCAAGAGACTTGATCTCCTGATCACACCTCCCAAATGGGAAGCTTTTGGACCCTCAAAAGCTTTCAATTACCTGTTAAGAAGGTGAGGATACAGCCTCCTCACCTGTTCCAACTCCATCCACTTTGCTTTGCTTGGTTTAGTGCCTTTTAAACCAACTCTTAAATACTCAACATCTCCCCTCCTTGAAGTGTGTGTCCTTCTGTCAAGGATTGCATCTTCTTTCAACTCATCTAAAAATTCTGGCGAGAAATCTTCTATAGATGGAAGCTGAACATGATTTTCAGAATCATCAATAAGAGGAGGTTCATACAAACGTAAATTTTCCACATTAACAACGGAATACATTTGCATGTATGAAGGCAAATCTAGTTGAAAGGCATTATTTCCAACTTGTTTAAGGACTTTGAATGGACCATAACGAATAGGCTTCAGCTTTTTACCTTCTCCTTGCATTCTATCTTTACTTATATGCAACCATACCTCATCTCCTTCTTGAAACTTGTGATCAACTCTATGTTTGTCATGTCTTTCTTTGTACTTGCCTTGACTCTTTTCAAGCTGTTCTTGAACTTGCTGATGAATGAGCTGAATTCTTTCAATGAACAAGCGAGCTTTGTCAACATCACTATGCCCATCAATTGCAATATCCTTCTCAAGAATAAAGTCCAATGGTGACTTAGGCAAATATCCAAAACAAGCTTCAAATGGCGAAGTATTTGTAGAAGAGTGTTTGGCCCGGTTGTAAGCATGCTGAATGTAATGCAAATGCTCATCCCAAAGCTTGGGATGCTTGCTGCAATAACCTCTCAAAAGATGCACAATGGTTCTGTTCACTACCTCTGTTTGGCCATCTGTTTGCGGATGAAAAGCAGTACTCTTCTTCAACTTGGTGTCCATCATTTTCCATAGATTGGACCAAAAATTCCCAACAAATCTGGAATCCCTGTCACTAACAATAGAAGTAGGCAAGCCATAATGAACCCATACATGTTGAAAATATAATTCAGCACTTTGTTCAGCAGTTATAGTTTTCTTACATGGCATAAGAATACACATCTTGCTGAAACGATCAACTACTACATAAAGATAATCATGCTGCTTTCTAGATAATGGTAATCCCCCAACAAAATCCATAGAAACACTTTCCCATGGTCTAGAAGGTACCGGCAATGGCGTATACAATCCAAGCTTCCTATTGCTAGGCTTGCTTGTAGCACATAATGAACAACCTCTAATGAAGCGTGAAACACTATCTACCATGCGAGGCCAATAACAATACCTCTGCAGATGTGCCACCGTTTTGCTTACACCAAAATGACCAGCAATAAGAGAAGAATGAGCTTCTCTCATCATGCTTAATCTCTCTCCCTGTGGTATACATAACTTTCCCAAATGAAACAACAAATTGTTATGCAAATGATAATCATTCTCCTCAACATGATTCCCTTTACTCAAGTTAGCATACACCTCTTTAAAATCTTCATCTGATGCATACTATTCTATGTAGCTTTCATGCACAATAGAATCATTCTTAAGTAAAATACTAGCACTAATAATAGGCCTTGAAAGCATATCAGCAACTTTATTGTTAATACCTTTCTTGTACCTTATTACCAAGTGAAATTGTTGTAGGAAACCCATCCATCTGAAATGTTGTGACTGTTGCAATTTACTTTGCGACTGCAAATACTGTAAAGGCTGATGGTCGGTATGCACAACTGTTTCTTTGCCCATCAAATAGTGCTTCCACTTTTTGACACTTTGTACCAACGCATACAACTCCTTATCATATGTAGGATAATTCACAACAGCACCATTAAATGTCTCAGAATGAAAAGCGATAGGCTTACCATGCTGTAAGAGAACTGCACCCATGGCATAATCACTAGCATCTGTCTGAATCTCGAATGGCTGTCTCAAATCTGGTAATGTAAGAACCGGAGCTGAACTGATCTTATCTTTCAAAGATTCAAAATATTTTTGTTGCTTACTTCCCCATTGGAAAGCACGCTTCACACTTGTCACTGCATGCATAGGAGCTGCTATGGCAGAAAAGTTAGCAATAAACTTTCTCCAATACTGAGCTGCACCCAAAAAACTTCTTACCTCTGTAATGGATTTGGGAGTAGGCCAATTCACAATAGCTTCTACTTTGGAAGGATCAATTCTCAAAGCACCTCCACCTACTATGTGCCCCAAATAAACCAAAGAAGTTTTTCCAAATTCACACTTTGACATCTTAAGAAATAACTGATTTTTCTTCAAAACATCAAGTACTTTTCTGACATGCATGACATGATCTTCTCTTGTCTTGCTAAAGATCAAGATGTCATCTAAGTAGACAATAACAAAATCATCAAGAAAAGGACGTAAGACATCATCCATTACCCGCATGAAAGTTGCAGGTGCATTGCATAAACCAAACGGCATCACAAGCCACTCAAAGAGTCCTTGTTTGGTTTTAAAAGTTGTCTTCCAAATGTCACTTTCTTCAATTCTCACTTGATGATAACCACTTCTTAAGTCTAACTTAGTGAAATATCTTGCATCTTTTAGCTGATCTAACAAATCATCTATTCTTGGAAGAGGGTAACGATTCTTTACCGTTATCTTGTTCAAAGCTCTGAAGTCAACACACATACGCCAAGATCCATCTTTCTTCGGAATCAACACTATAGGTGACCCACATGGCGAAGTGCTTGGCCTTATGAAACCCTTGTCCAACAACTCTTTAATCTGCTTCTTGATTTCAGCATTCTCCATAACAGACATGCGATACATGCCAATGTTAGGAAGAGGACAATCTGGATGTAAATGGATTTCATGCTTAATCTCCCTTTTAGGAGGCAAACCTGTTGGCTCCTGAAACATCTCATGATGTGCATCAACTACATCATATAAATCAGATTTAAGCTTTGCATCACAATTTTCAAATGACTCATGATTCACATCAACCTTTGGCTTGACCATAAGAAGTACAAAACTCTTGCTTGAATTGACTAGCCTTTTTACCTATCCTGCATTTACCATTGCAATATTTGTCTTCTTGCGATGAGCTCTGACAATAAACTCCTTACCATCTTTGAAGAGATGATATTTGTTCTCATGGCGATAGAAAATCGCTTTCCTGTCAAACAAGTAAGGACTTCCCAAAACAATACCAGAAATATCAAGTGGAACCACATCAAGTTCAACTGTATCAATATAGTGTGCAGTTATTGCAAAGCGCAATATGCACTTCCTTGAGACTTGCAAGTTAGCATCCTTGCATATCCATCCAAGTGGATAAGGCTTTGGATGTGGAATGGTCTCAAGTTTAAGTTGCTTGACCAAATCTTCAGATATGAGGTTAGCTTGTGACCCACTATCAAATAGTGTGTCAATTTTGGTATGTTTTGCAATCACCCTTACATGAAACAGTTCAATTCTTTCTTCCTCATTAGGAGCTTGTGTATGACAGTTTGAAGAACTAGCACTTGCTTGAGTTTCAATTTCCTTTCCTTTCAAACTTTTCAAGCCCATGGCTGCAATTTTTGTTTCGTCACCTGAATCATCACCTAAATCTTGTGGCATAGATGTAGTAGCTGCATTTTTCTTCTTTCCCTTGTTTTTGTTAAACTGGTCTCTTTTTTCAGGATGAAGTTTCCAACAGTTTTTCTCTTCATGACCACTCTTTGAACAATGTTTACAAATGACCTTTTCACCCCCTTGTTTGATAGATGCATTTTTCTTGCCTTTTCCTTTGTTTTTCTCTTTGTTCTTTCCTTTGAAGGACTTGTTTCTACCCTCATCAAAAGTATTCTTTCCCCTAGCTTCTAAATGTGTAGCCTGTACATAGACTTCATCTAAGCTTGTAGGATTGAACATTAGGATAGTATGTTTAAGGTAACTGTGCAAACCACCTATGTATTTCAATAAGGTGTCTTGACTTTGTAAGTCCACCCCAAGTAGAAGTGCTCTCCTTCTAAATTCTTGAGTATAATCTTGCACATTTTGACCTTTGAGTTGTCTAAAATGCTGCCAATTCATGATAGCTTTTTGAATGTGAGCAAGAGGATAAAATTGTTTTTTAATGGCTGTAATAAACTCATTCCATGTTAGAGTTATCTTACCATTTTTTTTAATCTCCTCTCTAGTCTTGGCTTCCCACCAAATCAAAGCTGCTCCATCCATTCGCAAAGAGGCTAATTGGATTTTAGTTTCATCATCTTGCAAATTCTGGATTCTAAGATAGACCTCCAGCTGTCTTATCCAATTATCCAACTTCTCTGCATTAACATCACCATTAAACATTGGCAACTCAAACTTCACATCAAGCTTCAACAAAGGATTTTTAACAGGAGTTTTTGTTTTATGTGACTGATTAACAGATGTAGAAGAGGATGATGTGGAGGATGAGGATGATGATGGAGATGGTGGATCACCATTTCCTCCATTCCCTTTCTTGGACTCCTCTTTATCTTTCTTTCCTCCTGAGGAACCTCCTTCTTCCTTTTGGTTCCCTTCCCAATCAATCCTATCATTTCTCTCCTGGAATAAGATTCTAACCATCTCAGTCATATCCAAGAAAGCTTTCCTAAAGGCTCTGTCTTCTTCCTTGGGATCCATTTCCTCATGGATTTCTCCCTCTCTAGATGTCATGCTTGTGGCTGATTCTAAGGCTATGGAGGATGAAATGGAAGGTGGATATAATGGCACTCTAGCCCTCCTTGGTTGAGGATTAACCTGTTCTCTAACCAGTTGCCCTTCCCCTCTTTGCAGTTTCAGCCTAGTAAGCATCAAGATTTGCAGAACTACACAACAAACTTGCACAAATCTCACAATTTTTTAAGGAAAACCTGAAGCTTTGATACCAACCTGATCTGAAATTGTGAGAATAAACTATTTCCTTTTCAGAGATGGACTGAAGGGGCATTCACTGGACATGTCACCTCTAAAGAGAGGATGAGTTCCAGAGGCTACCTGGCCCTCTTCAGACTCTGTCTAAGGAAATAATATATAAACACTAATAACAGACTCAATGAAAGTATTTAATTTGTAAATTCAAAGTGTTCATTGTTCTGTTTTGAATGTGAATAAGCAAGAGTATATGATCTGCAATAGTTGTGTAGAGGTTTGAAGTTAAAACAACAAGTTTTGATTACTGTATAAACTTATTTATGGAAAGTATGCTTATGAAATTTCACTGTTTAAGCTATCAAATTCTGGAAATAAACAGCCATAAAACACAGATGAACAGCAGATGTTTGTTTAAGCGGTTCACCCCTCTTCTGGGCTACCTCCGCTGGTCCAAAAGCCTCTAATTAGGCTCAGTATTTTTTTGATTAAATGCTTCAAATGAAATTACATCTGTATAAACTGCTCAAATGAGAAAATAGACTGCTAAAACAGACTCAGAATATCCAAATCAGTAGAAATAGACTACAAATTCACCTCCATTGGAGGAAGGTAGCCCAATGCAGCAATCTTTCCCCTTGGCCTTGATGGCTTCTCTATCAAAAGCGCTGTAAAATTCGCAGATACAATGCCCTGATGGCTCTACAGACACCTCCAACAGCTCCAGAATGCTCTCTACCCTCCAAATCAAAAAAAAATTCGTCTTCAAAGGCCTTCCCAATCAAAAGTTATGGCCCATTTAGTGAACTGCCTGTTACTCCTTAGGAAACTCCACTAAATGTGGAGGAACTGTGGATAACTCGACAAGGGCTCCAAAAAGGCGGAACCGCCAACCCAATCCACCGTTTTAAACGTTGGCAATAAACGTTAGTTGTTGCGTTCACATGGGCGGAGTCGTCGGAGCAATTAAATGTTAAACGGTTTGTTATTAAATATAAAACATAACGTTTGTTAAACCATAACAAACCCACCGTAACATTAATCACAATGTATTAAAACATATCCGCCCGCGCCAAGGTTTGAATATTCTCCGCCGAGGTCCTGTGGGTGAGGTCCTATGCAATGGGGGCTGGCCCCCTTCGGGCCCCGCCCAATTCATTACACACTTCAAATACAACTCTGCCCGCAAGTTATTCAACGAACAATACACATAGCCCGTTGGTTAAGACTTTGGATTGTTAACGGTGAGGTCGGAGGTTCGAATCCGTCCGCATACAAAACTTTTAAACGCCAATTCCGCTCGGCCTTGGGGCCACGTGGCGGCCTCCGGGCTTGCCACGTGGCACCCGTTGATTGGCTGCCACCAAATATTCCCTGGAATATTCTGCGGAATATTCCACGAAATATTCCCAGAATATTCTGTGGAATATTCCTTTTTTAATAAATTTTTTTCCAAAGTCTAATTTTGCCATTTTTTAATGAAATTGACAAAACTTTGAAGCTGAATAACTTTTGCATACGGAGACCATTTTTCGAACCGTTCGTGGCGCCGGAATCAGGAAGACGAGCACTATCCAGTCGATCTGTTTTGGAGCTATTCTGAGCACTTTCATTTTTAAGCATTTTTCATCAAGAGACTTGATCTCCTGATCATGTTTGCTCAAGAAGCATTGCATAGAAGTATTATTGTAGTAAACATTTTGGAATTTGCATAATTAATGAAAATTATAGGAGTAGTTACTTGGCCATGGAGGATAAGCTTTGACAAAACATAGAATAGAAGAATAAAGTAGCAAAACTGTAAAAAATGGTGCAAGGATAAGACACACAAAAATTTATCAAAAAAACTTGTTTGAATATGTAAGTTTCGAATTTCTTATCAATAATATATTAATAATTTCATACATAATCAGGAAAAAATCTAAAACGAGGCCCCATATACAATGTATAAACCATATAACAATCAACAAATAAAATTATATCCAATTTTCCTTTGCAATTGTTAAAGAGAGAAGGTCAACAACAATAATGCAATTTTTTCATGTATAGGTAGCTGCAACAGAGACTTCATACACGGTAAGGCACACAACACATTCACTTTTTCTAATGGCACCATTAATACAATTTACCTTACAGTGTATTTCCTTAATCATATAATTGATTTTGTAATTGTGACCTTTAAGCAAAATTCTTCAGCATGTATGGATAACCCCAGCTCATAAAAAAAATTCTAACTGGCTGTTCATTTCTCATCTGTCACTATCATGGAGCTACTAATTTTATATTACATATCTATGGAGCTTTTGATTCACTATTACCGAAATTGTTTCAAATCTCTGTGAATGTTGAACTTGAAAACCCTAGCGGAGCTCTGCACTAGGCTGACCTCCATGACCTAGGGTTTGTTGGTTCTGGCGTCAGCTGCCCTCGACAGTCCTTCTCCCCTAGTCAGATCTACTGCAACCTTCTACCTGGACAACTTTAGGCTTTTTGATGACCAACTCTAGTGGGGGGGGGAGGCAACTGCTCCCCCCCCCCCCAACAGGCCAGCCTCCAACAGGGACAACGGCAAGGGCTGAAAACGTCATTCAGCACAACTCTAGCCCGTCTCAAGAAAACGTAGGGGCGACACCCACAACGTAGAAGAGTAATACACAAGTAGCAGCAACCACGAACATGAAATCCGCCACTTGCATACCAAAGGAAACCAAGAAAGAAAACAATGATTGAAATCCATGTGCATCGCATCAATGGCAGAATTCAGTTCATGAAAGATCATGCATTGATAGGCAAGTTCATGGGCTTCTAGCCCATGGAAAAAGCATTGAGAGGGTGGATGGCCTCGAAATGGAAGCCCAAAGGACACATAGAACTACAACTGTGGGCTAAAGGCTTCTTCAACATTCTCTTTACCTGCTCTGAATACAAGGATAGGATTATGGATGGAGGGCCATACTTCTTCAACACTGCAGGCCTATACCTCTGACCATGGACTGAGCACTTCAAACCTGATAAACAGGATCTAACCTTGGCACCGGTCTGGATCTGGCTCTACTCTCTTCCCCAAGACTATTGGTACGAACTCACCCTCCGAGACAAAGGCAATGCCCTAGGGGATTTTTCCAAGATTGCAGAAGAAACCAAAATCAATCGCTATGCAGCCTACGCTCACATCTATGTCTACATGAATCTAGCCAAACTGCTCCCAGGCAAGGGAAGTCTTTTGCATGAAGAATTTGAATGGACTCAAACTATTGATTATGAACATACTCCTTTTAGATGTAGGAAATGCCATCAACATGGGCATCTCTTCAGAGACTGTCCCCTAAACAGGAAAGCAATAGCTGAAAAGGAAACCAACAAACAGGAAGCAAAAGGATTCACGAAGGTAGCAAGTAAAAAAAGACACAAAAAAGAGCTACCCCGCAGTAGAACAAAAAAGGACCCACAACTAGCAAGAGCTTTGCAGCCCTTAATTAGTTAAGCGAAAATGAAACTGTACTAGTCAATGAAGCAGGGAGCACCTCCACAACGCAGGTCCAACCCTCTAAGGCTCAGCAACACAAGCCTCCATTGGAAAATTTCTTAAAATATCCCAATGCCAATACTGAAGAGGACAACAGTCTGGCAAAGGGAAAAGAACAGATCATGGAAATGATCCTAGAGGCAATGGAGGAAGAACCAGAAAGAATAGATCTGGAAGGATTAGATCTCGTAGAGCTAGAAGAAGCCTACACCAACAAGGACTACACATCAATCCAAAAGAAGCAAATCCAAAAAATGGAGGAAATATTATCCAGGGCACAACAACTTCCCTCTCTAGGTATACAGGGAGGTACACTAATCAACACTCAGTAATTCACGAAAGAGTCTTGAAAAAGAGGAAGAAAAACATCTCTGCAACGAACCATAGAAGTAGGGAAAGAAATGGTGGATTCTGGACGTTTCCCCAAGCTGATGATATTCTATGCCCTCACCTCCAAATACATCCCATGAAGCTCATCTCATGGAACATCAGAGGGCTCAACAACCCCACGAAGCACACGATCTTGAAAAAAATGATCTCGGAGGAATATCCTGTAATTTTCTATATTCAAGAAACCAAATGTACCAAGTCTACTCTGGAAACCATCTTCAAAAAGATATGGAAAGGTAGTAATACTATAGTGGTTGATGCAAATGGGGCGTATGGAGGACTGACCATCGTCTAGAACCCTCAAATAATCACCTTAGAGAACCTTCATGCCAACAAAAATTTCATTCAGGGCAATTTTCACCTGAATGGAATGAACATCCATGGACTACTCACCAATGTCTACGCGTCTCAAAATGCACAAAAAATTGATGCTCCTGACCAATCTAGAGGAAATCAATCTACAAAGATCCCACCCCCTCTGGCTACTGGGAGGAGATTTTAAGATGATAACCAACCTCCAGGAAAAGAAGGGTGGAAGGTTGCATCTGGAATCTGATAGTAATAGATTCAAAAAATTCATCCAAAGTAACAACCGCATTGATCTTCAGATCTCCAATGGAATCTTTACATGGAACAAAAAAAGAGGGGGTGCCCAACAAATAGCCTCTCGGCTGGATAGATTCCTCATCACCGATGATCTCATCCACCTAGGAGGCAACTTGGATACCACCATCATCCTTGTAGCGGGATCTGATTCATTGGTCAATACAACTCCAATGGCTCCAACCAAGTAAGCATGCTCCCAAACCTTTCCGCTTTGAACATTGTTGGTTCAAGCACCCGGGGTTCAAGGAATTAGTGTCCAACTGGTGGTCTTCCATAGAACCCCCTCAAGGCACCAAAATTCTCCAATTCTAGACAAAACTGAAACTTATTAAAAGACAACTGAAAGTCTGGAACAAAAAAACCTTTGGCAATATATTCACAGAGCAGAAAGACCTGGAGGAGAAAATGAAGACACTACAACAGAACATCATCCAAAATGGATGCACAGATGAGGTAACTCACCAGAAGAAACTCTTAACAAATCAGCTGGAGGAAAGAGGGAACCAAGAAGAAGCCCTATGGAGACAAAAATCCAGAATCAACTGGCTCAAAGAAGGAGAAAGAAACACCAAATTCTTCCACCGCTCCACCTTTCAACATAGGATGCACAATAGAATCATTGTCATCAAGAACCAAATGGGGGAAAGGCTGGAAACACAAAAATCCATGACGGAGGAGCTGTGTAATCACTTCAGGGACATCCTACAGGAACCCAACCACCAGAGGTAGGAAGCCATTTGGGAAATCACCTAACATATCTCCAAGTTAATAACAGAAGATCACAATAGGATGCTACTCGCCGCGACCACTTTAGCGGAGGTGGAATAGGTAGTCTTCCAACTGAAAGCACGGAAAGCTCCAGGGCCTGATGGATTCACCACCAACTTCTTCCACTTCTTCTCGGACATAATTCAAAATGAAGTCTAGGGTGTTGTGGAGGAATCTCAGTCCACTAACTGGCTGCTACTGGTGCTAAATGCCACCTTCATCACTTTGGTTCCAAAAGAAGACAACGTCACCTCTCCTAGTAAGTACAAACTTATAGCTCTTTGTAATTTCATTTATAAAATCATCTCCAAAGTCATAGCTAACCAGCTGAAGAAGCTCCTACCCATCATCATCTCCCCGAAGCAAACTAGGTATGTGGAAGGAAGATAGATCCTTGATGGCATCATATTAACCCATGAGGTCATTCACTCCCTCAAAACCACCAAAAAACTAGGTATGATTCTCAAAATTGACCTTTCCAAAGCTTTTGACAAACTAAGCTGGGACTACATCAAAAATATCCTCACAGCTTTTGGCTTTAGTCATACCTAAATCATATGGATTATGAGCCTCATTACCTCTCCCTTTCACTCCGTCCTGGTCAATGGCATCCCCTCTGCCACCTTCAAGCCTTCTAAAGGAATAAGACAAGGGGATCCTCTTTCTCCCTTCATCTTCATCATCATGGCTGAAGGCTTGGGTTGCCTTATCAAAAAATCTATCCAGATGGGCGCTTTGCTTGTTTTACCTCTCCATAATCTTCCTCCCTCCTCTCACCAGCAATTCGTGGATGACAACTTGATCATGGGCTACCCCTCAGTCTAGGAAGCCCGTACCCTCAAAGCCATTCTTGACTCCTTCTCTGACGCCTTTGGTACAGAGATCAACCAGGACAAATCTCATATTTTTTTCTTCCATACCCCCCTCAAATCCAACGCAATATTGCTCACATCCTCAACTTCTCCATTGCCACTCTTCCCTCCAAATACCTAGGAGCTCCTTTAACTGAATCGGCCATCAATCACTCCTCCTGGAGAGCTTTTCTTGACAAAATGGAGACTTGAATCTCCAACTAGACTCATCGAACCCTAAACATTGCCAATCGTCTGGTCCTCATCAAGTCTGTCTTGCAATCTCTCCCCATCTACCTCTTCTCCATCCTTGCTGCTCCCAAATGGGTTCTTAAAGCTAAGTGCAGTTTGCAACAGAGGTTCCTCTAGGGAGGTACAAAAGGTAAGGATAAATGGGCCTTAGTCCATTGGAAGGATGTTTGCACCCCGAAAAATCAGGGAGGTCTGGGTCTTCGAGATCTTGAATACTGCAACACCATAATGGGAGCCAGCATCTGGTGGAAATGGGTCTCCAATCCTAATACCCCCTAGGCCAACCTATGGGTGGCCAAGTATGTGCATTATTGGCCAAAGGAAGATCTCATTAGATACAACTTAGATCTGCCAGGCTCCCAAATTTGGAAAGTAGCTAGCTAACAAAAGAGCATAATCCAAAATCATAGCTTCTAGGAGCTGCGAGATGGTAACCAAGCCAGATTCTGGGAGGATTCTTGGCAACATATGCCAAGCCTCTCCTCCATCTTCTGCAGACCTCTTTGGAATTTTGCACTCCAAGGTAGGCAACGACAGAAGGCTCAAGACTTCTGGACGGAAGACATCTCACAAGGCTACAGGCAATGGATTCACACAAGAAGATGGCAGGCAAACTAGAACAATGAAAGCCATACTGAAATCTAGGAGGAGATGAGAATAAAAAGAAAAATCCAGGTCAAAAAAGGTCCTGATATCCTTCGCTGGGGGCACATGCCCAGCGAAATTTACTCAACCAGGGAAGCTTACAACATCCTCCATCAGTAGGATCCTGGACCAGCCGACAACATCTGGAAAAAGATCTAGAAGGCCAATCTATGGCCCAAAATAGCCTCTTTCCTGTGGCTACTCAGTAAACGACGCATCCTCACATGGGAGAATCTCTTGAAGCGAGGGTTTTTAGGGCCCTCCAGATGTCCTCTTTGTCAGGTCAAGTCGGAAACCATCGACCACATGTTGGACCAATGTCCTACTGCCAACTCCCTATGGGAAAAAATTGTTGTCTTATACCATCGGTCCAACCGTGCTAGAGGTAACATCATTCAAACCATAAGCAATTGGCAGGACAATCCTTACACCAGTAACCTGATGAATAGATTATGGAAAATCACTCCAGGTATCCTCATTTGGAATATCTGGAAGGAATGAAACAGTCACATATTCAAGGATAAGGTCTCTACTCCGGGTCAAATTTGGGACAAGATTCACAACAACCTCATTGACACTATGGCTTTAGATGCTTGGAGTAAGGAGGACTTACCCATCGTGGCAACAGAATGTCACATTTGGAACAACTGGCAAATGAGTCTCAATACTCCTATGGATATCACTCCCAGAAGTGTGGGTAGATCTTCGGCTCCAGAAACTTTGTCTCCTCCCTACATGGGCTTCTTCAAATGCAATTTTGATGGGGCGTCTAAAGGAAACCCAGGCACAATAGGTTTTAGAGGTGTTATCAGGAACACTCGTGGAGATCTGCTCAGAATTTACTATGGGAACATCGGATGGGATAGAAACAACTCTACTGAGCTGGAAGGAATGATACAGGGTATTCAAATCACCATAGAATTCCATTAATTCCCCCTGGAGGTGGAAGGAGACTCACAAATAATAACTATGGTTGCTACCCATATCCTTCAAGGCATGACTTCCTCGAAAGTTTCCAACAGCTGGAGACTTGCCCACAACTCAAGACGCTGGAACTTCTGCTTCACAATCACAGAGCCATCACTTTTGGTCATGTGCATAGGAAAGCAAATGCTATTGCGGAACTTCTTGCAAATAAAGGGGTGGAAAGCAACTGTGCTCTGCATCATTCCACCCTTGACTAGGAGCAAGAGGAGGTACTTCGACAGAACTGTCTCATATTCATTTAGAAAGACCGGCTCCCCCCGGATGCGGGTGACATGCATGACATAAGTGAATATCAAATCTCAACCAATACACACTGCGAAAATCCCTAACGCAATACTTCACCTACGATGGATCCATTTACCATTAACTCCTCGCACATTCCTCATAGAACTAGAGATAATGTAGAGCTGACAGGAGTTGCATCACTTGACCCTAACCATCACCTCACCCATACCACCATTAATGTCCATGATGAATAATCAGCATCGCAGTCAATCCTACTCCCCTGCGCATGCTCAGCTGCTTGAGCTCCACACGCAGTTCCGTGCGAAGATCATTCACTGCCTACCTTACAGACCTCATCCTCACACCTATATAATCACTTTCTCACTTATTTGGTCACCTTTGCATTTCTCTCTCCTCCTTCTGATTTGGATTCTTACTGATTCCAATCAGCTGCGCAGCCTTAGTCCCAAAGTGGAGCTGCGCAGACCCCCTCTGCTTACTACTCTTCATCCTGTGAACGTGAACCCTAGTCTTTGCAACCTCTTCAGCCCCAGTGTCACTCATGCCTCCCCTCTCAGGTGCGCAATGGCCCCCAAATTGTGCCAATGCACTATTCGTGGTGGTCAAAGAGGGGCCCTCCCAAGTCGTTACCATCGCGGCGAGGATAACCACCTTGAATCGATTGATGGATCCTCATCCAGCACCCTAGTAGGCCATCAATTTGATCCTGAGCAACGAGCAAAATCCTCAGGAAATCAACGCAAAAAAGAAGTCGAGGCGCGAGGAGGTCCACCTCCTCTCCCAGATTTCCCTCCCTGCATCGCACGCCGGCTCCCCCGACCAGTCCCGTGCAGGAAGTTGAGGTTACGGACATGTGGATCATGGATTCTAACGATGTTTGGACGAAGGTTCATATGGAGTAGACCCGAACTCCCCCATCCTCTGCACTCCTTCAAGTTACCCCAAGCAAACTGCTGCCGAAGTGGAAGTTGCCGTAGAAGTTGTTGTTGCGCAGGCTCCTGCCTATCCCATTGAAGAAGAGAATCCCAACAACAGTGATGATGATGATGAATAACATCTGTGCAACTGCACAGTGTTACTCAGTTTTTTTTCATATTTTCCCACAGGGCTTTTCTATTATTTTCTACTCTCTAGTTTTTAGATGCATCAGCGCCACTGCGCATAATGTAAAGCTCATTCTCAAGTTTTGTCTGGACCGGCCCCCTCCCCCGAGACAGCCCAGAAACAATGTTACAAAGGCAGGGATTAGTTAAGCGCAACTTACCAACCCTGCTTGTAGCATATGTAGTATTATGTTCTCGAAATTAATAGATTAGCTCAACTTACCAAAAAAAAAGATTCACTATTACAGAAATGTATCAACATGTAAAAAAAATCCACAACAATTTATCAAAAATACTTGCTTGAAAATGAAAGCTTCCAACTTCTGATCAATAATCTATTCGTGATTTCACATAATAAGGAAAAATCTAGAACCAGACCCCGTATACAATGTCTAAACCATAAAAATATGCAAAGAAGATTATATCCAATTTTCCTTTGGAATTATTAAAGACCAATTATAGAGAAAGTCAACAACAACCATGTAAAACTTTCATGTATAGGTGCATACAATAGAGAATCGATATAAAGTAAGGCACAAAACACATTCATTTTTTTTTCCTAGTGGCACCATTAATATAGTTACTAAGTCTTCAAAATGTTTAGATAACTCCAACTCACAAAACAATTTCTAATTGTATTTTTTATTTGTCACTATTATGAATCTACTGATTTTGTATTACAAATTTGTACCAACATGTAAAAAAAGCCAACAGTGAGGGTAAAATAATGAAGGATGTCAATTCAAATACTTAGGATATGGGCTAGAGGTTCTAAAAAATTGTGGCGTATCCATTCCACAAAATCGGATAGATGACATATTATATGCCTGTAAGGAAGAATGCTTGTACACTTTGAAGAGTGTTCCCAATATCACCAATAGTTCTCCCTCCTCACGGCAACATCACCATTAGAAGTTCTTATTTTTGGATCTAGTACACCAACATGTCTTTGTACATCGTGAGGGCTTCTAGACATATTAATACATGATCCATGAATATACTTTTGGAACCGTCGGAATTTAGTAATAGCTAGTGGGTTGGCCATTTTCTATTTCAACCGTGAGATTACCATATGGTTCTAATAAGAGGTCTTGGCCAGATAAATGTTGTGTAAAATTTTAATATAAGAGATAAATAGACGTTATTATGGATGAAAATACTGATTATTTTTTAGACATATATCTGAACCTCGTGAGCTCGAAGCAGTTGTTATTTAAATATAATTGAGAATATGATTATAGTGTTATGCATGTAGGATTAATGGCATGTGGATAATATGCATGGTTATTAGCTCTAATTCTTATAAACCACTATTGAGTTAGTTTGATAAGATATGAAAAAAACATAGTACTCTCATGAGAGGGACTTAATCCAGACACAACTACTATCTTATAGAGTCACATTTCAGCTTCACTCATTTAAGTGCATTATGCCTTAGTGAGGCATATCAAGATTACCCTACACTGTTGTGACTTACTCTTTGGAGTTGGACTGAGCTAGTCCTTGTGAGAGAGAAAATTATATTTTTTTTGTAGTATTTATTTATGCACAAAAACAACACTACCAAAATGAAAAACTTGTTGAAAATAGAGAATTTAAAATTGGAAAAATAAAAATTGTTGGAAACAAAGAGCTTAGTTTAGAAACCTCCCATTCATTTCCATTGTCCTATTGAAAATGTCAACTATGGAGAAGTTTTAAAATTCACTAATCGTAGCTACTAAGTTCACTGCACATGAGAATACAGTATAAAGGTAAGTATGGTAACTATGAAGAAGCATAGATGTAATTATCGTGTGTATGAAGCCTAAAATATTTCAAGAAAAAGTTTCAAGAACTGTTTCTCAAGTATTGGATTGGATTTGGGCATAATTAACTAGACAAAATGCAAAAATGGACAAAATTCCAAAAAATACAAAGGACAAGAAAGTATGACAGTTAGATTGCTCATGTTCCACTCCTATTCTAATGCATAGATTGATTACTCCTATTCCACTGCATACAAATACTTCCATATTCCAGTGCACATTATGTTTTTACAACTATGATAATTCTCCTATTCCACTGCATATAATGTTTGTACAACTATGAAATTTCATGCTTCCTTGTATTTGCATTAGTTGTATGGTAAACGAACACGATGGCAACATGAGTTGAGGTGAAAATTGTGTCCTTGGTTGCCTTCTTCAACATTCCACATGATACTCTGAAAATAACCCCTATTAGTTAGAAACATTATAATCTTCAAATGAAAATTTCGAGAAAATCAATCATTCCAATGAGCAATGGACTAATCGGAAAATCGATTTCAATATGAAGAAAATTCTATCATAAAACCTAAAATGGATGTGTCTTCTCATCAATAGAACTCTTAGATTTATATAAATGGAACTCTCAGATTTATAGAAATGGAATTTATAAGTAAATTTTGTCATAACACCTAAAATAGATGTGTCTTCCAACAATGCAATTATTATATTTGTAGAAATGGAACACACAACTACTCTAGCCTTAAGAATGAATGTCTTGAGTAGTACCTCCACAATATGAAATATTTATCATTAATATATTGTAAAATTTTAATATAATAAGGAGTTGCTAATGTATTTAGTAGTCCCTCTTGATGCCATTTTGCATAGAGTAGACTTGCTTTTACACTCTTGTTACCACTATTAATAATGTGACCTTATTCTAATGGTTGGCTAACAGAAATTACCAACTATAAACCCCAGGTCCCCAAGTATCAGATCTATTGGCTTATTCAACTTGGACAATAAGCATTAACAGTAAAATCACTCTAAGAGTTTTATCGACGCTAAGGTTACATGTTCCAATTAATTATACAACATGCTAATGAGGAAACACAACTTTTGATTATCTACAACCCAATAACAAAAATATTCTAACTAAAAACATTATTTATAGTTGGCATGTTTTTAGAATATGAATGAATCCTCCTTTCTTGTAGATAAATTATGAAGCCAGCAGTCCCTTGGAAAACAACTTAAAGAGTTTGCTACCAATCTCATGAATTCACAATCAGAACAGCTAACATTCAAAATATAGCATTGCCACATTATTATAATATTCAAATCCACATTTGATGTATGCAAAATAGAGATCTAGAAAGGAAAAATGAGTGAACACTAGTGATTTAATACACTTGTGACAAAGATTAAATCACACATCCCTACAGATGGTCTCCTAATCCTTATGTGAGGGACATACAATTGAGAACACTTGGATCATGGATGGCCAATGAAGACAAAGGAGCCAAATAAATGACCATATACAAGAAAAGGAAAAACTAAGCACATTTATGGATAAGAGTTGAAGGGAAAACATAGAACAAACCATAGAGTACTGCAATCACAATCAAATGAGGAATCTAAACAAGAACTTAAAATCATGAGCGGCAAGATTATTTCTTGCCACAATTAAAGAAGGTTATACAAAAATAAAGGTAGATGGGTGAGTGGACATCACAGGTTGGAAGGAAACTTGGTGTGTTAAGTCAAGGTGCAGGGAAGAGAAGGACTGAAGCTCAAAATCCCCTTCAGAAGAAAGGGGACGAAACAGAAGACACCCCTACTCCTATAATCAAACGTGAAACTACACCAAAGAACAATATGAATAAGGATGCTCCAAAGAAAACCAATAAAAAGAAGGAAAAGTATATAAAGGAGATAGAGAAGATAGATAAATAGATCCAAAAAGTGTCATTCCAAATACTACCATGCCCGTAGAAAGAATGAGGAATTTTTAGCCTCATTACAACTCCAAAACTGGCAGAAAATTGCTCTCAAATGTCCATCCAAGAATTTGGATTCTATTTCCAAATAATTTCATTAAGTCTTAACTATCCAAGAAGATCAACAAATTATCCTATCCAGGCTAGCTTCTACTCTTGGCCATATGAAGGAACATATGAAGAAAATCCAAAACGAAGTGAAATCCAAAAGACCTTCTTTATTTGAACAACCTTATAAGTTTTTTTTATTCTTCCTCATCTAATTTACCCAAACCTTTGTCTTGGGTAGAAGTGTCACAGTTATTAGAGAAACTATGGAAACAAAAAAGAAAGGAGAAAACAAAACAACCTATACAACATGAAAATATAGCTTATATTTTTTATCCCAATAACATAGAATAAGAGGTTTATTTTATTCTTGGCTTATCTCTTATTGAAATGAAAGTTGTTCAAAAAATAAAATAAAATAAAAGATATATATATATATGAAAACCTCATTTTTATAACTACAAGGATGCCATCTCAAGCCATTTTTGATGAAGAAATGACTAGTAGTGAATTGTTGTCTCGTAATACTAAGACTAGAAATATCCAGAGTTATTATTCTACTATAGGATGAAAGGTAATAAGAACAAATATTTGAAACGGTACATGGAATGATAGGTTCAGAAACCGCCCAAATGGTAAGTTTGCAGAAATAACCTGCTCGCACAATGGTAGTGTTTTGGTTACGTTTCATTGATGAAATTTCTAGCTGACATTTATATTTTAACATACGGCTATGTTGGGTGTCAGATTAAGGCTCTACTAAACAAGAGTATTTAGTGAAATCATATCATTCTTTCTTTGGGTGCAATAAGTTCCGAGTTCAATTCTTGGAATACATCATTTCTAAACACTTCTATTAAATTAAAAAAAATACTTATGCTCAGTGTTTCTTGCGCAATTGGTTCATTACCTGTAAAGGATTATGTTTGACACCACACCTGGTGCAAGTGGAAGATTATGGCACAATTAAAATCAATGCAACAAGGCCTAGAATCAATGTAACATGTATCCTTTTACCGGACCAAGCATGGCAGCATTGAGAGACAAGATGTGAATTCATAGAGTCTCATCGTAAACTAGATCTCTTCTCCAGGACCTGAAAGGATTTCGATTTTTTTTACATTCTAGCTGACATGATCGGGAGAAGAAAGGTTAGCTAGGAAAGGCCGTGAAGTGGTTAAAAAACATAATGTGTGAAATAAAAAAATAAAAATTGATTCCATGGACCATGTGGGCCCTCACATGAGGGCCACGTGCCTCATCACTTCGTCTTTGTAACGTAGCCCACTTATCATGGTTGTGTTGCCAGTAGTATGCGTGTCAAATTGGTTGATGGAAGCCACAACCTAGGTGAGTTCAACCCATATCGCTACCAACAACTTGGATGCTATTAGCATGACAATGCATTACACGCATTTCACTCATACTATCAGGTGAACAATCAGCATAATGGTGATTGCGGGTCTTCTACTTTGGGCATTGTAGCTAAGAATGACTCATCACAAGGGACCTGTAAATTTCAAATCCAAATAGCAGTTAGTGCAGTAAACAGGCTATGAATAGTTACATATATTATCTCATTTCTATTGTTGGTTATGTAACAATTGTTTGTTTTTCAGTTTTATAATACTTTGTAAAGTTATCAATACATTCTTTGATATATGGAGGACAACATATTTAATTCTTTTTGTATAAGAACATTTTTACATGGAGAACATTCAGTTTTTGTGACATTGTCTAGCTACAAGAATAAAGAATCTGCAAGCACCATTACCTTAAGGCCATCATTGTGGATATGTGGATATTTTTACAAAATTTTGATGCCATGTGAATATGAGTAGTACTTGAATTTTTGTTGGAATCTACAAAAGTAACTCGTTTTTAATTCACATGTCATTTCCTGGTGGAGTCTATTACTATTTCTTAGGAACAGTGCTATGATCTCTCATCTTTCTTGAATGCCTTACCATCTCATCCTTGATTGTTTTTATCTACCATCCTAGATCCATCTTAATTGTGTATCTATCAAGCGTCGAGAGGGATCAAATCTCTTGAGGTGCAAACCACTTTTTTTTAGTGAAAAATTTAAGTAAAGATTTGCACCTTGAGAGATTTGGTCCCTCTTGACGCTTGATAGATCCAGAGTTAAGATGGATCTAGGTTGGTTTCAGTCGTGTGTGGCCAAGGAAAATCTATCGAAGATATGATTAATTATATCAATAATATGTAACTATATATAATATTAATATAATCTTTTTAAATATGCTAAATATATCTGAGATTAACCTGGTCATTTTAATTTTAAATTTTCTTAGTTACCTCAGTTTGGTGAGATGATAAATATTGTTGATAAATTTAATGATGAAAAATGATGAAATAAATTTTTTAAATGGAAAGTAACAATAATAGTGTTGAATGGTAGAAAATGTGAATAATAAGAATGTAGTCAATTACAAATAATATTCATTGTCATCAATCCCAAATTATTTTCTTCTACTAATCTATTGTCACCCTTGTTAGTTTTTTCATCTTTTCATATTTATTATATGAAAATGACAATTGAAATCGTAAACCATTTAAATCTTTAGCTCGAGATATGCAGTAAACATCATACCTTGTCTCTATTGCTCTCCAATATTAATAGGTTGAATTACTATAACACAAAAATCAATGTACATTGTCAATAATTTTGTGTGCCTACACTGAAATCAATGCACATTGTTAATCCAATAACTTTAAAATTAATGTATCATCATACATCCAATTACATCAAATCAGAAATCAAAATCTACATTGAAATCAATGCATCTAATGCAAACAATAAAATAAGATTAGAAAACAACTTCTACACTGAAATCAATTAATCTATTGCAAGTAAGAAAATATGATTAGAAATCAACATCCAAACTCAAATCAATGCATCTAGTGCAAGTAAGAAAATAGGATTAGAAACCAACATCTACACTCAAATCAATGCATGTAATACAAAAAATCAAACAAGATTAGAAATCAACATCTACACTCAAATCAATGCAACTAGTGCAAGTAAGCAAATAGGATTAGAAACCAACATATACACTGAAATCAATGAATTTAGTGCGAGCAATCAAGCAGGATTAGAAATCACCACCTACACTGAAATCATTGCATTTAGTGCAAACAATCAAATAGGAAGTGCAAGAAATCAAATATAATTATAAATAAACATCTACATTGAAATTAATGCATCTAGTGCAAGCAATCAAATAGCATTAGAAATAACCATCTACACTGAAATCAATGCACTCGATGCAAGTAATCGAATAGGATTAGAAATCATCTACATTGAAATAAATGCATATAGTGCATGTGATCAAATATCATGAGAAATCAATATCTACACTAAAATAATGCATCTAATGCAAGCAATCAAATAGGATTATAAATCACAATCTACACTCAAATCAATGCATCTAATGCAAGAAAACTTCTTCTCTCTCTCTTCCTCCCCCCCCCCATCTATATCTATATCTCCCTCCATCTCTCCTTCTTTGTCTCTCTATCTCAACCCCCCCAAACACACGCGCTCTCTCACTCCATATCTATCAATCTCTTTGTCCCTTCCTCCCTCTCTCCATCTCTCTCTTCTTCCCTCTCTTCACCTTCCATCCATATCTCTATCTTCATCTTCTCTCCCTCTCCCCCACTTCTATCTCTCTTTCCTCCTGCTATCCTCTCTCCCTCTCTCTCTCCACCTTTCCCTCTCTATGTCTTTATTATTACCTCCCTCTCTCTCCCCCTCTAACTCCATCTCTTCACTCTATCACATCCTCTCTCTTTCTTCCTCTCACTCCCTTTCTCTCCCACCTTCTCTCTCTCTCTGTCCACCCTCCAACTCTGTTACTATATCACTACCTCTCTCCTTCTCTCCATATCTCGTTCTTTATCTCTTTATCTCACCCCCCTACATACACATTCTCTCTCTATCTCTCCCTTGTCACTCCCTATCTCTCTGTATCTATCTTTATTTGTCTCTTTATCTCACCCCTAAACATACACACTCTCTATGCATCTCTCCCTTGTCAGTCCTTATCTCTCTCCACTTCTCACTCTCTATGTATGTCTTCTTCTCTCCCTCTCTCCCCCTCCAACTCCATCTCTTTATCCCTCCCTCTCTTTTCCTCTCTCTCGTCCTTCCCCTCTCCCTCTCTCCCCTTGCAACTCCATCTCTTTATCCCTCCCTCTCTTGTCCTCTCTCTCTCTCTTCCCTCCAATACTCTCACTATCTCTCTCTCTCTCTCTCTCTCTCTCTCTCTCTCTCTCCCCTCTCCTTCTGTTTATCTCCATCTCTCCTTTGTCACTCCCGCTATCTCTCCACCTCTATCACTCTATGTCTTTGTTCTTCCCTTCCATATATATCTAGAGTTAATATATATCATGATATATTAATATATATTATTATATAAAAAAAGTAATATTGCATTAATCCAAACATATTAAATTTAATAATATTAATATTTTAATATTAATATTGGGGTTAATAATGTTTTTTTTTTTTGTGAATTTGGTAGGTCCTTACTATTTTCTATTATCATAAAAGTAGATTGCATCATATACAAAGTTGATGGCCTCAACCTGCCCATAGGAAACCAGGTCTGTTGGCCACCTTAACGCATTGAAAGCCATCCAAAATTGAAACTGTTTCCTTCTTCTACTTGCCGTAGTGGCCAGTTTACTATTTAAAGCATTAACTAAATGACAATTAAAATCATAAACACTATCCTCAAAATTCATAAAACAGAGGTTGGGTTACTACCCATCTTAAGAGTCTATTGGTGCAGGATCCTTAGTAGTGGAACTAGACATGTCCACTTGCTGCATCTGTTGAATCTGCTTCTCAATTCGGTCTATTCGAGTTGTCATTTGATATTGTGACACCTTTATTTGCTGAAGCTTAATGGTAATATCCTGAAATAGTGCAATAAATGACAGTGTTTCATTCCCTTGCCCTGGATGAAGACTTTGCATTTCTTTAGCCAGGACACATTTCATTATCCAATACGTATGAACAATTTGATTAAACAATGAGAGACACCATCTTGTATTGCCTAGATCACTAATGAAGTCCATTATTTCCTCCTCTGCCTCATTATCCTCCTCATTACTGTGACTTTCTTTTTCCCATCCCTAGATTTTATTATTGATTTGGGGAGGGTTTCCAAGAGAATACGCTTGCGAGATATTCTGTAATACTTCTTGCTTTGTCTTCCTGCCTCTTTTACTAGTCTCAGCCATGGGTTTTACCATCTTCTGATTCCCTTTATCCTGAGCACTGACCTTACTCTTCTTCATTTTCCTCTTCACCATGGCTTTTTTCTTAAGGTTCTGCTTAAAATCTGTGTAATATGTCTGAGAGCTTGTATGACGGAAGACCAGAGATATTATAGTTAAACTTTGCATTTTCAGGGACAAATATTCCTCTAGCACATAATTCACAGAATGATTGTTGTAATTCCATTGAGTGAGATAACAGCTAGGTTGTCAGAGATAGAGACTATGACAAAAGATATAGGCAGAATTCCAAATATGACAATGACCTTTTATTCCTTCTGAACAGAGATCATAAAATTTACCTTCTCTGTGATGACCACTAGTGTAGAGATGCTCAGTCTATGACCAAAACGGATAGACAAGATATGCACATAAACTATTATGAATTTCCCCTATGATTTTATAGATTTTCAAACAAGGTATTTTTAAGATTTTCCCCTGCCTAGAACAGACGAGGCATTGAAACAGACAACAGAGGCCCCAATTCTTCCCTAAGTCATTTAGATTTTCCAAACAAAGGCGGAAACATGAGCAAAAAAACTTGTGAGAATCCTCAAACGAGGTCGCTTGCCCAATAAGCCTAATTTCAACTCCATGCATCCAGAAATTATAAGAATTTGAAAACAATTTCAATTTCCCGTCAGAAGTAAACTTGCATGCATGCTTGGAATACATGGTGCTTATGAAATATAACTCCTTGACGCTACAGGGATCACGAAAAAAAGGTTGAATGGCTTCTTGTAATACTAAGAAATTTGAATTCCTGACCTTTAGATTGTTAATATCCAAATTCATTCCACACATTTTGAATCCTTCTCTATCCCGGTTCATCTGAAAATTGATAACTAGAAGCATAAGGTTGGAATAGAAATTTAAATACCCCTTAATCCACAGTGGAAACCTCTAAATAATGTCTGCACCAGTACCTGGCCTGAAATCGCCGCGCCTCCTACTTTGAAATGGTTTCTGCGTATTCCCCTGTTGTCTCCTTAAGCTTTTTTTATTTTTCATATTCCGACACTCTCCTGACAGTCCAACTTCTCTTACTAAATGCGGCATCATTTCAACTAATGTCGCGTACCTGGTGATATGCATGCCAGGCTAAGTTCTCACGCGTGAACCATTGTCTGGTCAATGAGATCACCTTCCACCTGCCTTGTAGCACTTATCAGCAAGCACCCCGATCGGGGGTCTCCATCTAGATCACGGTCTACAATAATCTAGAGAGGATGTAATTCAATATTCCAAATTCTGGCACTTGGAGTCACGTCCAATTGTCTTCTGACATTGCGTCCCTTCTTTGCATTTTCTTAACACGCCTGTAACCATTGCAGAATCACCTTGTATTATGATTTGATGATGATAATTTTCTCTTATTGCTATGTTTAGCCCTTGTTTTACTGCTGTGAATTCTTCTTCATTATTTGTTGCATATCCAATATCCATGGCATAAACCCTACAGGTTCCTCCCTGAGAGTTTCTGAAAATCCCTCCAGCAGCTCCCTGCCCTGGGTTTCCTTTTGATGCCCCATCATAGTTCAATTTTATGAATCCATTTTGTGGTGCCTTCCATTTATCATTGATATTTTCCGGAGGGGGCTTAAATTTCCAGAGAGTTCTTGACAGCATTTGAGGTGTCAAGTTTAATCTGGCCAAGATATTAGTTTCAATACCTTCGATCTTCCACTCATCATCTGTCCATCTCTCAACCAATATGGTTTCTCTAATATTCTCTATAATCGTATGCCATATTTGAGTATTGTCACTGGTTTCTCCTTTGAAAATACGATGGTTCCTTTCCTTCCAAATACCCCACAGTATAAATCCTAAAGACAACCGCCATGCTCTATTCAAGACTTCGCTTTGAAAACCCCCTTTTCTCCATTTAATGATCATTTCATTGATGCTTGAATTATCTCTATCTGTTTGCATAAATAGCCTTGCATTATTATTCCATATAATTTCCGCTATTTCACACGTGTTCAGAATATGTTCTATTGATTCCTTTGTTTTCCTACACATAACAAAGAGAAGGCCCATGCATTCCTTTCTTTTGTAACTGATCCTAGGTTAGTATTTTTCTATGACTGAGAATCTAGAGGAAGTATTTCACTTTTGGCCAATGATTGATTGATTGGGGTTAATAATGTTTTTTTTCCAAGGTAATAATAATAATTTTGCCCATGGTATTTGGCCCATAGGATTCACCTAAATAAAACCTATTTTTTGAGTGTTTGTAAATATAAAGCATACTATAGATTAAATATGAAAAGAGGTTTTATTTATTTACCATACCTCTAATTTATTTATATTTTATTTATTTACCATGCCTCTTTTATTTACCATGGTATTTTGCCAATAGACTTGGTATATAATTAGATGTTGATTTCTAATCCTATTTGATATATTTTTATTTATTTATCATACCTCTTTATACCTCTTTTATATTTATTTATTTACAATACCTCTTTTATAAATATGGTATTTGGCCCATAGGCTTCACCTAAATAAAACCTGTTTTTTGAGTTTTTTTAAATATAAATAGGTTTATGGAGTAAATATAAAAAGAGGTTTTATTTATTTACCATATCTCTAGTTTATTTATATTTATATTTATTTACCATACCTTTGGAGTAAGTATAAAAATAGGTTTTATTTTCTTGCCATACCTATTTTTTTAATATGGAGTAAGTATAAAAACAGGTTTTATTTATTTACCATACCTCAAGTTGATTTATATTTTTATTTATTTACCATACCTCTGGTTTATTTATATTTTTATTTATTTACCATACTTCTTTTTTTACTGTTAGAATCTGTGTTATTGATTATAATTGAGTGGACACTTCAAATGTTTACTTACATTACATCTACACATGTGCCCTATACTCCCACATTTCAAATGTTTACTTACATTACATTTCTGACAATACTTCTACACATGTGCCCTATAATGGGTTGTAGAGCCCCTCTCGCACAATTATATTGGGTGAGATAATGTGTTAAGCTAACAAGTTTGCATCGGTTTCCCAATTGAGGTTCTTCATAATGTGTTAAGCTAACAAGTTTGCATCAGTTTCCCAATTGAGGTTATTCAATGGATATTGCCCCATTGCTAGTTCTTTTTGCATAAATTTGTTTTAGGATGAGTATTTTAGGATGAAAATGCTCATATTATGTTGTTCCTTTTTCTAGGCACAAGGGGTTCCTATTTCATAGTAGAAAAATAAGAGAATTGTGTTTTGTAGCTATGTAATCACAGAATTAACAATATCCACAAATTCCCACCACTTACATATAAGTGGAAAAAGAAGAAAGCTAGTGATTTTTCATATGGCATTGTTTTTCACACTAGCATATTTCATACACGTCTTTCATAAGAATCATAAATCAAGTGAATCGGAAATCACGTGAGTATGACTTAAAATCATGTGAGTATGCTTTAAAATCGAGTGAGTATTCATCATTTGAGATAACAATAATTAATTTTGCATTCAAAGTTACATATTTTCTAGAAAGTGATATGCATGGGCTATAAATTTGAAGTTGAATGTGGTTGTTTTAAAACTATAAATGTACTATAAAGGACTTCCTAAGATAAGCTACAAACAATAGCTAGGTATAAATTTTTGAGGGTAAACCATGGCATACCTGTTTCAAGATGTGTTGTGATTTTCCTAAGATACTCCACAGACAGTGGGTATAAATGCTACACATAAACCATAATGGATTTGGTTTAGATTTGAAGTTTAATATGGTTGTTTTAAAACTATAAAGGTACTATAAAGAACTTCTTGAGATAAGCTACAGACAATAGGAAGGTATAAATTCCTGAGGCTAAACCACGACAGACTTGTTTCAGGATGTGTTGTGATTTGCCTGAGATACTCCACAGACAATGGATATACTTGCCTGACTTAAGCCATAATAGATCTGGTTTAGGATGTGTGCATGTGAAAAGATGCCAACCATGTATAGCTTTATTCTTTGTTTGGGGGTTTGAAGGTGCGGGAACCAATGTAAATAACACATAAAAGACATGATGGAATCCTCAGGTAACTCAAGCTATTCAAAGATTGTTTTCTCTTGCTAAATTACAACTAGGGTAATTTTCCCTAGGTATTCTTATAGCAACAACTTTCCTTTCCTAGTTGACTATTTAAGTAAATACAATGGTTAAACAATTTATTTCACAATAATAAAATAGTATTAGTTAAAGAGGATCTTATTCAAAAGTCCAACACCTTTACAAACAATTAAACAAACAATCTACACAGCAATATTTTTTTCAACCATAAAACTAGCACAATACTACAGTAGTGAATAATCCAACAATAACCAAGCACACGTAATCCAAACAACCTTTGTTAAAACATTATAAGCTATTGATCAGAGGTTTGTATTTGACTATATGTATACAACTACAAAATTTTATTCAAATTCTAACTAATTCAAACCCTTGAGCCTGTACCAAACCATGACATCATCAGATTCGATCTTCTATTGTTTTAGGAAGATTACAATTGCAGTTTCCCTTTTTATTTCAGGATCAAGTTTCCGAAATTCTCCTCATAAATTTATACCAAGCTTTGATCCTCTTTTTAGTACAAAAGTAGAACTACGAGATGGAGTCAGGCTTTAGTGATCATAAGCATTCAGCGTTCGACCAAAAATATGTTTGTGAAATCTGCAAAAATAAAATGAAGCAGGAATATTGGTAGTTTACGATATAGGTTTTTCTCTATAGAAGGGAGTGTTTGTTAAGAAGCAGTGGAAGAAACATGTGAAGCAAAATAGGAAGCCATGTAGTATAATTGGAAGGAAGCTGCGTGTACCAGGGCTCAGAAGATTGTGGCCAAACTCAGTGAAGCTGCATGTCCTAGGGATCAGAAGATATGGATTGCCCTCCACTAGAGAAACTAGTGTGTGGTTACTGATCTAGTGATCCAAGAGCACTCAACATCAAACATTTAATTTTAGCTAACTAATGCTATAAAAATGCTAGCATTATTCAAACATGTCAAAAATTATCTTATTCCTATGCATTTAAACCTAACTTATGATCCTCTTGGCCTCAAAAAAAGGCCAAATAAGACCTTTGATTTTTTGATTGGTTAACAACGAAAGATTTCAATGTTCAATAGGTTGAGAAAAAGGAAAGAAATATGTGCATTACCAAAGTTTGGTTAAAGCCCTTATTTATCTACATATGGCTCAAATTTCAACACAAATCGATTACATTAGTCCCTACTACCTATGGTAGGGACTAATAATCTGAAGAAAGAAAACATAATTTTATATATGTTGAATGGAAAATATATAATATTTACTTATAATAATAAAAAAATATATGAATCAAAACACTAAGTTTACGAGAAGTACCATAAAGGAAAATTTAGAAATGGGAGGAAAGATACCAAATAAATATCCCAAAGCTTACCTTGGAAAAGATAACATGACCATGATGGGGTCCAAACCACACCATGTTTTGGGGGAAGAGAATCATTGGATTTATGATCATTTGTTGAACAAAGAAAAAACCACAATGCATTGAATAGCTATGTGTCATTTTCCCACGTTTATAACAATATAATATAAACTTGAACGCCCTCAAGAGTACGAACGGTTTTTTCAATATTGAAATGTTCTTCCTATCAATTGCAATGCCCCATAAATTATTAATATATTAAATATATTCTTCAAAATGTATAGTATGTGTTCTTGAACACATTTATTGATCAAGTTATCACGATAGGAGAGAAATTAATATATTTTGGAAACTAGCTCATTTAAGTAAGGGCTAAAAACTGATGGATGACTAGCATAATTCCTCTGAAATAACTATTTTTTAAACTAAAAATGGGGAACATTTCAAATTGTAAAAAAAAAATCAAAAAGTGAACCATTATATAGATACTATTAAGTTGCTTCAAAATAGTTCCTAGACTAGATGGGTTGGCTCATCTCCATGTACGAAAGTTTCTTACATAAGGTATTGAAGATTTCCCTATCTGTTTCTTGAATACATGCATAAATTCTCACAAATTAACTGCAAAGTAAATCTCAAAAGCGATATTGTATTATTCTATAGGGAAATTCTCAATACTTGGCTGAGTCAGTTCCATCAAGTCACCAGCCCTATTAATTTTTCTTCCCCTTTAAGAGGGGGAGAGGGATTTTGTGTTTTCTTTAGTATTTCAACAAAAGATTGAATAAGAACATGTTAAGCCTATAATTTTGGTTTCGCCACTTGATCCTCCTCTTGAGCCATATGATTTTCGTTTTTCTTTCATTCCTCAAAATCCTTCACATTCTTCCTCATCTATTTATAATTTTTCCTCTTTATCAGCCTCCTTTTTCTCTTGTCCATTGAATGTTGACACATTGAAATATGGTTCTTGACTATTGTTTTGATGATCTAAAATAACATGATTTTATTCTTACTCATTTTTTACTTTTGAAGGCTCTTCATGAGATGGTTCATCATGATTCCAAAGAATTTCGTACTTTTAGTTATTTGGATTGGAAGGCCTTTTTTGTCACCATCACTTTTGCTTATTCATATCCATTTTGAACTCAAGTTCCTTTCCTTATGGTTGCTTTGATTGCTTCAATGAGAGAGAGATATTCATTAGCTTTTGGAAAATTTTTAACAAAGTTTCCATAAGCATTGCAGAGAATGCAATTTCTTTTAAATGATTGTTACTATATGTTTCTTGTAATAATACTTACTAACTCTTAGAATAAAAAAAAAGTATATGTTTTAGAGGTATAGAAAGGTATTTTTAAGAATACTAAATAGGAAAGTTTGAAACACTATTTTTTTATAATACTGCAATTTTGACCCTTGAATATATTAGATCATATTGTGCATAAATTATAAATAAGTGTTTATAATGGAATCAAGAAATATGAGTTGAAATATATGTTCCCATGTGTAAATGATGTAAATATGTTGTATATATTCTTAGTGTGGAGCTTAAGTCCAAGGCCTAATTAGTGAATGGTGATGCATGTGGTTGCAATAAGTATGATTTCCATGTACCACGTGGTATATCTTCCATGGTATATTCAAGATATATAAATATATATTTCAAAATTAATATAAAGGCCTAATATTGTTGCAGAGAGAATGAGAGAGGTGATGAGTCCATTATCGAGGAAGAGGAAAGAGGGACGAAAAGCATTATCAAATCTATGTTTGTAATTCTACTCTTATATCTTTATTTATAATTCTACAATTTAGGTTTATATTATGTTTATGGATGAAATGGATATTGAGTCCCTATTTTTAATGAGATTATGCATGCTAATTTATGTTGCATTCTTTATTGCATACATGTATGAATTTGAATGATGTTAAAATTTTAATGGAATCAAATTTATATGAAACTAGGTCTCATCTCTACCCTATGGGTTGGGAGATCCTTTGAATGAGACACATAATTTTATCTTATGTTTGACAAACTATGGGATAAATGACCTTGTGTTTTTGAACTACATAAGATGAGAGCCCTAAATGTTGCCCAAAAAAGGACAACCAAGATGATTTTGTTTTAAACAAGTGAATATGCTACAAAGTGTTTAATCTTTTCCAAATATAGAGACTAAGAAATTATGTCCATTCTAGATTGAATATGGAAATTGAGAAAGTAAATGAGAAATCACGAGAGCATAAAAAGGAATTATAAAATATTAACATCAATAAGTAATTATCCTAGTGGAAATATTAAAATCAAACTATATATAAAATTCAATCACTTTAAAATCAAAACATCACAAGGAAAGTCAGGATAACATTTTTTTTTTTTTTTTTTTCTTTTGAACTAAAGTCAACAATAACATGTGAAGGAAATTTTTAGAAATTAATTATATAAATGTTACTAGTTTTTTAGTGTGGTTTTAAAATAAAATTATGTTTTAAAAATCTCATGGGATGTAACTTAATTAGTAATCACCTTATTATAAAGTAATATGTAAAGCATGAGATTCAAAGTTTAAATTTCTATAAATTAAACCAAAAAATATATAATTTAAACATTTATATTTCATTAATAATTTTTAGTTAATAAAAAGATTATATATATATATATAATCAAATTAATTTCACTTGCAAATAAAAAATATACTTCAATGACATGTCATTGGAGTATGCTAGAAAAAATTTACTTTGTCATTGTGTGGACTTAAAAAACACAATGACATGGTTCAATTTTTGGAACTAACTTTTCCAAACCAATACATGGAATAGATGGATTTGAATGGAATACTTTAATTGAAAAAATATAATGAAAAACTACAAATTGAATCACTTTATTTTACCTATATAGTGGCCCTTGCTTTTATATTGCAAGAGGATAAATGAGAAAACACATACATTATTTGTCAACAAATTCTTATATGAAAAATGATGTATCTCTCTCGAAGGTCATCAAAGTCATCAAAATCATCAAAATCATCTTTTTCTTTTTTCATGTGTAAACCTCAAAAACGTATTAAACAAAGAAATACATAACAAAATGAACCAAAAACATCATATTTATTTCATAGCATTTTAAGTTCGAGGACTATAATGATTGCATAATGAATACAACTACTCTTTTACAACCTTTGCATTGTGACATGATAGTTGTGATTACGTCGATTAGAAAGGATTTATTTGTGTTATTTATTAATTTTAGTGGTAGAAATTAAATTATATATATATATATATATATATATATATATATTTATTTATTTATTTATTTATTTATTTAGATAGAGTAAGTATGAGATTTTGATTATTAATTAGGTTTATTTTAGTGATTAATAAAAAATATTAGTATTTATTAAAGTTTAATTATCATGAGTGACATGTTTGGTTATTATCAAGTATATTATTGTAATAATTTCAAGTTTTGTTTAGTTAGTTTTGAGTCGAAAGAAAAATGTATATTCTCCTAATAAAATATAAATATATTTCTAAAAAAAAAAATATAGATCTCAATTATCAATACAAAATGTAAACTAATCCAAAACTCTTATTAGAAACAATTCTCTAAAGCTCACAACATTGAATTTTTCCATTTAAATACATATCTTTTTATAACCTGTGAGGTGTAGACGAATTGGTTTGTGTGGTATTTAGTCACCATTAGGTCAAGTTCAAACTTGATGGGGAGGGGCCAATGGTGAGAGTCATCTATGAGGAAATAAACTATCCCAAGGGACATCCGAGCTCGATTGAGTCTCGCATAATTGTATGTTGACGGTGCAGGGCCCGCCAACATTCAGGAGATCTCCACGATATGAAATCCCAATTAGACCTCACACCATTTAGTATAGGTTTACCATCCATAATACAACTCGCTTGTCAATGTAGTGGGTTTTAATGATGTGCCTTGTCCACAATAATGCATAGAGTGATGTATGGTGACTTTGGTGAGAGCAAGTGTGTGACCCTATGGAAATTCGAGTGTGATGCATGAAGGTTCTAACACGTGAAGGGAAAATGAGTGAGCCGCTTAGCATCCTGTAATAGTATGTAGCTTGAAAGAGACACACGAGCATGAAGACATCACAAACTAATATGCGAAATATTTCACAAGCTAACAATGATAAAATAATACAACAACACACATTCAACAAGATTCATACCAATGTAAACGAAACAGGTAATAAGCATAAGTGTAAGTTAAATAACATACATTTAAAATACACTAAGGATCACCCTACTATATTCAGAACATATGCATGAAAATGTGTTGGCTCTGAGATTTTATTAAAGTGAAAGTTCCAATCATACATATACCATTGACGAACCACTAGCCCAATAGCGGAACGTGAAGTCAACATCAACTTCTCCTCCAAAGAAATATACCCCTTCTCTTCTATGGATAAGCCAAGGCTCTCACAAAACTCCCAAACTCCCGATTCTAAGACTAAGCCTAGCCAAAAGCTTGGCTTCCCAAAAGCCTCTTACATGAGTTATGAAGATGTATTTATAACAAAAGGGGGGTGACTCTTCACATTCCCCTTTGTGACTCTTGGACTTCCTCGTGACTCTTCAACTTCTTTACAAATGAATTTTCAATTACATTACATCACGACTCTTCACATTCCACAATTGACACTTGGAATTTCACTTACAAATTGTTTACAAAAGAATATTACAATTACTCGGACCCATATGAGACAAAATTGGGTAAAGCCCACTAGAGAACCTAATAAGGCAAAACATTATCATGCTTGAATTTGGGGAAACTCTAGCTTGGAAACTTCCACTTGATGTGTGTCACTCACGTAATGTTGCCAAGATTTGTACTGCACAACAAGTCCCTCAAATTGTGTGATGATGTCTGGCTGGAAACAGACTCTAGCCTCCATGGCATCTGGGTATATTGACTTGGAACTGATATGTACTTTTTTTTTATCATGAGAAACATCATGTTAATTTGGATAGGTACGTCGATGTACTTCTACATGTTTTGTCTATTCACTTCAAGATAGCGGTGATCTGTCTGCACTACTCCAAGTATTGATCTCTCTCCTTCCTGACCTGGTTCCTGGGTTTGGCTTCGATGAGTGAGACAACTTATGGGATCATGTGGGAATTCACCAAGAAATCCACATTGTTATACAATCATGCATATGGGACCTGAATTCTAGCAATGAACGAGGCAACTTGCTTGTTGTTCTAGATGAGTATCTGAAACTTTGCCTTCTCTAGCTTTGCCTCCTATTTTGTTTTATTTCCCAGCATACGTAGTTCCCCTTTATACCGCATTAACCATTCATGCACGAAAATAATGGCTACTTGTATAGCCTTAAGTTTTTGACAATTTCTCTACTCTTCTGTTGCAAGCCATGCAAGTGGAAAACTGCCTTATGCACGGTAAAAATATCCTCATAAATATTATGCCTGGTCTCTCCAAGTTTCGATACCTCATCAAGTATCGCTACCTTCATTTCCTCCACATGAACCTGTGCAGAAGAATCATTTTAAGCTATAGCTGTTCAACCTCTTTCCTTATAGCTTGCAATTTACTTTCCAATTTCTTATTCTCAGTCACCAAATACTTATAGTTTAAATTTGTTGCACCTGTGAAGGCCAGGTTGGTTATGGCAATAACAACATGATTCTTCCTGGTGTCCACCACTGTCACCCTTTCTCTAATAAATGCAGGAGATGCGAGGTCATGTAGAAAATGCTTCTTACGTGTTTGTACAATCTTCTTATGAATTCCTCGTATGATAGAGTGTACGTGTCGATAATCAGATCATCATCAAGAGGAACAACTTCCTCTTCCTCACTTGGATCTAAATTTGGTGTTGTAGGGGGTGGAGAATGAATGGTGACATGTTGTGTGCTTGGCATCAAGTTGACATCTTGATTCTTTGATTTTGGTTCCACTTCCATGTCGTCAACCTCTATAAATTCTTAAATCTACTAAGTAAGCTCCTTATCCTCCATATTTTCGCTCTCCTCCTTTGGTTGATGGTTTTCTTCTTTCTCTTCAACTTGTTTCCGCACTATTTCTTCTGCTATTTCTCCTCACCTTTCTTCTTCTTCCTACTTCTGCTTCTATTCATGTTCTTCCTTCTATTTTTCTTCCTCCAATCTCCTCTGCTCTCCCCTCTTCCTCCTTGATTCTCTTTGCATCCTCTATTCCTCTTTGCCTTTGTTTTTAAAGTCGCTTTCATAATAGTTGGATCCACTTTCATCTTGTGGCTTCGTTCTCCCCTAAACTGTATGCAACTTTCCTCTTTCCCTTGTCGTGTGCAGGGCCTCTTGCTTCTGCTAGTACTGCTTCTGAAGTAGCTTCCTTTTTGGGAGCCACCTATGAAGTTCTCGTAAAATTGACCTTCTCAAGAAATTTGCAGTAATTATAACAATTCTTCCATGGAATATCCTCTTTCGTCTAGTGGAATGTCTCGCTAAACCACTAAAAGTGAATTCTCACATAGTGGTCTTTGCAAATACCATGGGGATCATATGTATTAAAGTTTCGAGTACCGAATGAAAACTTCTCTATCACCTTTCCTTCGGTATTTGAGACCTTCAGGTTATTGATATTGTACAATATAATTTGCATAGGAGTTGTCAAAGTTATTTCTTCTTCCTGCGTGTAAATTTGCTTACAACTACAGGGAGAGTGTTAAGTCCCCATATTAATAGTGTAGCCCCTTATTATGTTAGTGTAGCCCCCCTTATTGTTATTATTGTACCCCTGTAACCCCCATATTGTTATTATTGTGCCCTTACATTATTATCGTTAGGTCGGCTAGGATTACATTGTGGCCCACTAGGATTACATTATGGCCCCATGGACTCCTATATATAGAAAGGAGGTTTTGTAAATTGTATCATCCAAGAATTGTGCATTTATGTATTGTATTGGAGGTTTCCCCCTCGAAGTGGCTTATTTCTAAGGCGTTGATATCTCTTTTCCTCTATTTTTGGAGCTGGTTACACAACATTTGGTATCAGAGCTTTGGATTCTAGGTTTCGCTGCTCCAAACAGGTCATCATGGAATTTTCGCTATAACTTTTTTTTCTACAAAGTTTTAGAAGATGAAATGTTTAGGGTGCGAAGCCAAAATCTAGAGGAACATTGTCAAAAAATTTCAGAGCTTTGTTCGCAATATTTTTGGAGATATGATCTATGGAAGTTAGGTCGTTTTTCAGGGTCCTAAACAGGTCATCATGGCATTTGCGCTAAAAAAAATTTTGAACGAAGTTTTAGAAGCTGAAATTTTTAGGGTGCGAAGCTGAAATCCTAAGGAAAATCTTGTAAAAATTTTAGATCTTGGTTCGCAATATTTTTTGGAGATATGATCTCAAAGGTAGTGCTTTTTCAAGCTCCCCGAATTTCTTCTATCTTCAAAGAGGTGATCGGGGAAAACGAATAAATCTCTCCGGGCATGGTATTGGAGTGCACGAAAAGTGGTCGTAATTACACTGACCGTAGTTTCTTGGCTATCAATTTCTTATATTAAAGGACGAAATAGTTGCATCATCTATTCCTCTTTGCCTCTATTGTTAAAGTATCTTTCATAATAGTTGGATCCACTTTCATCTTGCGGCTTCGTTCTCCCCTAGACTGTATGCAACCTTCCTCTTTCCCTTGTCGTGTGCGGGGTTTCTCCCTTCTACTAGTACTGCTTCCGGAGTAGCTTCCTTTTGGGGAGTCACCTTTGAAGTTCCTGCAAAATTGACCGGCTCATGAAATTTATAGTAATTATAACAATTCTTCCATGGAATATCCTCTTTCGTCCAGTGAAATGTCTCTCTGAGCCACTAAAAGTGAATTCTCGCATAGTGGTCTTTGCAAATACCATGGGGATCGTATGTATTAAAGTACCTAGTACCGAATGAAAAATTATCTATCACCTTTCCTTCAGTATCCGAGACCTTCAGGTTATTGATCTTGTACAATATAATTTTCATAGGAAGAGTTGGCCAAGTGCTTTATTATTCCTATGTAAAGTTGTTGACCACCCTGTGGAGAGATTATATGAAACTTCGGCAAAATATACAATGAATTTTTACCGTTTAACACTCTAAGGAAAGTGCCATCAGGTGAGGAAAACCAATTTGTGATCTATGATAATACTTTCATTGCCCCGTGTGACATGCAAGGTGGTTCTTCCTCAAATATCATCTTAAATAGTAGAATGAGGAAGTGATCAGTTAGCTTCTCCATTACTCCTTTGTGGCTGCAATACGAGATAAATCTATAGTGGATGTGCATGACAGGGTCTCGAGGTTTCCAAGTCTAGCTCATGCTTGGGAATGAATTGTGTGCCCAGATTTCATCCAATAAATATGTAGAAATGTATAATCTTGCTTGTTCGCCCTTGGGAGGATTCAGGGCATTCGCTAGATGGAATCTTAACTGTCAAGCCAAAAAATATGACCAGTTGAATGGTTTCCCCACATTCACAACCTGGCTCAATAAGATTTCGCACCCTTCAAGAAAGGTCTCCATGCTCTGGTAACCATAGATTCTGCAAGCTAGGATAACCAAGAGATGATAGACCCTCGTGAAAGACTTTTTCATGTAAGTATTGGTAGGTGTTTGTCGAAACTTTGATCGATCTTTCACCCATCCTTTAACAATGTCCTTCGTGCTCACATATTTGTTGGTGGCATAGAAGCATGAATCCGTGAGTGATTCCGGCTCAGGAAAATGATACATGAGATGATAATCTTCTACCAGAAAAAGTAACAAGATTTTTTCTACTGGAATTTATCAAACTCACAGTCTTCACTTCAATATTTGAAACAATCCAATTTATAACATTTGCACATGGGAAGGCCGGATATATGCATGCAACCTTATGTAATCTTGACTGCTAAACATTAATGCATACCTTCTGGTCCTTTAGATCTACTTCGAAGCTCTTTGTTGAGAAATATTCGTTCACTTTATTCCATGTAAGGTCTAATTCCTTTTCCACAAACTGTTGAATGTATGAATACACTATAAATTTTACTGGTGTACTCTAAACTTCTTCCCCAATACTTGTTTCTGTGGTATCTTTTGAAGCAACTCTCTTAGGTGCCATGGTAACAGTGACAGTTGAAGAGAATTCCTTGACAACTATGATACATGTAAGAGGAAAAGGCACCAACGACAATAATACATTAGCTTTTTGAAATCAAATTTCAAAGCAAGATCAGGCAACAAACACATAGACTCATGAGAGATATTGCACAATTTCCGGGTTCAAGGGAGGGAGACTGGCTGGATTGATTGTGCATTGTGCAGTCTCAGCAACAATTATTATAGCCTGAGGCTTGATATTTTGCAATGTGTAGTTCAACCTGGGAAATGACAGGGAGAGACTTTGCATTGCGTATTTTCAGTGGCCAAGGTGGCAATACTGAGCCCTAGAACTGCGCAATGCACAGTTGGGACATCCTGTGCTATGCATTGCATAGTCTCATAGGCCATGCTCTCAGCTTGAGCCTCAGACTTTTGCAATACCTAGTTGGGAAAGGTAGTGAATGGCGAAGTGAAGTACAAATATACCTGGTGAGGGTGTCGGAAACAAGAATATCTAAGTGATAGTGCAAGATAAAGTGAAAATCTGACTAAGCTTTGATAAGCTGATGTGAATCAAGTGCATAAACTCAAAAAATGGAAGAAAAAACAAACATGCGAGGAGATTCGGCGGAACAAAAATCACCAATGTGAAAAAACAAGAAAAATGATGCGACACTTTTGAAAGGCGAACAATAAACTAAATATACACTTCTACAAGCTAATATAAGTTAAAACTTTAGCAACCATGAAGATAAATAAGAAAAATATCTCTCAGAAAAGTGAAATGACAAAAAGAGATAGAAAAATTGGCAAAAGACGAAAAACGGAAAACTCACTCGGAAAAGCAACACAAACTCCACAGAAGGCTCCTTGATCTCATTGGGAATGCTAGAGCTCCAAGATCAAATGTACAAATGAGCTCTAGAGGTGTCAATTAAATAGATTTGGATGGATTAGGGTTTATGACGTGTATGCCTAAAATCAAGGAAAAAGTGACACTTGGCAAAAATTTATAAAAATAACGACTATGCCACCTTCGGGAAACTAATAATGACTCCTTATTTTATAGGGATGATTTTTTCGCTTTTTTTCTTTTTTTTGTTTTTTATTTTTCAGGAAACTTTCCATGTACATTGCAAATGAAGATTGTGTGATTTCTAGGGATTGGGCAACTTCCTATCTTAGTGCATTGCGCAGTTTCTAAGATCAAGGGATCAATTTCGTAGTTTCTGAGCTTAGTGTTTGGCTTCCATCCATGACTGTGAAATTCTCAAGCTCAAGGTTGAGCTGCCATTATGGATTGTGTATTTTCTATCATCAAGGTTAGCTTGGCTTCCAATATTGTGCAGTTTCTGGAGGCAAGCCCAAAATTGTTGCAAGGACAAGTAAAGAGGTTATATTTTGACTTAAAATATCATATCAGTATCAAAAAAAGTGAACACAAGCACATCATAAAAGACAAGTATTGATATAAACACCAATAACCGATGATAGTAAAATATAAGCTCTTGTGGACAGAAGTGAAAGCTCCAAAATCAAAGCATAGGAAAAAATTTGGAGGGTGGTTGTAGCAGCTACAACACTTGGAAACACACTGGTAGAACTCCATCTCTCTGTATGGGTCTTGTCTCATTTAAAACATGTCTAAATCTTCAGGAAGTATTGTTTAGTTCATTGATTACTGTAGCTTGTTTACTTAGCTTTAGTTAAATATATATTCCCTACCATTATGTTCATCGTGACACACTTAACCAAGCCAAGTAAAACTGAGTTTTTTCGATTGGGGATGAGGAATATATAGATGCACAAGTAGAATATTTGTCAGAGATTTAGTTTTCATATTGTGTGTTTCTCTACTTCCAGCAGGCCTAGATAGTACCCCGATAGAGTCACTTCATAAACACAAACATTGCTCCACTTCTAGCGAGCTTGGAAAATACCATGACGTAGTTGCTTGTTTCATCCCCATGCACAAGAATCCTTTCTCTTCTTTCTCCCTTTATTTTATTTTTTTCATCTTCTAATAAAACTATGCATAAGCACTTATTAATTTCATGGGGCAGTAGAGGGATCGAGATTTATTGATAGCAGAATAGGTTCAGAGAAGGATATTTATATACCTATGACATACTTGTTAAGTTTTTCCTTTTCTCTTTACTCTACTCGACTTAGCTGACAAGGAACAACCGAAAATTATAAAGTACTGATTAAAGTATGTGGTACTAGTTAAAGATTCAAGCATTGTGATTCCACTGTGCTTTTCTTCTAAAAATAATGCATTTTCCATCAAAGTATGATAGAATAAAAGATGACAGATTAACGTATTTAGAGGGAATAAAAGATAACCAAGCATTGATAGTAACACAACTTCCTCTTAGAATTCACCATGCTTGCTCTAGAATCCAAATATAGTCTCATGTGGAATCTATCCTATGGCTAAAAAGGGACAAAAAGAAAAGATCAGAGCAGGAAGTAAATCAAAACAAGCAAAAATAACAAACAACTACTCCTACTCCTTAGCCTAACATAGAATAGGCCAAGCTTGCATAAAATGAAACTTCCAGTGTAACCACTGACGCATCGACTGACCTATGTAGGCGAGGGAATTCATATCAAGAAAGATATTCAAGCATAACAAAAAAAAAAAAATATAAGTAAATACAAACCATAAATTCGAAGTTTTAAAATATACATAAAAAGGTATGAAAGAAATGCACATGCAAGGCATTCTACGGATGCATTATGGTGTTAAGACACACTGCGACTCAAAGATGTGCAAGAGAAAACTTTCAAACCTCGAAATTGGTGAACATAAAGAATGAAGGAAAATTATGTTTCACAACAGGTCTCACCAGGTATGACTCCTGCAATGATATAGCGATAGGATCGTGAAATGCCGATGGAGAATATAAAAATTGTGAAATGGTTTGATTTTCAATGTGTGTGGCAGAGTGATGAGGAGCCATGAAAGATACAACATTTTTCTGATCAGAGGTGGAACTGACCTCAAGACTATGAGAACTTGACATAGCCATTAGCTCAGGCTGAAGTTCCTCGATAGCTTGTGGAAGTTCCAACACATTAGAAGATATATCATCAAAGATCAATGGTTTAGAAATATCAACAACATAAAATAAGAGTTGTGACCAGATGAATCAGTGAAAAGATCATGACAGCCATGATTATAAAGTTCAAGATAAAAAATACAGGCATCCTCATGATCTAACGAATCATAAAGAGGGGAAGACTGGAAACAATAAATTTCACCCTCTATATCTTCAAATTATTAGATGATGGATTGGAGAGATTAAGAACAGAATATTTTTCATCTCCGCATTCAGATGCAAAACTAAAATTCCACGAGTTTTGAGTGCGATCAGAAGTAGTAATATCATCAGAAGTTAATTCTTCGCAAGATTCAACAGGAATAACATAATCACAGAGAATGTCAAGGTAATGAGGGAGAGGTGTGGAGGGAAAAGAATCAACCTTCATCGTAGATTCTTGTTCAAATGTGGACACCCACACATAGTCATCGTAAATGATATTGCAAGTTTTCTTCCCAACAACAACTCCATCAAGAAATTGATCCTCATTGACATCAAAAGAAACAGCTAGAATGAGTGAACACAACAACTCACAATAAAGAGGACCAAAAGAACCAAAGGATGGAGGATGAGGAGATAGAACATCATCGTAAACATCAGATTCATACTCTAAAATTGCTCTAGAATTCTGAGTATGTGGGGTGGGAGAAGATAGTGGTAAATAAGTGGATGGATTCTCAATTTCTCCCACCTCGGCCTGTGGAAATAGATTTTTTTGGTGAGAAGGAGACGGAGAGTCACTTGGAACAACAACTTGGCTCATCGTAGATTTAGAAGCTCTAATACTGTGGTATGTTGGGAGACTTTCTAAAGATTCATATTCATGTGGATTCATTGAAATGTGAACAAGAAATTTGAATTTACCTCTCATTAAAGGCCAATCAACATCATCTTCTAAAAATTCAAAGCAAAATTGAATGAAACGATCATGAAAATTATCAAGAGATCCATCAGGTGTATTTCGCAATCGCATAATTTTCTTGAAAACAAATTAATAATCCTACCTATCAAATGTGCGGTAAAGTTCTATGGCAAGATGTTCGAAAGGGTGTATAGAGGTGACAGGAAATGTGTAACACCATTCCCTTGTGCGCCCTTCGAATGTGAGGATGAACAACCTGCACACAACATCCTCATAGTGTATATTGTGTTTTCTAAAAAATTCAAGAAAATGAGAGTTGTGCTTGAAAAAGGTTGTTTCACCCTCGTCATTGAATTTTAGATTTGACAGGTCATTAACAATTCCCACGTGCACTTTCAGTTTTGTGGTTCTTGAAAAACAAGTTGGGGCTAAGATATGGGAAGAAGCCATTAATGAGTGTGGAAAGTTTAAACAAACTTCATGGGCTCAACTTGTCATCTGGCCCTCCCTTCAGCGCTAGAAAAGTTTACAGTGCTAGACCCACCAACATTCAGGGGATCTCCCCGATATGAAGTCCCAATTAGACCTCACATTTTTTGGTATAGGAGTCCCATCTGGATACGACCCAATTGTCGATGCAGTGGGTTTTAATGATGTGCCTTGGCTGCAATAACACATAGAGTGATGTAGTGGGACTTTGGTGAGAGAAAGTGTGTGAACCCACAGAAAGCCAGGTGTGATGCATGAAGGTTCTAACACACGAAGGGAAAATGAGTGAGCTCCTTAGAAGCCTGTAATAGTACGCATCTTGGAATAGAAACATGGGCAGAAAGACATCACAAGCTAATATGTTAAATAGTTCACAAGTTAACAGTGAAGAAATAATACAACAACACGCATTGAAAAAAATCTATACCAATGAAAACGAAATAGTTCATAAGCATAAGCATAAGTTAAATAATATACATTGAAAATACAACAAGAATAGTCCTACAATATTCGCAACATATGCATGAAAATGTGTCAGCTCTAAGCTTTTAATAAAGTGAAAGTTTCAATCATACATATACCATTAATGGACCACTAGCCCCAATAGTGGAACGCGAATTCAACATCACTTGCTCCTCCAACTAAATATACTCCCTCTATGCTATCGAGAAGCCAAGGCTCTAACAAAACTCCTGAGCTCCTGATTCTAAGCCTAAGCCTAGCTAAAATCTTGTCTCCCCAAAATCCCCTTACATGAGTTATGAGGTTGTATTTATAACAAAAGGGGGGTGACTCTTCACATTCCCCTTTGTGACCCTTGGACTTCCCTCATGACTATTAAACTTATTTACAAATGATTTTTCAATTACATTAGATCATGACTTTTCACATTCCACATTTGACACCTAGAATTTCACTTAAAAATTATTTACAAAAGAATATTACAATTACTCATGCCCATATGAGACACAATTGGGTAGAACCGAATAGACAACCTAATAAGACAAAACACTATCATTCTTGAGTTTGGGTAAACTCTAGCTCGACGACTTCCACTTGATGTGTCTTGATAATGTAACAGTGCCAAGCTATGTCTTATACATTGTTTCCCTCAAAGTTTGCGATGATGTCTGAATAGAAATGGACTCTAGCCTCCATGGCATATAGGTATATTGACTTGGAACCGGTCTATACTTTTTTCTTTATCATGAGCAACATCGTGTTCATTTTGAAAGGACCATCGATGTACTTCTACATGTTTTTTCTATTCAATTAAGGATATTGTTTAGCGTTGATCTATCTGCACTGCTCCAAGTATTGATCTATCTCCTAATAGACCTAGTTCCTGCATTGGGTTTCAATGAGTGAGCCAACTGATGGGACCCTGTGGGACTTCACCAAAAAATTCATGTTGTTATACAATCATGCGTACAGGGCTTGAATGTTAGCAATGAACAACGTGATCTACTTGTTGTTCTAGATGAGTATTTGAACCTTCACCTTCTCCAGCTCTGCCTCCTGCTTTTTGTTCTTTCCTAATTCATGAGGTGCCCCTTTGTATTGCATTGACCATTCATGCACAACAAAAATGGCTACTTATATAGCCTTAATATTTTTGGCAATGTCTCTACACTTCCGCTGCAATCCATACAAGTGGACAGTTGCCTTATGCATGGTAAAAAGCTCCTCAAAAATATTTTGCATGGTATCTCCAAGTGTCAATACCTCACCAAGTATCGCTTCCTTCATTTCCTCCAGATGAACTTGTGTAGAAGATGCATTCTGAGCTGCTACGCGGAGTTGTTCAACCTCTTTCCATCCAACCTGCAATTTATTTGCCAATTTCTTGTTCTCGGCCATCAAATACTTAGTGTTTGACTTTGCTGCACATGTGAAGGTCAATTTGGCTACAACAATGGCATCGAGATTCTTATTGGTGTCCGCCACTATCACCCTTTCTATAATAAATGCAATATATGTGAGGCCATCCGGAAAATGATTCTTACATGCGACCTATTGTGTGCTTGGAATCTGGTCGACATCTTGATTCTGTGGCTCTGGTTCCTCCTCCATGTCATCTATCTCTTTCAATTCTTCAATATGTTGAGCAAGCTCCTTATCCTACATATGTATTCTCTCCTCCTCTGGTTTTCAGTTATGTTCTTTCTCTTCAACTTGTTTTTGTGCTTTTTCTTCTGCTATTTCTCCTCGCCTTTCTTCTTCTTCTTGATTCTGCTTCTCTTCTTGTTCTTGTTGATGCTTTTCTTCCTCTAATATCCTATTATCTTCCCTGTTCCTCGGTGTTTCTCTCTGCATCCTCCATTTCCTATTTGACTCTATTATCAAAGCCACTTTCATAATAACTAGATCTTCTTTCATCTTGCGACTTTGTTCTCCCCCTGGACTGTATGCAACCTATCTCTTTCCCTTTTCATGCGCATAATTTTTCCCTTATGTTGGAACTTCTTCTGGAGTAGCTTCCTTCTGTGGAGTCACCTGTGAAGTTCCTAAAAAACTGACCGTCTCATGGGAATTGGAGGCATTATAAAAATTCTTCCATGGATCCTCCTTCGGCCAGCAAAATGTCCCTCTGAGCCACCGAAAGTGAATTCTCGAATGGTGTTTTTTTCAAATATTGCGAGGATCGAACGGATTAAAATCCCAAGTAACAAATCCAAAACTTCTCTATCTCCTTTCATTTGGAATCTGCGACCTTCAGGTTTTTTATCTTGTACAATCCATTTTTCATAAGAAGAGTTGGCCAAGGTGATTTATTATTTTTGTGCAAAGCCACTGACAACCCTGTGGAGAGATGATATGAAACTTCTTACATTACAAGATTATCGGTGGCATACCTTGGAAAAATATGCGATGACTTCTAACTACCGAACACTCTAAGGAAGGTGTCATCTAGTGAGGAGAACCAACCTATGATCTCTGATACTACTTCCATTGCCCCATGTGACATGCAAGGTGGTTCTTCCTCAAAGATGTATAGAGAAATTATGAAGTGGTCAATTAACTTATGAATTACTCCTTTATGGCTATAATCTGAGAGAAATTTGTATTAGATGTGCATGGTAGCGTCTTGAGGTGTCCAAGTCCAGCTCATGCCCAGGAATGAATTGTGTGCACAGATTGCATCCAGTAAATATACATACATGTAGAATCTCACTTGCCCACCCTTGGGATGATTCAGGGTGTTTTCTACATGGAATATTAATTTTCAAGCCAAAAAATATGAGCAGTTGAATGACTTCCTCTCATTCATTAACTAGTTCAATAATATTTCCCACCCTTCAGTAAAGGTCTCCATAGTCTGTTGACCATAAATTCTGAAAGCTAGGATAACCAAGAGCTAATAGGCCCTCCTGAGAGACTTTTTATTGTAAGTGTTGGTGGGTGTCTATCAAAAATTTGATGGCTCTTTCGCCCAGTTCGTTCTCACATAGCTATTGGTGGCATTGAAGTATTAATCCATGAGTACTTCTATATTGGGAAAACTATACATGAGAGGATAGTCTAGTGCTAGAAAAGTAGCAAGCTTTTGTCCCCTAGAATGGCTCAAATTAATAGTCTTCACATCAATATGTGAAACAATCCTGCTGATAAAATTTTCACATGGGAATTTGTAATCCCGACCATTGAAAATTAATGTATACCTATTGGTCCTCTAGATTTACTTTGAATCTATTTATTAAAAATACTTCATTCACTTTCTGCCACGTAAGATTTGATTCCGTTTCCACAAACAGTTGAGTGTCTGAATACACTAGGAAGTTTACTAGAATAATCTCAACTTCTTCCACGGTACTACTTTCTGTGGTATCTTTTGAATCAACTCACTTGGGTGCCATGGTAACAGTGACTACTGAAGATAAGTGCTCGATAATTGTGATACCTATAGGAGGAAAAGGCACTCATGGAAAGAATACATTAACTTTTGCAAATCAACTTTCAAAGAAATATTAGGAAGAAACACACAGACTCATGAGAGAGATTGTAAAATTCTTGGGTGAAAGGGAGGGATATTTTAGAGGGATCAGCATTACATAGCCTCATCACCCAGTGATGTAGCCGAGGTTTGAGACTATGCAATGTGCAATTCAAATCGGCTGACAAGGAGAGACCGCACATTGCGAATATCAATGGCCAAGGTGGTGGACTAAGCCCTAGAACTATGAAAGCATTGTTCTGTATGTAGCATTCATTATGCAGTTTATAGGCTATGCTCTTAGCTTGAACCTCGTACTTTCTCAATGCCTAGTTGGGCAAGGCTGCATGGCCAAGTGAAGTGCATATCTACCTGCTAGGGTGTGGGAAACAATAAAATATAAGTGATAATGCAAATTAAAGTGCATATATTTAGTGCATATGTGACTAATTATGGATAGATCGGTGTGAATCAAGTTCATAAACTCGGCAAATGGAAGGAAAAACAAACATGTGAGGAGAGTCACCGAAACGACAATCATTAGTTTGCAAAAACAAGAAGAACATCGACACTTGGGAAGGGAGAATGAAAACAAATGAACACTTATACACGCTAATATAATTTAAAACGCCAACAAAAATGAAGAGAAACAAGCGAAACAACACTACAAGCGAAACAACAAAAAGTGATATCAAAAGAGGAAAAGACGACAAAAGAAAACTCTCCCGGAAAAGCGCAAAACTCCACCGATGCTCCTTGATTTCCTTGGGAATGCTAGAGCTCAATATCGAATGAAAATGAGCTCTATAAGCATCATTTAAATATATTTGGGCAGCTTTAGGTTTATGATGTGCATGCCTAAAATCAAGGAAAAGCGACACTTGGCAAAAATTTCTACAAAAAGTGACTATGCCACCTTCGGGAAACTAATAATCATTCCCAAATTTCTAGGGACTATTTTTCTATTTTTTTATTTTTATATTTTTTATTTTTCCAAGAAATCGTCCATGCCAACAACGCTATAAAGATTGTAAATAGATTGGTATTCTCACCTGGGTTGGTATCAAGATGGCTTTTTTGAGCTCTGTGGGATGGATTGTAATTTTTTGAGATTGGGTGTTAGTGCCCTCCATGAATACAGACACCTCCAAGCCCTTATGATAGAATAAAGGTCCAAAATCCAAAGAATTGGAAAAATTTTGGAGGGTATTGTAGCAGCCATAACACCATAATGTGATATCATAAACGCTAGTAAGCAAACGCATTCTTCCAAATAAACATCAGAAAATTATTGGTGGTTATGAAATTGTTAATTGAAGTTATCATTATTAAATGTAAATTTATTGGAAGCTGGTTAAACAATAATTTTTTGAACATTCTTTAATGGATATATATATATATATATATATATATATATATATATATATATATATATATATATATATATATATTCCTCTTTAACATTACCTTGAATTGAGATAGAAAATTCTAATATGAATTTTGAAAGAGAATGTTGTTAAGTTTTGAATATTAGGGCTTATACATGAAGGATAGGGTGTGATGCAAGTGAGCATGACAACTTTAAGAAAAAAATATCTTCATTGTGATTGATTTCAATTTTTTTTTCTACATTTGAGATATATTAATTCCACATCAAAAAACGTAATGCATTAGGGGACGATGCTGGTTGTTTTCACCAATGCTAACTAATTTTTTTGAGGCAATTGAGATTATATATTATATCCTATATCAACTTCATAGGAGCAATTAATGATTGCTAATTTATTCTAATTTTTGAGAAAAAAATGAAGAGTCTTAAACTATCCCTCAAAACATGATGCTCAAGAGCGGAAACATGGACGAATCCATCAAACGATCATAATGGTTGGCGTGAGGTATTGCTATGAAAACAAACTAGGTTTAGATCCTAGGTGTAGAAACATGCTTTAAGACTTGTATAATCTTTTAACAACCTTCATTCTAATGGTTGTCCAAATCTAACCATATATGAAATCAAAGTTATTTTAAATTTAAAACTTTTTTGACTTTTCCATGATTTAAAATGGTGTAGTATAACTAATAGATGAAAATTATTTTTTGACTAGAATCCGATAAAACAATCTTGAGTATTTTGACTGGAATCCGTCAATACCATAAGGTGCTTCATTAGCCAAAAACATAACTATGTCTTTGGTTTCTACTCAATAATGAAACATTAAGCTATGAAAGGATCCAAAAAATAGTCTTTCATGGGACCACGCAATGCCACCTATGTTACTCAAATAATGAGACAATGGAACACTTGTTCAATTATTTCCAACTTGCCTCAAAAATATGGGAGCGAGAAAAAATCACATTCATTAAAAATTATAAAAATAAAACCAATATAAATAAAATGTTGGAAGACTTTCGATCGATACCCTTCATGAATTCAATAATTAATAGAGTCTGGAAACTCTTCCCAAGGTTTATAGTCTAGGAAATTTTAGAGGGAGCACAACTAGACAATATTCAAGGATACCACAAGGCCTTCTAATTTTGTTTGGAAAAAAATCTTGGATAAAGTTAATGAAATTATTCTCATCTTCCTATGGAATGCTCACGACTGGGATTGTGAGCTAGTTGAAGACTCTATCCTCGCCCTCTTAGGATTGCATCAACTAATGGTGACAATCATGTTATTATATTTCCCCGCACCTAAAAAAGGAAAAACCATTAGCAACCTCCAATGAATGGCTTCATAAAAATCAAATTCAATGGTGCATCTAAGGGAATACTAGTTATGGTGGAGTTTTTAGAAGTGAAACAAAAGAAACATAACATATGTACGCTGGAGCTATTGGTCATGCCACTAACAACACAACAAATATTTATGTAGTTGAACAAGGAATAAGAATTGTAAAGAGATTAGGTATTTAAATACTGATTTTAGAAGGAGATTCAACCATAATCGTTAGCATGCTCAAAACAATCCAACAAGACTCCAATCTAGACAGAGTAACAGAGAGTTGGAGTTTGTTGACCAACCTGGAAAACATTGTAGAGAACCTGACAAACTTCAAATCACTCATCCTTCAACACATATTAAGAAGGGGATATATGTTGGTGGAAAAGCTTGAAAATCAGGGTCTTAATTACACTTCAAAGACTTTAGATTCAAGTTGGATGCATCTCACTTCAGAGCAACTTAAGGCAAAGTTCCAAGATCTAGAACAAGAAGGTATGATTCCCCATAGAGGGTGCACATCAAAAAACCATTATGTTGACAATGACATTCTACCACCTTAATATAGGGTGGCAAGGCTTCAAACACCTGGAAACCTACATGTCCACCGTGCTGCCACCAACCTCATTCTAGGAAAATCAAGGGATTTATGGTTTCAGATGTATTCGTGCATAGGGAGACGAGTGTCCTCTAAATTCGTAGATCTCACACCACTTGTATCAAGCAGGAAATCATGGCTCACAAAGGTCGAGAACATCACTATAATTATAAGAAGGAAGGGAAATCTTGTTATGTAAATCAATGGAATAAGTAATAAGTTTTCACAGTCTTTAAAGTATGGTGACCACTCCCTTGGCCCAATGTTATGAAACCAACTCACAAAATAGAATCAAATATAGATCAACGACTTAGAAATTATCCTTTTCGAGGGGGTAACCTCCTTTACATTACATAAATGATAAAATACTTGGATGATACAAATGACAATACCTACTTTCTATATATAGGAGTCTAAGGGGTCCCAATATAATCAAAGCCTACATAACAACAATAATGTAAGGGCACACCAATAACAATAGTGGGTTTCTATGGAGCACAATAATAACAACATGGGGACTACATGGGTACAATAATAACAATAAAGGGGTACACTAACAATAAAAATAAGGGAATACAGTAGAAAAACCACCGACAACCCCCCCCCCCTAAAATACCACTGATGCTCCCACCTATAGTTTCCTCCTCCACCAACCATCTCCTGTCAAGTGTCACTTCCTCCGCCAACCATCTCTCTTAGTTGTTACCTCCCGCCACTCAATTCTTGCCACCTGTCCTGCCACATCATCAACTCTCCACATCACCTATTTGTTAACGTTTATCCTGTGAATTTTATGAACGTTATGCCATTAATTCTCTTCGTTCATCCTTTTAATTATTTACAGCCCCCGCTCCATAAACATTTACCTGGCCATTATACAATCGTCTCAGTGGTTATAAAAGAACTAAGACATCCAAATTTCATTTATTTGTGCTCACCATTGATTGCGCAGGATTAAAGATAAACTATTCTCAACTATCAGCTTTCAATAATGATCTTCATGCATAGAGATAAATTATTTTAGGTAATCCAGTGCTCAGCCCTTCTCTTTCCAAGCTCTCTTCCGTCGAATTCTTTTAAACAATTTTCTTCTGCACCTGGTATTTATCTCATACCATGTTGAACCAAAAGGGGAAGGGACAAGCCACCAAAACTAATCCCCTTATTCCTCCAGCCTCTAACTTTGAAAAATCCCCTTTAGTAGACACCCAAAACAAAGTTGCAGAAACTATATCAGAGTTTGACCTCTACGAGTTGCATAATTGGGCTAGGCAAAAGTATTTAGATAAACATGACGAATTGAGGATTTGGGAATCCTTTGTCCCATAGTTTTTTTTTTCCCACGGTCTCACTTCTTTCTTGAATTCATTGTTTGGTGTCACCTTAGGTATTTACCAAGTCAAAAGGTTGTCATCTCCCACAACAATGAAGTTATTTTGTATATTTCTCGTAAAAGCATTTTCCAGGACCTACAAATTGAATATCAACCTTCCCATCATATTTTTTCTATTGAAATTATAATAGACTTGTATAACAAATTGAATTCCCTCAAAGAGCCTAGATATTTGAATATTTTCTTCCTCAGAACGCTGAGTTGCCCAAGACCAGTCCCCCATATCATAGCTTCCATTTTTCCTGAAATGTCCAGGCAATTAATTTCCATGGTAACTCGACTTCTTGGATACAATACCAATCAGTGGATAGACGAGAACTTTTTAGGATTTATGTCTACCTTTGCACTTGATAAACAACCCCTTCTCCTTTTAAATTATAGTCAGCTTTTGGCCAATGAAATCCATGAGAAACTAGTTAATTTTAAAGTGGAAGGTGTTTTCAAATATGAGTCAGTACTAGTTTACCTTACGCTATATTATCAGGTAGATAAATTCTGCTTCCCTCTACAGAAAATTGATAATGAAGGTAACCCTTGGTCAGTCGTTCGCTGGACTTCTCTAGTAAGAAATAACTTAGAGGAGTATTCCTACACTGATTATGTTGATAAATTATTGAATACCTCATTATGTTTGCTAAGAATTGATTTCATCCCAAGGATCTCTCCAAAGATAAATAATTTCTTACATTTTTCATAACAAGCCAAAGTGGGAGACTTTTATCTTTACCAGAACTGCATTGAAATCATATTTTATGGATCAGAATTTCCTCCCTACAGGTTGCCAGCTTTTGTACCTGTTAGAATCTTTGCATTAGAATATTCTAGGAAAATGTTAAATATGGATGAAGTGCATTTTGTTTCCTACGAGAAGAAGGCACAGTTTAAGCTCAAAGCACACATAGGACCATACATAATCAATAATAGAGTTGCAGCAAAATAAATAGATACAATTTTAAGTCAGATGAAGTTCCAACTCAATTTCTCCTGGGTCATATGAGCCTTAGGGTATCATTTGTAAGCTTAGATTGAAGAAAAAAATTACTTATTATGCACATACATTGAGGCCTACGATTGAGCAATATTCCAATCAGGAAGAATGGATAGAAGATACTTTGCAGGAAGTCAAAGGAAGACTATTGAGTGAGTAATCTATGCAAACACATGTTTCTAAAGAGAATATTTTTAAAAGGGAGAGAGAGGAAATGTCCCCAACTGACTCTGAATCTACACAATTCCTTGTCTAAAAAAGGAAACAAACCAAAGACCAAGGTAATTCTCAGAAGTTAGGTTCTCAAGTAAATTCACAAATAATCACTATCCAAGATGAAACTCCAAAGGAAGAAGACACAAAACAACCAACCATAGTGACCTTATCAGGGACTCATATCCCTCCTTCTACCCAAGAAGTAGGGACAATACAATAAACTAATGCTGAAAAGAATATACAATCTCCAATGTCATCAAGTTCACATATTTCTACTCAACAGAGTATCTTTTCAAGATATAGAGAAATAAAATTGAAGAATGAAGCATTGAAGTCTTCTACTTACTCTGAATTTTGGAAGAAAACAACCAATATATAGCATAGACTAATTTCTACATTTGATGAATAGAAGGAACAATTTCAAATCAACTTCATGGAACCACTAGTGACAACTCCCATGAGTACTGAAGACTATAAAGCGTCCATTTTTTCAATTGACACCAAGAAAATACATTAAATCGATGAAATATATTTACATAAGAAGATGGGGGAATTTATCTTTTCATCACTCACCATCTCAACCATGATTATTTCTAAGTTACATTCATCTTTAAATAATATGAATTCTCAATTAAAATTGAAAATATGTCATCATTTGCTAAGGATAACAGGATCAAATCTCTAAAGGATTTGGTCATAGAATTAGGACATGATCCTAAAGATGTTAAAGCAACATAAGAACTTATCAGGAACAAGGAAGCAGACATCCAAGCACTAAGGAAGAAAATGAAGCTACCTTCCACAAAGCATCCTCAAGCTAAAGAGGTTACTAATATAGAGTTGGAAAAATAGAAACTTTTTACTATAGTAGTTGATCAGAATGCACAGATACAAAAAATGGAGCAGGTCATGGAAGCACTATTGGAAGAAAAACAACGGTGGTAAGAAGCAGGAGCATCTACATCAGGCACAGGTATAGTGGTAGAAACTTCAACAAAGACTATAGTTTCATAATCTATAGAAGAAATTATCAAATCTCTAGATGAATTACCAATAGCTCAGTCAAAGAAAGAGAAATTAATCGCATCATTGGCTAAAATGGAAGAGAGTAAACTTAAAATTGACAATGCATATCTGTCAGAATTGCAGAAAAACTATAGACTCATGCAGAAAATACATAAATATGAAGATCAATCCTTTGTAATCCAAATGTTAGCAGAGGCTAAGAATAGTATTTAGAAGAACATAAATGCCAATATAACATAAATGTGGCCTTCAATACAGATTACATTTGAATAGGAAGAACTTGTGCATAGAGTTAAAGCAACAATTGAAAATACAAAGGTATATTTGGAACACAGGCCAGAAGAGGCACAAAAGATCATCAATCTGCTAAATTCAAAAACCAAAGAGCAACTTGAAGACCTCAATATCCCATACAGAACAACAATAGTCATGGAGGTCAAGAGGGCCTTAACGAAAAAGAATCTAATGATACAGTTAGAAAAAAAATGCAAGGACCTTAAGTTGTAGGTCAAGAGATTCAACATGCTATTCACAATGCTACAACAAAAGGGATTTCCGACTCTCAGAAATTTGGATGGAAAATTGATCCAAATAGAAAACTAGAAAAAAAAAGTACAACATAGGTGTTGATGCCTCCAAGTCTACAAAATTTAGAGGAATTATCAGTGGTGAAGTTTTCATACACGGAATACAATCTGATTTGAATATCCAGAATGAAGTTCACCACCTTTTTTTAAATAAACCTACTTTTGACACTTACACTGAGGTGGATGAAAACTTTAGAAATATGATTGGATTTTATATCCCAAGTGAAGAGCGGTGGGACCTATTTCTTTAATTGGTCGAGTGAAGTGTAACTATAGTTCAAGATTTTCAGCATAAAAGGAACAACATCTCCAGCAAAGCATCAATAATCATCGCCTGATTCCTATTTAGCCTCAACATCGCAGCAGTTTCCAACAATTTTTTCTATTTTTCTTCTATATCTAGAAATATTTGTATTTAAAAAAAAAACAAATATTATTTTTTAAATATATTTTAGTTTGGAATCCGATCTCAAATGTAAAAGTTTCTATAAATAGTTAGAAATATAGCTTAGAAATGGTTGAACCCTTGGGATAAGCTATTGAGCAAACTTGTATTCATCTGAATTTTTTCTGATATAAATAAAAGGATTATGGATTTTCCTCAAAGAATCTTATGTTGTTGTGAGTTTTTCATTGTTATTTCATTTCATATTGTAAATTTCTGCATATATCTAATTTTGATTGAAGAAATTTGGGTAAGATAATGTTGATTGTAAACCTATCTGAAATCCCCTATGAAGTTATAATATATTAAGGAGATTAGTTTATTGGACTTTTTGTCTGAGATAAATCCTCTACATCATTAAATTGTCACTTCTTCATCAATTTGCATATATTTTTGTTGGGCTATAAACATATTTTACATGCATATTTTCCATATGGTTAATTAAATACTATGTCTGAATATTTGATACACCATAAACTCTTTCATTTATGCCTTAAACATCTATTTTAAATAAAAATTTTGTTAAGAGGTAAAGTAACAACCATGTCATTATATGATGATTAATTAAGATTCAACACCTATTTGAATTTCCTTAGAACATTGGTCATCCAAATATTAAAAACAAACAAAACATTTTAGATGCTCTGGCATAATTCCTTAACCTAGAATTATCTATGGAGGTATAACACAATCCTTGCATTCACTCTTGAAATTAGTCACCGTGGCACCCATCTCTCAATGATCATGCACACCTCTCCCCAACAAGGTGCTCTGTCGCTCAGGTTTGGAATTCTATTTCAAAACCCCTACAATCCTTTCAAGATTAGCATAGGCTTCATTCTCTCACTTCTTTCTCCAGTCTACAATTTTGGATCTTAGATTTATATTCCTTTTCTCAGCCATGTTTTTGTTGTAGGTCTCTTTTCTTCTACCTCCTTGAAATTTTTATTCTCACCTTATTCTATCAGTCAGCATGACCTACCATTCCTTTGTTTCTCCCTAACAACCCCCCATTCCTCCCTCCAGTGAACTACCACTTAGTATGTGCTCTTTTCTTGTGAAAATTATCTCCTGATTCTTTCATTTCAATGGTTCATCATTGCATTTCTAATCCTCCTACGATAAACTATCGTGGCAGGCATAGTCAACCTCCCTCTCCTACCCTCATCCCCATCTCTGTAGGACTTTGCCATAGCTGCCATGAATCATTATCAACGTATAATTCCAAAAGTAGTGCAAAGGGATATTGCTGAGATTGAAAAGAAAGTCTAACAAAAGATAATATTCATTCCAAATCACCACGTTGAGAGATATACCCAAGGCTAGATTCCTAATATTAGGAATTCAACCAGAGCAAGGTATTATGCCTACATGCAAAAATTCAATCTGTACTTGATAGATTTGGGGTTAAGATGGATTTAGGCCAGTTTAACGATTAATTTTATGGAAATCACTAGATATCTTTCATATTTACAACATTTAAATGTTTACACTCATTTATGGAACTACAACATATTCTCCATATTGGTTGTAGATCACCTCTCGATACAATAATAAATTAAAAAAACATCATATTATAAAGATGATAATATCATCATACCAAATATTTTAAAAGTAAATAAAACAACTATAATTACTAAAAGAATATAAAAATTAGTAACATAAACATTATTTTTTTTTATTTCACTATCTTTACCTATTTTTTTATTTCATAGGTAATACAATAGAAGAACGTTTCAACAAGTCTTTCTAAATAGGTTGATACATTAACTAGTTTCAATCCTCTTTCCAATAACAAATAAAATAAAATATATTGAACTTTTGAAAAAGTCTTTCTAAATAAGTTGATACATTAACTAGGTCCAATCCTCTTTCCAATAACAAACAAGTGCTACCTAGTAGCTAGTACATGTCACTTAGTTTAAATATAGTTAAATTGGAGTCTAGATTGTTGACAGGCTAAGAGTTGATCAATTAAAGCCTTGATGAAAAAATAGATATGAGAGTGAAAATGTTGTGCTAAAATTATGCTTTTTGGTGAGAACCCTACCTCTTTGGTTGTAATGAAACTCTATCAATTTATTTCTTTTCCAGTGCTTCATTCAAATTGATATAGAGAAACTTAGTTCAATTGAATGAGATGTGAATTCCAAGAAACTTGTTTTGCACAAACAATTGTCTCCTACAATGTTCATGGGCATTGCATATGATTGATATAGAGATGAATGTAATTGTGTCTGTAGCGACAGGGGATATGGAACAAAAGTTTTATTGTTATCACTTAAATTGTAATTTCCATTATTCAATTCTAATATACTAACTTTAACTATAAATAAAATCATAATTTTGCAACACATACTTATCTTATACTATAATATTAAATGAAATGAGAATCATTGTATACAAGAAATATATTTTAATGGGTGAAATGCAGTAGAAAATCACATATCAATACGATAAACTACTAACAACTTTTATTTAGTGAAATGGATTAGAAAATCAAATACCAATATGCTCAACTATGTAAATAAATAATGATACTTAAAAAGAAACATAAACATTAACATAAACAAAAACAAAGCATATATTGGTCAAACAATAGTGAAAATCAAGAATTGAAAAAATATAAATAAAAGAGTATCCATACTTACTAAATGAACCAATGAAAATAAACCATAAACTTACTTCATAAATTCAACTATCATCAAGTCCTCCAAATCTTGAAAAAAAAATATAAATGATAAACGGAAACAACAACAAACGATAGGAGGAAATGGAAACTAAATAGAAAAGGGAAAAGGAAACAGTAGTGAACCTTGCCTCAAAGAAGGGGAAGATGCATGGTATCTTTTGAGTGGAATTTAAAATAGGAAAGAGAAATAGTTGTTGCTTTGAGGGAAAAAAAAATTTATAAAAATGTGAAGGGAAAAATAGAAGTCAAATTAAAAATTAACCAAAAAAAAAACTATGAATAATGGAATTGGAATTCAAAATAAAGAGAAAAAAAACTATAGAAAATGACAGATATATATATATAAAACTCAAATTAAAAAGTTAAATACAATAAAAAAGAAAAAAAAAATTAATTATTTTTTCCTCTTTGCAAATTTTCATCTTACATTGAAAATATGAAAATGGAAATACTAGAAAAAAGAAAATAAAATGAAAAAGTTAAATAAAAAAGAATAAAAAATAAAACATTAGTAACTAGAAAAATGGAAGTTACTAAACAATACCCACAATAAGACCTCAACCAATCACTTTACAAATAAGTAAATTAAAATAATAATAAATATATCATAAATTAAATTCCCAATGTTAAACTTTGAGTAAGCTGCAAATTTTTTTGGTCAAAGACAAATTAATAGGCAGTGAAAGAAAAAAGTGAATGCATAATACCATGTATGCCGCTAATATAACAAGTTCTATGTAGTTGCTAGTAGCTAGTATTTGCAACTTAGTTTAAATATAGCTAATTAGAGTATGAACTACTGACACGATGTGAGATGATCAATTAAAGCCTTCATAGAAAATAGAAATGAAAGTGAAAATGTTGTGCTAAAATGATGCTTTTTGGTGAGCGCCCTACCTCATTAGTTGTAACGAAGTTTTATAACTTCATTTCTTTGTCAGTGTTTGGTTTGAATTTATATGGAGAAACTTAGTTTCAACTCAATGAGATGCCAATTCAAAGGAACTTGTTTCGCACAACCCTTTGTCTCTTACAAAGTTCATGGGAATTGTACATGATTGATATCGAGTTGAATGCAATTATGTTAGTGGAAGTGAAGGCATGGGAATATGGAACACAATTGTTAATGTTATCTCTGAAATGACGTCCCATTTTAAACATGACTTCTTTATTTTGTAGAGTAAAATGAAGTTGGGATGATCTATAATTTTTTATTTAGTATTAAATTATTTTTTAAATTAAATTATACAAACAAGTTAATCAATATTTTTCAATAGTTTGTAATAATGATTGTTTAACTATTAATTTAACAACTAAATTATGACTAGCACAATTATATAAAGTAAATCACTAGTAACTATAGATAGATATCAAAATACTTAGTTCGTAAAACATTTCGTATAAAAATAAAAATAAAAACATTGAAAAAAAAATATTTATTAAAATAAATAAAATATATCATTATCCTTTTTTAAATATTTTCTAAATATTACACTTTTGTCCGTGATTTGTGATTTAATATTAAAATGTGAATTTGACACTCACTTTGAATAAAACAAGAAATAAAGTTGCAATAGATTAAATCACTTTAACAAAATTCACACATTAACAGTTTACATGGTAACTAAGACTAATCTTCTATGTTTGGTTCGAGGAAGGAAGATAAAAAAACTTTAACAAACCAATTCAAACATAGGAGAAATTGAAGGCTAATCTCTCAATAAATTTCCAGCAATCTCCAACGACTTGAAGTAGAATATGGAACTTCAAAGTGGGATCATGTTAATACCTGGTGGGAGTTTCAAATCCTTTGATCAGAACAACACACATAACTGTCGAAGTAGAATATGGAACTTCAAAGTGGGATCCTAGTAATACCAAGTGGGAGTTTCAAATCCTTTGTTCTACAAGAACAACAAACATTAATGAGAGACACATGAGAGGATAATAAATAAATAAATAAACTTGTTGAATTCTTGAATTCAAGAAGACTAATTTCTTGAATTTTTGATATACTTGGAGACATAAATTATAAAAAGTTAGGGAAAAAATACTCATGAAATCCTAAAAATTAGTAACTATACATTAATAAAACTTATGCTCACAAGATTCTAAAAACTAATAAATAATTATCATAATTGTTATTAATTATAAAAAATATTAGTAAACAAGAAAAAAAAAATTATGATTAACTTAATTGGAATTGAAAATAGAGAAAAAAAAATAGAAAGAGACAAAAAAAAAAAATATAAGTCATTACATTTTCATGAATTATAGATTTTTCTCCATATTTTCAATTTAAGATATGAAAAGCATATTTTAATAAATTTAATTATAAAAAAAAAATATATATATATATATATACTGAAAATAGAGAAAAAAAAAATAGAAAGAGACAAAAAAAAATATAAGTCATTTCCATTTTCATGAATTATAGTTTTTTTCTCCATATTTTCAATTTAAGATATGAAAAGCATATTTTAATAAATTTAATTATAATATATATATATATATATACACACACAAAAGGTCATAATTATTAAAGTGTATATATGTTGATATAAACAATATTAGGTAATCATATTTCTTTATTTTTGGTGATGGCATTTTTGTGATGAATTTTTTATGTCTTTATTGATTTTTAGTTTAATTAAACTATATTTAAGCTAAGTAGCAAGTACCAGCTACTATGTAGCCCTTGTTTGTATAGGTGATATGCAATTTTATGTTTGATTTTGAGATTTTTTATGTAGTTTTTTAGTGTTATTAAAATGGTAATAAATTTAGTTTTTTATAAAAACAGATCTAGTTATTAGTTTGATTAGAAAATTATATATTTCCTTGTTGGATATAAAATGTCAAATGTTTGATGTATTTTTAGGTTAATATGAATACTAGTGGATTTTGGTTTTTGAAGCATTAAAGTGTTAGGGTGTTGAGAGAGAGCTCCATTATTCTTACTTATCACAAGATTATGAATTTTTCAAAATTTATAACCTATATATTATTATTACTTGAAATGTTTTTTTTTTTTTTTGTAAGTTTGGTAGTACCTTTCATTTTTTTCTCTTTTTTGACCCTTTTTTTTTATACTCCATCTTCATCAACATGTCAAGATACATCACCCCGATATGGAAGGGAATTCAACCTCTGATGAGTCCTATAAACCCGCCTCATCATCATTTAACCAAGACCCCACGGACATTATTACTTGAAATGTTATAATCATCCCAAATTTCTATTTATATTAAGGTTCAAACTTGTTTTATTTATTTATAAGGTTCTCCACCCCAAGTCATCATGTTTGATTGTTCCTCTTCACAATATGTTATTGTTAATGGGTTTCACCAAGCTACTTCCAAATTTTCCAAATAAATATTCATCATGCTTTGTAAAATATTTGAAATTACATAAATAATGATTGTACATAATTACACCAATTTAATATTTTTGAAGTAATATAAAAAAAGCACACACGTGGGTTTTGTTGGGGAAATATATTGCTATAATTTCCAACATTAAATTATCAATCCAGTGCTCATAAGCTTCGAGGTACAAGCACAGGGAACGCAGGATCAGAGCATCTAACCTAGACTATAATAGGAATCAACTTGTTGTTGAAGTACAAAATTGTTATTTCTAATTGAAGCTAATCAATTGAGGAAAACATGCTTAAACAAATAAGAAATTCTAATCACTGTGCAAACGAAACTAACTCTAATTAATCATAAACCAAGCAATACAAATTATCATTGAAATGATTTAATCTAAATGAAAATCTCAATCTAAATACTAAGATCTATTTAATCTAAATACAAGAATCTTAAACCAATCAAGATTAATTTAAAATGATACCAAACTTATGCTAGATCTTAATCCCAATAAAATTCACTCTCATTCAAATGATCTTAAACTAAGGCAATGAACAAACAAGACTTCAACTAATATAATTCTCGGGATGCATAAAACAAATCAATTAAGCATTCAAACTAACCTCTGTCACCACTTTGCAATTGCTTCAAAAGAAACTAAGTAAACCAAGATTTTAATTGACATGCTTCAGATCTAAGAGACTACAAAATAAGAAACTATCCTATCCTTAAACTTCTTTAATCAAACTCAAGAAATCATTCAAACATGAGCATATTGGCGAATAGTTCTACCAATAACTAACTACAATCATAATGAACTTCAAACTAAACTACAACTTCAAACAATGATTTAATGGTCTCATTGCATTGCTTTCAAATACTTGGTTACCAAAACACAATGTTACAAGAAAATCAATAAGGTACATAATAGATTTCAATTCATATTTAAAACAAATGGAGTTATCGATCTCCTGTTTATCCAATTAAGAAGCACCTTTAAATATTTCAATCGTAAACCTGTAACAAAGGGGCTATTCATGCAATAAAATCATTGATCAATGTCATTCATTAGCTTGCAACGAGTTGAAAATGATATGTCTATATAATTTAAAAAAAAAAAACAAATTACAGTCTTAAGTACATAATCAAAATTATGAGATCTAATTAACAATTGCTTTCAAAATAAAATCCATGCACCTAGATCTAAACCAAACACGCTACCTCTATCCTATGATGTTTACAAAACTTGATTCTAGGCGATGGTGGATCCTTGCCACTCCTGGAGCAAGTCCAAACTAAATCAATGTCTAAATATTAAAAAAAAAAACCATAACATTTACAAAGAATTCATGGCAAAGTCAAATTGTATTAAGATTCAAATCATAAATTCACTTACATATATTCCTTCAATATTTTGTATCATGTTCACACCTTTTCATCCTCCTCCTTCAAAAAATTCCCAAGCCTACAACACAAACCATGGCTGAGCCATTTATAATATTCACAAGGCGAATTATTCATTTTCCTCAATTCTGGAAAATTGAACAATTTTAACAAACTAACCTAATCGATCTTAGTATATCTTCCTAACCATGAGGAATTTTAGAAAATTGTTTGGAGGGAGACTCATTTGTTATGTTTCCAACAAAAACCTCTCTTGTATTTGTCTCATTCAAATCAACCTCCTCGGAAATCGTGCCCAAAGTTGGCTGTTTGGATTTTTTTGCAATGTTCTAGAACTCTGAAAAAATAGTGATTTTTTACAAAACTGCCTCCAAGACCCGTGTAGAAATTTTATAAAAATTCAAATTTGGAGAAAAATTTATTTATATACATAATTGGTTATGTTTGTAACAAACCCATTTGATTAGATTTTATAGATTCACCTCTAGCTACACACAAATCGAGGTCAAACATGGCAGTTTGGAAACTTTGCACATTTTGAGCAGATTTGTTAATCAACTCCTAGGGACCCACATGTGCGACCTGAGTGAAATAAAATGCATGATAAGGTATTAAAATATTATTTTGGACCATAACCTCCCTTGGTTTTCCTCGGAAGCGCGCCGAAAGTACCAAATCCCTACATTAGGCATCTCATCCTTAACTGGCTTGTGAGTGATTTCAGCGATGGAACCCTATGATAAATGTACTTCAACAAAACCGTCACCAGTAAAACATGGAATAATCATCTTTAATCATATATAAGTAAAGAAAACTGATGATAATCAACCATAGAGAGTATTTGACGGCGAGTGATGGAATTAGGGTACAGAATGGGCTAAAAACCTAGGGTTTTAGGGTATAAACAGTGATATTTCATGATGAAAACATGGGCATATACGAGGCCCAATAGGCTTGATTGTGGGGAAAACTCCACAGTTAAGCACACTTGAGCCAAAGGAGTTCTGGGATGGGTGACCTCCCGAGAAGTCCTAGTTACTGGGTGTGTTGTCAATGCTAGAGACAGCCTTGAGTTGTAAAAGGCCAGTGCCTAGGACATCTTATGCAGTAAAGAGCATAAGGTATAATTCAAGACTTTTGACAGCATGAGGCTCTTTACTACTTCAACTTTCACAAGGGAATGTAATATAAATGGAACCAGAATATTCTAAGAGTTAGCAAAATTACAAGATACTGCAGAGGCAAGGAATGAGTCCTTAATATGGATGCATCAGACAGATTTCTTTAAGGAGGGCTGGATTCTAAAATTCTTTACAGAGATTTAAAAATCAGATGAATTTTTCTGGGTAGAAAATACAGAAGGATATTAACTACTAATGAGAGGGAACTCCGTAAACATATTTAAACATGAGATGGGCTTAAAAAGATAAGAATCCACACATGTTAATTGTTTTGAAAGAATAACATCTCATAGTGTTTAATATAGAGGAATAATGAGTGAAGTGAAAAGTGAAACAGCATACCATGCTTGAGCTATATTTAAAGTGCTTGACAAGCCAAGTATAAGTACCAATGGTGATAAATTTATACCAAAAGCTAGTGAGCCACTCGCATTCCAGAACATGATATAAGGAAGTGGAAACAGAGAAATAAACAGTTAAAAAATATCACATAAGACAGAGTTACACACTATAGAACATTGAGACCAGAATCCTCACATAGAGTAAAACTTCTTCTTGCTGAGACCCAACGGGCTCTTCGCATTTCTATTAAGATTTTCACAACAAGCCTACAACAGTTCTTACACAGCAAAATTCTTTTGAAAATCTGGAACCTGGTTTTCTCTTCTGATCTTGCTTATATAGAAACCTCAGTACATGAGCGAGAAGATATTTTTGGGAAGAATATCTTCCTCGCATGCCAGAAATTTGTTAGAGTTCTTTATCAAAATAATCAAAACTTATGATGAGGAATGAAGGCCTCTCATCATTTGCAGTTAGGCACTTCGGCCGTTTTAAACCAAAATATTAAACAACAGTCTTGGAAGAAAGTAAAATACTGGGGTGAAATATAAATTCCACCTGAAACTTAAACATAACTAGCTAAAGTAAAAGTAAAAAGGCCACTGGGGCCGAATCATGAATTAACAGTATTTCATTGACGAGAAGGGGTCGAGGCGGTCACTGACACTGGTGGCAGAACATTTGTGGATGAGCTGGTGATCTGGGTGGAAAACTGGGTGCACCTCTGCTGACTATCCGCTGAAGGTTCAGGCATTGCTACGAATCCTTCCACCTTAATGAAGGCCTCAGTGAGATCATTTAGACTTGCCTCGGTGGGGATCTTATGTTTTATCAGATGAAGGAGAACAAATTCTGGGCGGAGCGATGAAACAATTGTCTCTGCTTTTAGCCGAGCAGTTTTATCTGACAAGATGTCCGTCCGGTCCCTCTCTTCCTGGAGACGTGCTTCATATTCTGGTAATGATCGTAGCATGGAAGGAGTGGTAGGGTCCCAACATGATGGAAGTCCTGCCGTTGTGATCTCGGCCCAAACTGCATCAAACTGGTCCGCACTGGCTGCCAACTGTTGTAGGGCCCTCGAAGCTATAACGCGGGCCGAATCCTTATCAATAATCTTCTAGCATTCGACGGCTTCCTTAAACCGACTTGCTATGCCATGCTGCTCCGCCTCACTAGCTCTCAACCCTTTCAAGAAAGAAACATATCCCCTGGCGTGCTGGGCTCTGCTGGACAAGTTGAGATCTCCCTCCTAAAACTTCCTCTTGAGATAGAGTACAAAAGATTTTATTTCCTCGATGACTTTCAGGAACTCCCACTACTCTGTTACTGCCGAAATTATCTCTAACCAGATTATCCTTCTTCCATCCTGGAGGGTGATGTTACCTTTCAGGCGGCTGTTGAGATCAGTTATGGTCTTCTACGGGTCGGCTCTTGCCTTCTTCTCCTGTTCGATCTCCTTCTGCAGTGTCTCTATTTTTCTGGTATTCTCGGCCAAGGAGGTTTCTAACTCAGTGATTCTCTGCCTCACGGTGGATGCCTACTTTTCTAGTACATCATTTGCGGCCTTCGCTGTGGTCATCTGCTCGGACAGTGAACTAGTCTCCGGTGGGGTTGTGGTTGGCGCACAGTTGTGTGTGTCCCAGGTAATCTGTAGCTCCTTCAGCCTGCTCTGAAGAGTGGCGATTGTTTCTGCCATTTTGTGCTTTTCCTCTTTCTCCTTCACCAATGCGTCAACCAAGTCTGTTTTTTCTTTCTCTGCTTGTGCCGATTCGGCCGTTTGCACATGGTGAGATGCCGGTATGTTGAGCTTGTGTTTCAGAGACGAGACCTCCTTCTGCAATTTCTCAATCACATAGTGCTGTGGATTTGAGTCTCCAGTTTCTTTTCCTTTGATCGACTCTGTGAGACTGTGTACTTGATTATAAAGAGCACGGGAATTTGCCTATTCCTTCTTTAGGGTTTCCCTCACCTGTTCATGCTTTTTCTCCAATTTTCTCAGTGCAATAGTGACCCGCATTACCTCCTCCTTCAATATATCACCCACCACCTGAAACAGGTTACATTTTTCGGGTGCTGGTACCTTGGCCATATCAATTGCATACTCAAGCACCCTGTAACTAGTGGTACCTACATCAGGATCCAAGATGGCCTCAACCATAAACAATACCAGGTGTTCTGTGTCCACATTCATGGAAGCGGAAACCCTGGTGTGATATTTTTCTACATACCCTTCTAGCTTGGCCTTGTACTTATCCCTGATCGTTCTATTTTTCAGGGTCCTTTCAATTACAACTGGTGAGGTATAATCTCCAATGGCCTGTGAGACTTCAGAGAAGTCAGAGGAGGTGATACTATCTCTCAGCACTTTGATCCCAGCTTTGCTCCTGTCGGGCTGGCCATATGGTGCAAACGGCTCAAGCAGTTGTTCTTCCCCTATGACTTATGCCTCGCTTGAGGCTGTTTTCTGATTTTTACGAAGGGGAGAACCTGCTCCTTAGGGACACACTTCTTCTTCCTCTTGGCCTCTATTGACGTCTTCTCCTTCCCCTGTGGCAGATGAATCTGTCTCCATCTGCGAAATCAAAGGCCAAGTTTCAAGGTTAGCCCTCCACTCTATAAACGGTCTTGATTCATGTGCATAAGGAGTGGACTTGTTCCTCTTTCTTCTGTTTGAGATAATTTCCCAAGGATCATAGGGCCAAGCCTTCCCCTATCTTAGGTCCATGCCTTTCAACAGCTTCCAACAATGGGAAGGGCATGTCTTGAATTCACAATAAACGGGCCAATAGTGATATGGAGTCTCAGGATGAAACCCTTCTTTGTAGGGACAAAGTGGAGTTGGTCAGACTTGAGAGTCTGCCAAATATATTCCAGAGCATAAACTCGTCGAGCAAGAAACACAGGCAGCTGGTAAGGAGGAACCTCGGCTCCATAGACCTGAATTTCAGTGTAATTGTCAAATAGATACCAATCCCCAATGCTCTGGGTTTTACTGGCTTGTAACCAGCTCTTCATTTCAAGAAAAACCCTAGGTGAGGGTGAGTCATGGATGATAGTGTAAGCAATGGACATGAACTCATTTAGGAACCTGGAATAACCCACCCCATTTGGCAATTGGCGTACTGAAAAGTTCTAGTCAAAAACTGGTCGGGGTTGAGAATTCACCTCGTATACCCTATCTAAACCCAAACCCTCGAACTTATCAGCGTGTTGATATAAGAAGAGGTAGAAGACCATCGAACAAAAGTGGAAGTGACTGGTTTCTGAAATCTCTTGGAACTGGGTCCGAATATTAGCAGCAAGGAAGCCAGGGATATCCAGAACTACCCCCTTTTGAGACATTAACCACAAGAAATAAACACATGACCTGGAAATTTCCCCCAAAATGCCTACACCTAAAAGACCCGCGATGAGAGCAAGGATGGGCTGCACTTATTCTTTGAACAGATTCAGTGGGAAAGGCTCTACAGCAGGAAGAGATGTAGCATGGTTGCTGGTTATAGAGGAAATGAAGTCGTTTTGATGTTCCAATGGCAATTTGGTGAACTGGGAAGTTAAAGCCACTTCATTGAAACTGGTATAGGTGGCGCTGGTGGGAAAGCGGAGGGCTTGCCTGATAATGTCAGGAGAAAGAGAAAGAATCTTATTCCCCTGGGCAGAGGTAAATGTGCCTCGGCGCTCATCATAGGCATCTCTAAGCCAACAAATAAAATCGACCACAGGGTAGACTGGGGGAGTAATCTGATGATATAAACCTGATACAACCACCCGATATTGATCTCTATTCTTGACATGTCGCCTAAAAAGCTCGGGTTTTATGCTGCCGATGGGAAAAAGGTATTGGGGATCACAGATTTCGGCTTGTAGGTCGATGAAAGGCTCAAACCTGGGAGGGTTTCTGGTTTCTCAGACCTGAGGAGTCTCTAGTTTAGTTTTCTTGGGTGTGCCCCTTCCCATGACTGACATATAAACTTTTAAAAATGAAAGGAAAGCAGAGGTAATATGAGGGATGGAGTACCTGTGCAGTAGGGAATTCTGCTTGGGAAAACGACGCAGGGGGAGTTGATAGTGACTGGGTAGGCCTTGGCATTAGCTTGCACTTGGTTTATACCATAGCTGGAAACCTGTAAATTTTACTGCAATAAAATACAGGAGGACCGTTATCTAAGACTGAAAGTTTTGAGGTAAAAGGCATAGAGGTGAAATAAGCGGGGTAAGTTTCATAAGGACACTGATAGTGGAGCACGCGGCGTATATCGATTGGGTGTCAGCTGGAAGCAGGTGAACACTGCATGCCGGGTTTAATACTGGTACGGGCCTCAATACCAACTCACCTAGAAACTTACCTTACCTTTCTACCGCCTAAACTACAAGATTCTTGAAACATATTATGCGCAGGACGGGTTAAATACACAGCATACAGGCCTCTAGGGCCCGCATTCTATTCTGCCACGTCACTCTTGCCCACACTTTTCTCTGCCACGTCGCCTTTACCTTGGGTCCACCCCGTGGCACGTCACCGTAATTCCGCGGGGGTACAGGCCTCTTCCCCCTTTCGCTTCTTGACCCCCGTGGAACTCCCATATGAAGAGTTCCCTCACGTGCATATTATGGTCGTGGCAAGCCTTTTAATAATTTCGTTTTGCGTCCTTTGTACCATATCTTTGCGCTTTTTACATTACCTTTACCTTTTCACAAAATATTTGGCCCCTTTTTTGAACATATGTTTCATTTTAGGCACGTGACTTGCCTTACCTCATTTTTCTTCGACCAACCCTCACATGTTTCACAGATGTGTCCTAATATTTGATACGTGGCTTCTCAATGTTTAATTAAAAAATTACTCGTGTTAAATAATGATCAACAGGGTGCAAGCCTCGTAAGTGATGATTGACACTGTGTGAGTCATTTCACTAGTTTTAATCCCACTTCTTCACCCCTATGAGCATCACCCGATGCAATGAGTGCTAATTGGACTATTCAGAAATCATGAGAAATTAGTCAGTTACGACTACCTCTCATGGAAATGGTCATAGATGAATGACTTAATGCAGTTGAATCCCAAAAATGATATCTAATATAATGCACTACGGAAACCCCTCATACTTAAAATACAAAGAGTAAAGGGATCTCTACTTGAATGGTTCACGAGGCACAATACTTGCTAAGGTTTTGCAAATGGGGTAGCAAGCTAAGTGGGATTGATTGTGGGGAAAACTCCACAGTTAAACACGCTTGATCCAGAGGAGTTCTAGGATGGGTGTCCTCCTGGGAAGTCCTAGTTACCGGGTGCAAGCCCTAAAAGTGATGATTGGTGCTATGTGATTCATTTCACTAGTTTCAATCCCACTTCTTCACCCCTGTCAGCATGACCCGATACAATGAGTGTTAAGTGGGCTATTCAAAAATCATGAGAAATTAGTTAGTTACAACTACCTCTCATGGAAATGGTCATAGATGAATGACTTAACGCAGTTGAATCCCAAAAATGATATCTAATGTTACGACTACCTCTCATGGAAATGGTCATAGATGAATGACTTACTTAACGTAGTTGAATCCCAAAAATGATATCTAATATAATGCACTGTGGAAACCCCTCATACTTAAAATATAAAACATGTACATTTCTATAATGTTATTTGGTTGAGCCATATTTTATAATTCACCTATAACTAAAAAATTTCATGGACATAACAAAAAAGGCATATTAACAAACAGATTATTTTATATTCACAATAAAAAAAATAGCAAAAATACATATAACATATTATTTAAACAATTGTAAAAATAAATATCAAACATCATATAATGACAGTTTTAAAATAAAACTTGTCATACAATTTTTACCTAACTGGTAGTAGTGCTCATCAAAATTATATCCTAATTTTTGTTTTTAATTAACTGAATCACTTCTAGTTAACCTATTTTTAGCTTCTTTCATTCGACGTTTCATACTAATTAAATGTTATTTAATATTAACATAAACTTTTTATTGTTCTATTATTGTTTTCAAAATGGATATTGATATTAATAGAAATTTTAAAATAATAAATTTATTGTGTATAAATTAATTGATTTGTATGGAGTTTAATTCTTATATTTAATTATTTTAAGTTTCAAAGAAAACTAAAGGAAATAATCATTTTCCCATTGTTATTTGATTTTGTCAACATAAATCAACTTGATGTTTAAGCAGGAACAAAAATGGGTTGGCAATTTGCATGTTAGGACCAAGTTTAACTAGTGTAATATATTAAATCAATAAAGCACATCTATAACCTATAGAAGCCAAATAAAATATGAATAAATTTTCTTTACCTTTCTTGGTCACTCCAAAATCCCACTTAAAGCGTCATACAATTTACAATAAAGAGATGAAAAACTCCCAGATTCAAATTATCTTTTATTTGAATTACAGATTCGAAAGCATCCTAGTTTGCACCCATTCTTCAATCCATGGTACTATTCTCTTCCAAAACCACTGCTTTATCCATTGAAATAAATTTTCTTAAATGGGTACACCCTTAGTTTCTGGCAAAAATAGATATATAAAAGCAGTCATGACACAAATCCAAGATGTAAACAACAACAAAAAAATCTAGTACTCGAAAGAACATAACAGAGAGAAGAAGTCTTGTGCAAACGCAAATGTGAAAAGAAAGTTAACGAACATAGTTATGGCATGCCCAACTAAGTGTGCTTCAAGTGAGAATGTTTCATTTAGCACAACCTTCCAAGAGGACCCCATGACCACCCATGTGAAAATAAAGTTAACGAACATAGTTATGGCATGCCCAACTGAGTGTGCTTCAAGTGAGAATATTTCATTTGGCACAACCTTCCAAGAGGACCCCATGACCACCCATATGCAGCCACAAATAAACATATTGGTGCTACCAACAATGTTGAGAAGCTTTTGGATAATGCTTTGTTCCACCGACTTGAACCATATTATGAAAATTCAAAGTGGGTAATACTTGTGAGAGTTTTAAATCCTTTGACATGAGATAAAAACAACATTAATCACAGACACATGTAAGGATAAATAATAATAATAATAAAATTTTTTCAAGAAGATTAATTTCTTGAATTCAATTCCTTGTTATAAGATCAATTTTTGAATTATTGATGTACTTGAGACAAAAATTATAAAAAGTATGCTTCAATAAAACAAATTCAATGAAGTTAGAAAAAAAAATGCTCACCAAATCCTAAAAATCAGTAACTACACATCAATAAAACTTTCTTAATAAAATTAGGAAATAAATGCTCACAAGATTCCTCTTAAAAAAACCAAAATTTGAAAGACAAAAAAATACAAGTCAAATTAAAAGTAATAAAACTTTATATATATATATATATATATATATATATATATATATATTGAAAAATAATATATATATATTGAAAAATAATATATATATATATATATATATATATATATATATATATATATATATATATATTCTACTATTTTTAATAAAATTAGGAAGTAAATGCTCACAACATTCATCTTTCAAAAAAAATATAAGTCAAATTAAAAAGTAATAAAACTTAAAATCCTCTTTATAATTTGTCATCTTAAAAAATATAGAAAAAGATATAAAAAAAAGTAATATAACAAAATAAGAATTATTGGAAATATATATATATATATATATATATATATATATATATATATATATATATATATATATATTATTTTTAAAATTTGTCATCTTAAATTGAAAATATTGAGAAAAAACTATAATTCATGAAAATGAAAATAATACAAAAAGGAAAAAAATTAAAAATCAAAAGATTAAATAAAATAGAAATAAAACTAAAAACAAAAAATTAGTAACTAATAGAAATAGAAATTACTAAAAAGTCCATAATAAGACTTCAACAAATCACTTTACAAATAAATCAATTTAAATAATAACAAAAAATAATTCCCAAGATTAAAATGTGAATAAAGACATATTTTCTTGGTAAAAATAAATTAATAGGCAATCAAAGAAAAAACTGAATAATAATACCATACCATATAATAGAATAAAATAATTATAGAAAAACTAAAAAAATATCATTAAAAATTAATATTAGTTATATACTAAGTCATCAGGTTCATGTTCATGTTCGAGTTCAACGACATTGAAATTCGAATAAAGTTTGACACCTAAAATTTTGCTGATAAAGTTCGGCATAAAATTCGACATATAGAAATTTTAAAAAAATAATAATAATATATATATATATATACAATTTTAAGCATGCTGAAAGATAAATATGATGCACATAAATAAATAAGCATGCAATTTTCAAAGTGCATAATGCACATTGCAAACACATAGGATTATTGCACAAACATTTACATCATTTCCACATATAAACCATGAAAGTGAGTGTCAAACTGCCAATAAAGAACCAAATTCAGTCTTCCATACATAGTAAACAAGGTGAGACATTCATCATAGACATTAGCAATAGCGACTAGAGTCTAGCACCCATAAGAATATCAAATTCAACAAAACCATGGGCCATATCAAATTTCATATATTGAAAACAATCTGATAAAAAAATATTCAAAATATATAAACTTTAAAGTAGTCTGGCAGTTTTATAATATTGTTCATGCAAAAAGTAAAATAGAAGTCTAAAACGAGAACACAAGTTTTATGCTTGATGTTCTCGTTGCCCACTTGTGATATCAAAAAGTTTTATATCATCAAGAACAATAGGTGTTGTGAATCCGCTAGATGCCTCAGGATCAGATTCATCACTAAATTCCCTGTCAATGTCACTATCATTGTAAAAGTCATCTTCATCCCTTGATGCATTAGGAACAGGATCGATCCACATAGTAGAGGAATTGGATGACTCTTTAGCCACATTTTTCAAAGCCAACTGCAAGTTACTACGAACATAAACAAGATCTTCTAATCTTCCAGATAACAATCTATTTCTTTTCTTGGAATGAATGTGATTAAAGGAACTCCAATTCCTTTCACATGCTGATGCACTTGATCCCCGACTTAAGATACGAATTGCAAAAGTTTGCAATTCTAGTGCCCTGGACCATAAAACTCCCACCATACTGTTGGATCACTTCTGCTCCTATCACACTTTGTTGATTGTGTACCAAATAGCCCTTCTTCTAACCTGTATACCCTCAACTAAGATCTAACCAAACCTACAATTGTTGGATATGGATTTAGGTTTTCAATAGCATGGATAAGTCCATTCATGACTTCTTCATCCCTATCTCTTGAGCCCAAATAATCTAGGGTCCAAACAACACGCTGCTACATGTAATGGACTATGCATCATCTTCCATCTTTGATCAATTACTTCCCATATCTCCTGGTAATCAGCTTCCACATTATTAAAAGCACTTGCAATGGCCTCTTTTCAACGATCAATGCTTTCATAAAAAAAACCCATACAAGGTTTGTCACTATCAACCATGCAGATCACATTAACAATTGGACCACATATTTTTAAAACCTTGTCTAAATTTTCCCAAAAGCCATTATTGAGCACTATTTGTTCAACATGTTTCCCCTTAGTTTTTTTTGAAAGGGGATACCTCTCCCACCTGTTATTGCAGAAAACAGCTCTTAGGCTTGCTTTTTCCTCAAAAACTCTTTTCAGAGTAATATAAAAAGTAGCAAACCTTGTATCACAAGGCCTCAACAACTCTCTAGGCGCATTCTTCTTATATATGCTCAAAGTGAGACGATGGTTGATGATGAATTTTGCAATTAGTTTGGCTCTTCATATTGTCTCATTGACCCAAGGAAATTTGGCTAAATCATGCAACATCAAATACAAGTAGTGAGCTGCACAAGGGGTCCAATAAATATGATTATACTTTTCCATAATCATCTTACCTTCACCAACACAATTAGATGAATTATATGTAATAACATGGACCACATTTTTCTCCCCAACCTCTTGAATTGCTTCATTCAAAATTCCAAAAATAAATTTTGATGTCTTCACCTGATCCATTGCATTAACTGCCTTCAAGAAAAGTACCCCTTGAGGACTGTAAACAAGCACATTGATCAATGGGCGATGACACAAATCTGACCAACCATCACTCAAAATTGTGCATCCTGCATGCTTCCAAGACTCTTTAATCTCAGACAATTTTTCTATCACTCTGTCTCTTGTTTTCTTTAGCAAAGTGGTCCTTAAAGCTTCAGATCCGGGAGGAACATAGTCCTTCCCAAAATCAATGGCCTTTTTAATTACATTTTTAAAATATGTACTCTTGGCCACATTAAAGGGAATTTCACATGCATAAAATAATTTTGCAATAGCATCATCAACTTCTTATCTCTCCACGAGTTTCCAGAATTGATTTAATGTTTCGGTTCCACCTATTTTTACTGGAGTAGAACTTGATCCACCAATGGTTGAGATTGAATTAATGGTGTTTGAGGAATACATGGCAATATACCTCTCAATTCGCTACCTCTTCTTCTCCCTTTTTTCCTTTTCTATCTTTAAAAAAAAAAAAAAATCTCCACTATGGTTTTTTGTTCATATGAGATATTTGTGCAGCCTTCAACACCACCTCCAATCCATTACTAATACTGAGAAGGTGATCCACTGTTCTAGTTAAAGAGCTAGTGAATTAATATCCACAGAGTTGACACACAATATTTTTCCCTTCTTTTTTGACAAAATTCCATGCTACAGCAGTTGATTTTGGGGGTGCCATTGAAATCTGAAGGTTTTGATTGCTGAAATAAAGGCTGAAATGTCTGATTTTTTTTTTTAATTTACATTTGAGTTATTTCTAAGTTTTTTGCAGCATGAATTTTTTTGTAAACATAATTTTTTTTTAAACTGTATAATTTTTTGTATACTATAATGTTTTTTAAAACCATATATAAACAGTCATTTTTCCCTTCTTTTTTGTAAACATTAATTTTTTTTATAAACAGTAAACCTTTTTTTTTTTTTTAATTGCAGTTTCCTACCTGGATTCTGTGACTGTACTGGAGTCTGGAATGTTGGATCGGTAGAGGATTTGGACGTTGGATCAGTTGAGCGACAGGGTATAGCTTAAGGGCAGTTGAGGTTGGACACTGGAGCGAGAGGTAGCCTGAAGGCTGGAGCGGCAGACTCGTCACTGCAATGGAGCCCGACATTGGAGCGGCTACCGACAATGGAGCTAGAGCCTAGACGCTAGAGTAGTGGAGCGGAAGGCTGCAGCTTGAAGGGTTGCCAATGGACACTGGTCACTTGGCAGTGGTCACAACAACAGTCAGAGAAGGAGGACTAGCACCAGCGGAGGAGATTTGAGCAGTCGTGAGTCGTGACGCTGGAGGCAGCAGCGGAGGAGCAACTTCAGAGGAGGCAGTTGCAGTCCGCAGAGGAGGCAGCCGCAGAGGTGATAGCCACGGTCATCGATAGTAGTTGTGGTCTCTGGTCACTAGTTGCGAGTTGTGGAAGCATGAGGGGGAGAGCAGACTCGAGAGCGTGAGGGTGAGAGCTAGCGGTGAGACAGTGTCGGGCTTTTTAGCCTTAAAACAAAACATAATTAAACCCTTTCGCCGCTGAACCTAATCATTTTTTCACATTTTTTTAACTTCAAATTTTCCTTTTTGTTCGTCTTCGCCATTAGATTCGTGCTCGCGTTTGTGTTCGGGATTAAGTTCGGCGAATTTTTAATGAACCCTTACTCTGCCACTAGGAAAACCATACCAATGTAAAAACCTTAAATTTTCAAAAAACCATAAATAAGTGTTTAAATAGAATTAAACATGCACTGAATGTTTGGACTTGAGACCTATGTTGATTACCCTATAATTTAGAGCATATAAGTTTACATAACACCCAGAGATGAAGCTAAAATAAAACCAACAAATCATATTGAAGGAGAAGAATCAAAGGTGACCAAATTTTCCATGTGATTCTTTCATTTCCCTAAAGAGTCTCTCTAGTCAAAAATGAGGCCTAGTTGATCTTCCATTCATTGTATATGAATTTCCATAGATTTCTAAATAGAATATTTTTTTCCACAACTAGTAGACTCTCCTCCTTCGCTTCGTTACATTCCAACAAAAATCTACTCACTAATCTCTTGATTAGCTAATATAGGTCTATCGTTTACATATACTGGCCATGCCTCCCTCGAGACTGCCCTGTATTAAGGACCGAGGTAGCCACCTCTCAAAATAAATGTGTCTGATAGACAACTATGATCAAATCTAATGTTTCTCTTTTCCTACTTTATCTTTGCTTGTAAAAGGGGAAAAGTCTAAGCATGAAACTGACTAGTTGATGCTTCAGCCCTTTAACAAGTTTTTGTAATTGCATGTGCCTCATAGTAAGTGTAATGCCTACTTCCTAATCCTATTATATTATATTAAGCTATGAATCTACCTGTTGAGTGATTGTCTTCTATGATTATGATTTATTCTTATAAGAATTACTAGTATACTTACAAGCTATGTGTATGCTAGCTACATACCCACACCTCCCACAGATACATTAGTATTCTATAATTAGTCTTAAGATTGGTTAATGGTTAATTAGTTGATTACCATGAATCATGATTAATAATTAATTAATTATTTATAATTATTATGATTAACTCAAAATTGAATTAATTAGGAATCCCATGAATCCATTTTTATGGATTTACCCTTAAATTAAAAACTATTATTTTATTATTAGTAGTATTGTATTGTTATAGAAGTAATATTTTATTATTTTACCATTTTATATGGCTTGAAAAGTTTGAGATTGGAATTTACTGGCTATTAGATCTCATCGTTGTGGGATGAAAGTATAGCCTAGAGGATTTGCAAAGGAGAAGTTGTTAAATATGTTTTTTTTTTATATACGGACAAAATGACCTTCAGATATTGCCATGTAACATTGGCCCAACTTCCAGTCGTTTGTTCCTAAACTAGTGTTTTTGTAGCGTGGGATCAACAAGGTTACAACCGGTTGCTAATTTGAAAGTTGTAGTCCTCGATAGATGTTTCTACAATAAGGAATGTGCAGTCAATATGATCAGATAGAATTAATACCCCAGAAGTTGATAAAAATTTACCTAAACTTACCTCTGGGCTTTTGCCGCTTTCATCTCAAGTTAGGTTTTTGATATGTGGTTTTTCATTGTTTCTCATAATAAATAGGTCAATGATAGTTCTGTATATAGTTGTAGCCGCCACATCCCTTCTCGAGATAAGTACTACCTTGCCTAGGTTTATTTCCATTCTGTCTCTAAGTTTCTTTCAATTATTTGATATTAATGAAATGAAGTAGATTTTCTGCTACATATATGTGTTTATGTTTATTTCTCTATTTTATTTCATTCCTGCATAAATCTAGATCATTGGAATTGTTTAGTCAATTTAATGTTCATAAATTGATATCATAAATTATTGACTGGAGTTGGTAATCTTGTGAACTACAAGTGCACTATATATGATAGAAACCTTTCTTACTTATTTTATTGTGATGATTTTATATGTGAAGATCATTTTTGAAGATTTCCTAAATGAATTTAAGAAACTGAACTATAATTCATGAGAGTAAACTAAATCCAAGTGTAACTATGTCCCTAAAAAATTCAACAAAAATCTTAACTAATTTATCTGTTAGTAACCAATGATGAATTTGAAAAAACTTTAAAATTCTAGAAAAATTAACAACATTAATATTTTTGTGTATTTTTGGGAATTTTATGTGAATGAAACTTGAATCAAGGAATCGCTAGAAATTATTTAGACTATTATGCTCAAAAAGGAAATTTCTAAATCATTATTAAGAAACAAGACTACTTAGACTTACAAGAAGAATTTAATTGAAAACTGAAAAGGAAATTCTAAAATATGTCTCTCAACATAAGAACTAATCTACAACAAATCACTGATGCATAAAAGAAACTATGGTTATCTCTCTGTTGTAATTATTCAAAAAATAAACCTACATCAAATGACAAAAACAAATTACTTGAACATCTCTTTTAACAAGATGAAATTATGGAAATGATTATAGCATCTAACATAATGACAATTAAACCAAGCACCTATATTACAAAATTCTGGAAATGATGATAGAAATAACATAATGAAATGAAAATGATAAACAAAACATCTATACTACAGAAGTCTAGAAATGATTGTAGTTTCTAACATAAAAATGAAATTGAAATAAAGACATATATCTACGCTACGAAATACAATGAAAGCATAAGCTGAGAAATAAAGACAAAGCTATGAATAACATCTAATTATAAAAACAAACAAAAATAAAACAGAACCTCTTTTGTTGTAGGGGCCCTCCACAACAAATGGCTTCAAGTCTAAACGTTACTAAATGTGCATTGAAACTCCATAACGCTTCTTCATTCAAATTGGAAATAAAACATAGTTTAAATGAGATTATTCGCACTGGCAATAAAATTACTAGCTCGGTATTTATAAAAGCTTATCATTTACTGTATTGAGGCTTTTACGCCTTTCAGAACTAGAAAATTTTATCTTGAACTCTAAAATAGAAAGTAGAATTTTGTTGCTTCACAATTGGCTATGTGGCAGAACAAATCGTGAAGTTTGATGGCTTCAGACTCCTCGCACACTTGATTCATCACTTGGTTGACCGTTCCTTTGACCGCATATCTGGGCAATTTCCTACATGATTTGGGCTAGATGGATAGAATAGGATCCATGATAAGATCATTTTTTCATCTTACCATATATTTCGTTGCTCCATTAATACCTCAAAACCTACTGAACCATGGCGGTGGCTATAGAAACATCAATTAGCTACAAAATTGCATTAATTTCGTAGCTAATGCATATTTTACTCTAATAATAAGGAACAATTGAAAATATGAAACATAGGTCACTAGAATACTTTACCAAGTCAAAATTTGCAGTCTAACACTTGTTTGAGCTAATGGTGGTGAAAAAAAGAAGAAAAAAGGAGTGAAAGGAGTGTCAAAATTGAGGCAGTCTTAAGGGTTTACATTCCCCCACGAGGAGACCATTCAATGTCCTCATGAAAAAATACAAAAATTTTGATCCTTACCATGCTACTGCATATTCCCTGAGACTTTTTCTAAAACATCAAAATTCAATTTATTTTCCTTCCTTTTAGTCACATGCATCCTTGGATTTCTCATCGGGAGTTTATATTTCAGGTTTTTGATTTGTATGTTGATATTTTATTCTTCTTTTTTAACATTTTATTCTTCTTGCACTAGTACATTTGGTCAAAATTATGACACTTAAGTTCCAACACTTTTGACGTATTGTCGGAAATTTCTCCAATTTTTCTCAATTTTTTAAATCCCGCCAACAAGCGTCGCTATAGCGACGTGTAGGGACATTGTCGGTATTGCGACATTTAGGAACACCGTTGGCATACCGACGTTTCAGGACACAATGTCGGAACTGCAACGTTTCGAAGACAAGAGTCGGTATTGCAACATTTGGAGACAAGCGTTGCTATTGTGACATGTAGAGACACGTGTCGGTAGTGCGACATTATTGGTGAAAACCGTCGGTATTGGGACGGTTTGCAGAGAGACCCCAACCCCCATCAAAGAGATGAAATAAACCGTTGGAATTCGGACGTTTGGGGAGATGAAATTTTTGAAATAAACCGTCAGAATTCCGACATTTGGGGAGATATGAAATTGGCGGCTACTCTAAAATCTAAATCGACTTATTCAAATTTATTTTCCCCCCGCTATTCTCCTTGCCAGGTTTGGGACAGATTTCGGTGTACCTTCTGTTATGAATCACAATTGATGGACTGGAGTCTCCCCACAGGTGATCTAACTAGGATTAATCAAAGGTACATGATGTTGTCGCTATCTACAGATGGGCTTCTCAATACATACCCACTGAAAGAATAATTTTGGTTGGATTTTCTACAGGTACTCTCATTAATATTCTTTATCTTTGCAATTTTTAACTTTCTGGAGATGTGCATTAGTCCATTAGATCCCTTAATTGAATACAATTATCACTCGCAAGTAATCGTTGAATATACATTTCTGGTTAGCCACCTTGTATTTGATGTGAATATTTTTGTATTAAAGAGATGCTTCGCTTGAAAATTCCCAATTAGTGTTATGAAATACCAATGAGGTATGAGTAGATCTAAATTAGAGGAGAAACAGAGATTGGCATGATTTTTTCATTTGGATGTTATCATTTGCATCTTGATTTTTGTATAGAATGGAATTAAATCCAGCTTCTGGCATTTATTATGTTTTTTTTCTCGAGATTTTTTACTTCCGCGATGCCCAAAGGATTGCGTAAACCAGCACTAACAAAATGTTGGGAACCTGTTATAGTAAGTTTGAGGCATATCAAGTCTCTTTTCTATAACTGTCACACAATTCATTGTGCTTTTGTTTATTCTACTTCAGGTATCAATGAATATGTTTATGAATGGTGCATGGAGAATCGGTTCTACTGTCAATTTTGCAAAAAATGGGACAATTTTGTCTCAGTTCCATTCATATATTATTAGGGTTGGCTGGCCAAGTATGTTTTAACATCATTAGCTCTAGTTAGTTGTTAATCCTGATCTCTATTGATTCCTACGGTTTTAACTTTACCAAAAAGTCTAATATTGAAGAGCATGAATATGCATAGCTAGACTTACCCTCGATGAAAAGGGCATTGCAGGAACATTCGGTATGTTGTTTTAGCATGATTAGCACTATTTAACTTTGTTGACCATGATTTTGTGTTGACAGTGCCTAGTTAACCCTCATTTCTGTGGACAGTACATGGTTAGGGCCAGCCCCCTCCCATGTGTCCATACACCAGAACCAAGAGCCTCAATTTTGATTGAATAAGGTGTATTTTTCTTGGTTCAATAACTGATTGGACAATCAATTGGGTGTTGTGAGGGTCTGTCAACTAACTGATTGGACAATCAATTGGGTGCTATGAGGGTCTGTCAACTAACTGATCAATGCATTAAGGGTCTAATTTCATGGGTTTTTACACTCGTTTGGAACTGACTTGGGTGATCAATGTCGACTTAATCAGCCATGATTTGAGGGGATTGGTTAGGGTGATCAGTAAATGAAGGTCTTACAATCCATTTACTTCACCAACATGGATATTGTGTTGAAGTATGTTTATGATCTCACTCTTGGTATTGTACAAAGAGGTTTGCCTTCAGAGAGGCTACTAGGTCATTGCCCTCTACCTTGCACAAGGGTCTCGGCTCTTGTTTGTTCTTATCTTGGATGCAAGGCCTCTGTTCTTGTGTAGCCTACACACAACATGTAACAGACAATGAAAATTAGTAAACACACGTTTTGTTTCCATTATTGACCTAGAGAATTATTGATTAGAAAATTGGAAGAGATGGACTGAACAGAAATATGTGGATACCCCAATGGCATCTATTCCAGAAAGGTATGTTAAGAGGGATCTTCCATTGATTTGAATATTTTGTTTTAGGTTGTTTATTCTCTGCTCAAAGGAGGTCGTTTTTCATAAGGAAGTACATTATGGTATGGAGAGTCGTTTTACAAGATACAGTTCTCTGCCTGGACATTCCCGAGGAATATTCTTATGACTAATTTTGTAAGATAGTCATAAGAAATTTTCAATCATAAAAGGAAAGAAAATGGAAACTGCCGTAGGAAGGCTATTCAGAATCTAAGCAGTTTATATTAGCACTTTTATAAGCAGCAATTTCACAATTTTGTTTGTATAATCACAAGCTGCCATATTTTCACCAAACCATTCCTTTTTGTGTGAATTTTCATTGGCCCCATATTGGCACATGTATTATAGCTCCAAATCAAAAGGGTAACTATAATACCGTTGAACTTATGTTCAAGGAAACCAATATAATGGACCACATGAAAAAGGAGAATAAAAAGCTGAAGGCCTAGCTACATGAAATGGAGGAAAAAATTTCCAATATGGCTATTTTGTCCATGGAAGCCACACACTCTAGACATCCATTAAAAACATACTCTCTATTCGTGAAATACTAATGGTGCCAATTTTAGACTAGAATATTAGCCCAACAAGGATCCCCTCCTTTCCAAAACATCAAAACATTCATTGATTTTTTCCTTAGGTGTAACATTCAAGATAGGGATAAGATGGCAGACTTTTATATGGATAGTTTAATATTGCTTGCTATGAATGTGTGGGACCCCAACTCTGAGCTAGGTGATGTGAAATTTATTTCTTTAGCCTCTTGGATTACCCATGAAGAGACCATGGTAGAATAAATGAAAAAAATCATGGAAAAAGAGATATAATAATGTTTGTGGATCATGGAATAACTTATTTTCCAATGAGGTTAGGCCTTCTATGTTAAATCAGAATGATGTGATGTATTATTCTCTACTGATTTAGGTCTTAGTGCCAAAGAATATTTTGCATAACTTATTAAGTGGTATATTGTTTGTCGTCTGCTCCAATCCCAAAACTGTGTACCCTTTTCTCTTCTTTACGTTTAAGTATTCTTTAAGGTTCAATTCAAGTACTTCTTGTATTGGAATCCACTTCTCAGCCGTGACACTGCAAAGGAGACAAGATTTAATATCATCAATCTGAAAATGTGTTTGTTTCTTTCTTGACTATTTTCTTAGAATCCATTCACCAAATAATGAAATCAGTATTGCACATTTGTCATTAACATAGAAAAACATGATTTTGTACCTGATTAACTGGAATTTTTTATCTTTTATTATACTTGCATCAGCGATAACTAAGCCTGATGCTTTAAATACCTGCAAGAAAAAGGGTAACCAATTGACATAGAAGTGGGTGAAGAGATGTCTCACACATTTGAAATATGACAACGACAAGCATATTCAAAAATATCTATCTAAACTCCTACCTTTTACATTTCACCTCACAAGTTTGTGTCAACCCTGCAAGATTAGGAATGCACCCTAGCAACCATCTCTTACCCCATATCCTTCATTTTCTCCTCTATAGTACCCACATCTTTAACACTTTTTTATTTGGAAATTTGAATCCATCTATGAGTCCTAACCCTTTCCTTTTCTAATTCAAAGAATATTTGGACTACAAAGTAAGTAGGGAGTATCTTTCGTGCCTCAATATAGGCATAGTAATATCCATGATATGGCTAGTGGTCTAGATCCTATAATTTGGGATCCTATTCCTGTAGCCCCACAGTCCCATTTTGTAGGTGTTTTGTCTCTTCCTTTATCTGCACAGTTTTTTTTCTCTGGCTCTAGAGGTCCTTCCTATAGCTTAATGGATTTTCCTGAAATATTGGTTTCCTTGATACATAGCCTTCTTTGTTAGATATGTGGTTGTTTTCACTTGATTTTATTGGAGGTTATTTGCACTTATTGTCTATTTTAGTTCTTATATTCCTCCTTTTGACAACTGACTAATTCCTCAATAGTGATGAGTGTTGGAGAAGGAGGTTGAGGCTTCCCTTATCTGATCTTGTTAATCTTTATGGTCTTAAAGTATGTGAGGTATTTCTTTTATTTCCTTCCTTGAGGTTTGGTTGGGATACTTAAGCCTACTAGCGTAGAAACAATTTCCTCCTCTATGTTCCCCTCTATAGTGCTTTCTTTCTCCTCCATTGTCCTTTTCTTTGGTGGCCTGGATGATGTTCATGTGGCCTCTTGGATATTTTGTCCTATTTTTGTTACTCAATATTGGCTAGCTCCTCTTTAGGAACTTTTGTCATTGTTTCTACCTCAGTTTGTGTCTTTGTATTTTCTTCTTCCTTCTCCACTTCTTTTGATTTTCCTGTTAATTCTTCTTCTTCAATTTTAGCTTCCTCTTCTTTAGACTCCCCTTTTGTTGCTGCTCCTTCTAGTTCTAGCTAAGGTTAGGCTTGAATCTCTAAGAAGGCCTCTCTATCCATATCTATAAAATCAACCCAAGGAATAAGGTTTTGATAAACTCTAAAGCATCCATGAATATTTATTTTATTAGCCCATGGTGTGCTAGGTACTGGTCCTTTCCTCATTTTACCCTTAGGCTAATTTCCTTTATTTACTGAAGAAGGAAATGAGGGATGCTTATCCTTTCTTGCATAGAAATTCCATTTAGAATTTTAGTTTATAGAGAAACATCAATTGGTATCCATAAACAGTACTAAGTCTCCCTTCACATGAGATATATTTTTAGGATACTTCATCCCAAGGATAATTCAAACTCTCCCTTCTTCATTTTTATCTTCTATGGGTTCATATTCAAGAAATAAGTTTTTATTTGTTGTAGTGGCCTTAGTTCTTTCCTCTTTTATCCATCTTATGCCCATGGGAAGTGTGGGGACCCTACTGATAACTTCTTCATTTGAGTAAATGATGAGGCCTCTAACTATAGTGATGTAATCATGTCCCTCTGGTTGTTGGAGTTTCAAGGCAAATTTTGGGTTAATTTCATATTCAATGCCCCTATGTTTTTTATAAAAAAAATAACCCATGATGATTTGTAAAAATATTTTTGACATCAAGGTGTTAATGGATTCTCCCCCCATGGGTTTTATAAAAAAATTAATTGAGTGGGAAAAGGAATTTATCTTCTCTACTATAAGACTCTGAATTTTCTATGCAACATAGCTTATTGAGACAAAAGCAAAATGGATTGTCTGTTTTATAATTCCGAGGACAGAGAAAAGTTCAAATGGAAAGTGGGGTTGCGGCTGGTATAATCCCTGAGTGTTTATTTGCACAACTCCCCCAACTGGTGGCTTTGATACTTTACACTATTACAGTGAAGTAATGTATATTATGTAAATACCATAACATCACCATACTCTAAGCTTAGGGAAACACTGGAATAGTGCAACTTCCCATTCCTGCTGCGATAGGCCCTATTCCTTTTGTGATAGACAGGGGTAGTTCACAATAGAAATGGGGTACTCCTCTACCACCATCGACTACTGATCCCATATCTAGAATAACTCTGCCATAAAATCCTGCCCGACTGTCTTGCCCCCCAGCCGGGTCGTCAATCCTACCCACCGCATAAGAAAAGGCTCATGGTGAACCAACTCTCGCACCATCACCCGCGGACGTAGTAAGGAAGTAGCTTGAGACACTTTATTCCTTCATCCTATTATGCTCATCACATGAATACAGAACAATTCATCTTTCTTCCTTAATAAACGTAAAGCTATGGAAATTACACGGTGTTTTGCTAAGAATTTAAATTTGTCTTTCAAGCTATTGTACAAGATTTTGGTGAGGCATATTTGTACTTACACCTTTCCTGATGATTCTCCTTTATTCCTTATGGTTTGATGGAAATTATGTCAATAGTCAAGCTTCCTGTAGCATCCTGTGACATTCCGGTAACACTGTTGTGTAGATCTAGTATATTCATGTAGCAGTATATGAAACAGATATATCGCCTATGTCATCTTCCTATAGCAGTGGTGGGAAGCCCTTCACTTTAAAATATGTTTTTTCATGCAAAATGAGGTTTGGGAATTTGACTTATGTGTTTAGTGGTAGAGTTGATGGGCTCAACATGCTATGTTAGTTGGACACCATGTACCACCTCTGCACACCATACTTTATGACGAGCAGGCACGTTGCCCACTTCCTTAAGTTATCATCTCCGCATTCCCATTTTCCTCAGCATGTTCGGTTGATGTATGAGATGAATGAAGTTTACTGCTAAAGGCGACTGAGACTAATCTATCAAACTTGGTGCACAAAACCTCCTCCTCCGTACACCTATAATAATTTTTAAGATAAGATGAGTTTGTAATATAGGTTTTACATCATTTGCATACTTGAGCTTTACCGTACGTGTGATTTTGCAGGTGTTGATGAAGTTGTCGATGTGACTAATGAAACTCCTCTTGATGGTCCTAAATTTGTTGATGATGTAATCTGGAAGCTTCAGTATCCCCTTCATTTCTATTGGAGGTGTTTTGTAGATTTTATTGTTGATGGAAATTTCTCTAGTTCAGGTTGTAAGAGAATTATTGTTATAGATGACCTAGTGTTGTTGATTATTTATGATTAAGAATCCTATATCATCCTATAGGAAATATTGTAGTAGCCTACGAGAAATCATATAACTTATCAGGCCTATTTTCTGAGCCTCTTGAACTGTTGTGGTCTTTAATCTTCTTGGACTGGTGTTGAAAATTCAAGCTTGTAGGACTTATGCGGGATGATACATGACTATGTTTTTGCTATAGCAACCACATAAGCTCTTCAAGTTCATAATTTTCTCTAAGTGTGACCTTCAAAAATTATGATAATTCATGGTGATATTTTTTGTGATGGCTAGGGAGTCTTACTTTGATCGTGATGGGGGAAAAAGAGGTGGAGGGTTAATTTTTTGTGGGTGGTTAGTGGGACAGTTTTGTGAAAGTAAATGTTGATGGAGTGGATAAGTTCTAGGGAATTTCATGGAATTCCTCTCTTATGCACGGATGAAAAACTTTAAGACTTACCATCCTTTATATGCTCGGAAACTTCCTTTAGAAATATAATAACTTTTCTATGTGACAAGTTTTGGTGATTCTGTAACATTACTATTTATTTCATTTCATTTCATTATTAACTATTTATGACTACGTCATATTCTTGTTTGTTTTTTGCAGGTGAAATGCATAGATTTTGTAATGGTAATTGTGGCTAATCAAAATCTTCTTCTCCCACAGCTCCTCCCGCAATCTCCCACAGCCCCTCCCGTAGTCTCTCGCAGCCCCTCCCGCCGTCTCCCGTAGCCCCTCATGAACTGGTGAGTATCACATTTCCTTGAAATTACTATACGCATCCCGACGCCTCAACTTTCGTCGACTGGGATGATGGAGAGGAAGGAAAACAAGGACCCAAGGGGGGCCGAATTTCCTCCTTCCCCGAATTTCAATAATAGGGGGCCACTTAAGTATCTTCAGTAGTGCCACAACAAGACCGGAACTATGTATAGCCCCACCAACATCGCATTGGAAACCGACTTCATATTATGGACTTCCCAAATCGAGCAATTATTGAGGAAAATGGAATTCCTTGAATTAGAAAACTGCAAGCTTCGCTTCGAGATTGGAACTTTGTCCAACAGAGTTGGGGTGGTTGAGGAAGATAACTCGTCCCTAAAGAATAAGCTACAGGAGTGTAGAGAACTTATCACAGTACGCCCGTCGGATGAGGTCTTACAGGCAGAAATTCAGGTTCTCAAGGATAAAAAAAGAAGAAATCAAATCACAACAGGTATCTTTCAAACAATAAACAGAATCACATATAAGTTCGTGGGTACAGGTGGTCAGAGGAAAAGAAAATGCCCCACCCCTTATAGCGGTGTAAGAGGTTGTGCAGGCTAAACTAGTGGAGGAAAGGATCCGACGAGCAAGAGAACTAAACCTCAAGGTAAGGGGACTTCCCCTACCCACTCCTTCATCAAACACACTGGAGCTAGGAAACAGGTTCCTTCATGACACGCTTGACATACCCGATATAACGCTGGATAGGGCATGGTTGGGGCAGGAATCTATTATTTTCCTCAAATTCCACAACTCCATAGATAGGCTTCGAGCGCTTTAGGCAAAGTGGAAATTGTTCTCCCTTCCAGACAAGGTATTCCTGGATGAGGACCTCACAAGAACACAGGTGGTCGAACTTAAAAAGGCCAGAGAACAAGTTGCAGTAGCAAGACAGGTAGGAAAGTGGGTAGTCATCAGAAATATTCGAGCGGTTGTTTGAGATTCCTTCCCCTCGGGATGGGTACCTCGAACCGGTATCTCTAAATGACAAGGAGACAGGGTACGAGTAGTTCGATCCACTGCTAGAATGGAAATGGCTCTTTCTGGTCATCACTGGGCCTACTTCATGATGCCCTTACTTCAACAGACATCGTACTTGTTACCGAAACACGCACGAGCCCAATCCGCCCTCTCCCTAACATCACAAGATACCAGTGGACCTCGACTTGTAGACAAGA